>CM060913.1:592497102-593022102 GCA_030737875.1 Allium sativum | reverse complement strand
ATGCCGTCTGCCAGCGTCGTAAGGCAACAATGCCAACTGTACTCATATTGGATCACTACATGATATATTTATAACCAGAGAATGAGAAAGCCCTCCAAAATTCTGCAGTATGGGACATGGGATACATATTTAACTTCTTCTATCTTGTAAACTGTTTTCGTTCTGCAGCATCTAGTATATATTTGTGTACATATTAATTCTTTATTTTTTAATTTTTATCAAAAAGTAACATACACGGTTCTAACGGTCCGACCGATCGGACCCTGAAAACTCTAAATCTTCAGGCATCACGGTTCGATTGACGGTCCAATCATGATAACATTGGATTTAATGCAAAAATTTATTGATAAACGAGATAATAGTTAATAAAAAATTGGGAAAAAAACAAAAAGATCTATTGATTCTTTTTTCTTAATCAAACATAAATGTCTACAAATTACTAAAAATGACCTTCTTCCCTTAATAGCAACAGTGAAGGGACCAAAAAATTGACATATTTGAACACCATTTAGTAAAATAATCTAGTTGGAAAGTACATCCGTGAAAGGTCAACTTAACAGTTAGACAGATTCAGTATTTAAAATCAACATGAGGCATATGCTCTTTTCCAACGGCTAGTACTCCATAAATTAAAGGAAAAAACAAAAAATATGGGTGCGTTCGCAGCAATAATTTGGCACGCTCATAATTTTGTTCGCGTCCAATGCGTCCGACGCGTCGGACGCGAATACCTTTTCCCCTTCTAAATGGAACGATGTCGGACGCTAACGGCTTGATTTCCAACGTTCTTCATATTCACCTATAAAACCATCACCTTCACCTACTTCTTCATCCACACTACACCAACCTCATCCTCTTCTACTATTATCTTCAACCGAATTCGAGCAGCAATCAAGTTTTTTTCAGTTCAGTATTCATATTATTTTCCGTTATTCAACCTAGTTTTTCGGTTGTTTTTTTAAATTTATTTCTAATATATTTTGTTTTTCATTTCAATATGGCCAATCGAAAAGCTGCACATCACTGGTCGTTTACTGCAACTCAGATTATGCTGCAATGTTCTATTGATGCATATGGTGCTTGTAGCAGCAACAAAAAAGGTGTGCATAAAGTGATTGCAGATAAGTTCAACGATGCCATAGAAACCATTCCGGACATCGTACCGATTGACGAAACCAAGATCCGAAACAAGTATGATAGTCTTCGACGAGATTAGATGAAATGAGATGTACTGATGACGAAGACTGGCGCGGGTTGGGATGCTTACAAAGGAACGGTCTCTGGAAGCGATGAATGGTGGGAATATCATGTTAAGGTCTGTAAACTTATTTTTTTACCATTCAATTATAGACAGTTTCTTACATTTAGGAATTTGGAACGGGTGTCTAGAAATATAAGAAACGTCCAATAGAACACTTAGAGCTGATGCAACAATTATTTCGTGGTACGAATGCAACTGGTCAATCGTCGTACACTCCTGCTGCTAATGTACAAACGTCGCAGACTGGCACGGCGCCATCAACACAAAGCACGTTTGACAGAACATGGGATTTCGATGGGTTTTTTAATCCATTGGACGACACGCAAAATAATCATATTCCAAACTTGAATTCGCCATCAAATCCTCAAGTGCAACAAACTTCAATGAATCCACCAAATACCCAAAATCCAATGATCGCCTACTCAACCAACTGCACGTCAAAATTTAAGAAGACGACATGGTGAAAGTGATGATAAGATGACTACGTTCATTGACCTAATGCACGAGAGATAGACGAAAAAGTCTCGCACGCATTCTGATAGTCCTAATACGGGTACTAGCGTGGATTCAACGGGAAGTTCTACAAATTATGCAAATATGGTAGCTCGCATGCAACGTCTTGGAGCAACGAGTGAGTTTGATGTTGCAGACGCACTATTATTTGTTTTGGAGCCCAAAATAAATGATATATTTACTGCTCTTCCGGATGAGATAGCGAAAAGTTGGTTGATAAGAGGGCTTGCAGACAAAAACACATTCCCCGTTCGCTACAGTACCACGCTCAGATACCCCGCTCAAATGTCACGCTCAAATACCCCGCTCGCGTTGGTTAAGAACGCACCCTATAGGTAAGCAATTAATATGAATTCATCAATCATATTCCGTTATTACTTTCGACAGCCACCTCCCTTACTAGAAATCAGAATCACAACTATTTGAGCGCCGAAAATCCAATTTAGCTACTTTAAAAGCTGGTGTGATTTCAGACTACACTAAGCTAATTGTCAATGCATAGTGTACCCATAATTCTATGCAGCTTATATGAATGTTTACTCAAAGCGTGGGTACAAAAATCAAAGCAGGACCAGTGAAGCATTATAGACTAAGAGCCTTAAGACCTCTATCTGCATTCATACCTAGTAGAAAAATGAACTAAATATGCAAATATCAGTTACCTAAAGGTTTTCTTTGTTGAAAAGCTAAATGGGAGAAACCTCAGCGAAAGGCTTAGGAAGCTTGATTCAAAAAATGTCGCCTTCTTCCTCATACAGTATTCGTTAAAAACTACAATTCAATTAAAAATGTTTAAACCAAAAATGGTACAAACACCAGAGGTACATAAACCGTACTTCACCAAATGGTAAGTAATAGAAAATGAGGCCAAAATCGTTAGAAGTAAGTAAAAACACAATAATTTTTATAGTGGTTTGATCTAAGATAGATCTACGTCCACTTTTGAAGTAATTTTCATTATCATGAAGAAATTTACAGAGTGCAACATCTCATACATCTCACTTATTCACTCTCTTTATGATGATTTTCCACTTTTACTCTCTTTTCGTCTTACATCTCATTTGAATTCGAGAAGGAATGGATTAGATCTCGTAATTCGATGATCTTCCTTGATTCCATCATGAAGTTAGTGTTAGATCTGAGCTTTAAAGAGGAGTAATGGCAGTTGAAGATCACTTGGATTGAATTTGAGTAAGAATTAATGATGTTTGGAGAATATGAGAACCATTTGATGTTGGAGGAAGATGGAGTGAGCTTTGGAAGCCATTAATGGAGCTTGAGGAGCTTGAGAATGGTGGAAAACCGAAATGACAGTCCTTCGGGTGGCTTATATCGGTATCTTGAATGGTTGTGAAAGGGGGTATTTATATGAGAAGTTTGGACCAAGTGGCAATGTTGTAATTACAGTATACAAAGTAGGGGTCGTTACATTTACAGAACTGCCACTAGACAACTGGAGCTAGCTGGCAACAGCCATATTGAATTGCCCGACCGACCTCTTGAAGAAACAGTGCACGAGCGATCTTAAAATCAACGGGCGAGCGATCCTAAAACCTTGAGCATAATAAAACAAGTGACTGATCCCTTTATTTACACCAATACCCTTCTTGTCTTTTCTGCGATCAACTAATACAATACTTGCATGAATAGTTCAAAATATGGGAATATTAACTACCACTTTGCCACTTTGTCATGATGTGGAATTTAGGAACAAGATTTGCGATTTGTGCCATTGTCTTCTTTATGTTACGGTTGAAAAAGGGGATCGGAAATTACAAGCTTGCCATTCTTTATTTATACAAATCGGCTTGTTTAGTGGGAAGCCGCTCGACCTCATATGTAAAGTCGTGCTCGACTCCTCTATGTTAGATGTGTACGACCACTGGTTTGTAGCTTGCTCGACTGTAACCCTAGGAAGCTTCTCGGCCCACAGAACTGAAGCCCTGCTCGACCCAACTTTTCAGTAGTGCTCGACCAAGATAGTGACAGAGATTTCTCGAGCCCTTTTTCCTGGATGGCCACCAATGCACTTTGGTATCATGTTTAAACATATACCACGTGTACACACTGATCCAAAAGTGCTTGATTGGTATTATTTTCCCATGCAATTAGCTTACGCACACGATCTAGTATATGCAACAAGTTGACTTGTTTATGAACATACTATTTGTCACGTTAACTATTTATAATTTGTCAAACATTGTCTGTATAAACACGATACTTTAATTCGAATTCACCACGACACTTGAGTTCTGCTAATCGATACGTATACCGAATAGAGATTTCAAGTCTCGATGCTTTAATGACTTATATAATCTTGTATGATGGTTTACGCTTTATAAAACATGTACCAGTCCAAATTGAAACTTTAATTTGAGTTGCTAAAGCTAGAGCGACTACAGCCTTTGGATGGATGCAGAATTTTGAATTTGAATTTGTTTCGACACCATGGATCATTCTAGGATATATATATATAATTTTGAATCTCCTTTTCACAACGACTTGCCCTAGTGTTTAATTATTGCTCAATCTCCTTTTTATATCTCATATTGAAACTGTTGACAGATATCAGCTTCAATTTCTTTGAGAAGCGGTACTGCTCTATTAGATTTGAACCATGCCATATTCGCACAATCTCCCCTTAAGCATCTCTTATCTTCATATTTGAAGCAAAATACCGTCGGTTTTTCATGAGATATTTATGGTTGGAGCTTGGGAGATGAGGAAGGTTCGGTATGGTGAGTTTATCGACATATCGAGCGTATCGAATTTTGCCGAATTTTCCAAATGCCCCAATTTCGGGAGGCAATTCAAGCCGAGTGTATTGGCTCCATTGGGGGGGAGTATACTGGTTTCTGGCCCGTTGCAATGTCGCGGTGGACTCACAGTGTTTTCCCGGGCATTATCCAACTCCTATGTGGTTGTGTTGCCTCGGTACCGTGGATTGTCATGAGTTACAAGATCTAGATGTTATTAGGTTGTCGTGTTTCCCTGACTGTAATTGTCATACTAGAAGCTTTAACTTTGTTAGTTAAAGCTATTCGAGCTTGCAAACATGTATGGAACTTCTAAGCTTTGTCAATACAACAAGGATTCCGACTTTACTGACATGTTCAGCACTTCTACATGAAAAAGTTTTTATATCTTTGTGCCCCCACAAGGGGAGGACTTATACATTGTGCTCCCCCTAGAGGAGGTATTTGGGATTAGTGCCCCGGCTCAGGGAGGTCTCTGGACTTTTATACTTCACATCTGATATTTCAGATGCTACGCAAATGGTTTTCATCCTTCACATCTGATATTTCAGATGCTACGTAAATGGTTTTCTTTCTTCACATCTGATATTTCAGATGCTACGTAAATGGTTTTCATTCTTCACATATGATATTTCAGATGCTACGTAAATGATTTTCATTCTTCACATCTAATTTTTATACTCTACATAAGGACAATTTAAAACTTTCTGTCTGTTATCTAACTCTGCTTAAGGCAGGAAACAACTTTTCTCTTGTCCATTGTAATGGCAGAGGATTAATTATAGTAAAGTATTTAGGGAAAAAGAAAAACACTACTAGATTAAGAATTATACCCGACGGAAAGGGGTTTCAGGACCAACAACTTTCTTCCTTCTCTAAAGACCGAAAGAGCCACCTTCTTTAGGCAGTAATGATTCAAGGTCGCGGACAATATGGGAACCTCCTACCTCAGAACCACTCTTAACGGAGTCATGGAAAGCATCAACACCCGAAGGAGGATCGTTTCTATCCCAGTCATGTTTGTCCTGGCGGTCACAACCTTCAGAACCACCACTGCCATTCTTCCCATTGTTGCCAACAATAGAAAAAGTCCCCCTTCTTTATCTAAATCATCCAAAGGTTATCAATGTATAGGAGGTCCTCGACTTTAGATTCACTCCTCCGTTGTATCTCAACGCCTCGTTTGCCCAACTTAATCCTTCCATAACTCAATCCCTGACAGAAGGAGGAACTTTGGTGGTGCCGAGCTCAAGGAGACTTTGAAGGTTATTGGAAAGAAGATGAAATAAAGTATCTTCATAACAGTCGGACTTAATCTACGGAAGATGAGTTTGCAAGAAATTAGAAATCCTGTCTTCGGCTGCATAGGTTATCTGCGCAACGCGTGAAAAAGCTTCTCGTCCTTCTTCTGTAGCTCTTCGGCATGAGTAACCACGCCTTCCGCTATTTGATGTTCTAAGGCCGACACTTTGTCAGGGGTAACATCCCTAGTCTGCCTTTCTTTCTCTAAAGCGGTCTCAGCGTGTTCCAAAGAAGCTTTCAATCTCTCACATTCATCACTCAAAGCTTCTTTTGCCTCTCGAAGCCGAACGATTTCAGTAACAGAGGAAGGATGAATTGGCTTAGACAAGTGCCATCCCTTGGTAATCTTGGAAGTTAGAAGCATTCAGTATACAATTGCAACAAATTGAAAGTCCAAATTAAAAAGAAGTTTCATACCTTAAGCTGTCGGGTGAACAAGTACTGGAAGAAATCCACCGTACTTGAAGAAGAAGAGGGTAACGAGATATCAGAAAATTCTGGACCAAAAAGAATAAGCTTTACAAAATCGGTAAAATCCGTTGAAAGTTCAAGAGACCTCGAGGACTCGGTGGGCTGAGGAGTTGAAATACGCGGCGTAACATCTGCATCCGCTCCTGGTGTATGAGGAAATGATGACGAAAGAACACCACCCCCTACTTCTCTACCGGAAGCACACTCAGAAGTTACAGTAGTGGAAGAACCCCAACTATAGTTTTTTTAGCTAGCGGGTCGGTAGGCAACTTAGTCAACCTCTTAACAGCAACAACGGAAGATCGATTCAAAACGTCAGTGAGGGTAGAGACTTCCGAAGTAAAAACTTCTAGCCAAACGAAAAAACAAACAAGTTCTTAGCAATGATGGGATCATTTTATTTCCTAAGGCTGACACCTAAAGGGTTCAGAGGAAAAGAAACGATTGAACCAGAGCCAGTAAACCATAGAGAAACACTGCCGACCTGGTTGATTCCTACTGCCAGCAAAATCGATGGTGCCAACAGCACCATTTCCATCATTTAATTTTGAAAAAGTTGACTTTTCTGTGTAAATTTCATACCTGAAACCCTAAAAATTGACATTTGGGGAAAAGAGCGTATGTGTAGCCCGTCATGGATGCTAATCCCAATCATTGACATTCTAATGACATACATTCAACCCCCAAAGCCCACGTTAGCCTAAACAGAGTAACTCAACACCTAATTAAAGTATAAAGCAGAAGTGTTTACCAGAAGTTCAATTGAGAAATTCTTGAGACAAATTTTCAGTCCTCAGTGAACAAATAATCTGATTTGAGAAATTAACGTTTCAGGTAAAAGTTGAAGAAGAATAAGTGATGGTAATTATGCAAAAATTATTTCAAATCCATACCGTACAAACAGAGATCAATCAGCGCTCCCCATCAAGGGAGATCAACAAACACCGAAATGAAACCTTTAAAAAGACAAAAAAAATTGACTTGAAAAGTCGGAAACACCCCTTCACTTGGGAGGGGGCAAATGTTACTACCAAAATTAACTCCGAGACTAGTTGACGATGAAGGGCTGTTGGGAGAGTACATGCACATAA
Organism: Allium sativum; assembly: GCA_030737875.1. Lineage (NCBI taxonomy): Eukaryota > Viridiplantae > Streptophyta > Magnoliopsida > Asparagales > Amaryllidaceae > Allium > Allium sativum. The sequence continues at coordinate 593,014,708 of CM060913.1, read as the reverse complement.
GAGTCTTCCGAGAGTAGAATGTCAAGCAATAGATAGAACCGAAAGCCGGAGAGAATGGTTAGAAAGCAGCATAAACCGACGCCTTCCCGGTGGGAAGAAGCTCAAAATGTACAAAATGCTAACAAAGCGCATACGATAGGGTCCTTCCGATAGGACCTATTCGATAGGAAATTCTGTAGCAAAGGGCCACCTAAGACAGGAACTAAGAAAGAGGAAGGAATGATCTCCTCTCCTCCAAACCCGTAAGGGTTATCAGTATTAACCTGCTTAATACCGATACATCTGAAGGCGAGAGCATCAAAGGTGCCAAACCAGAAGTACACAAGAATCACTCGAAACCAGCTTCCGGAGCACCTGTCGCACAGATGTCGAAAGGTCACATTAACAAACTATAACACATTATCAGGAGTTACCGTCCGAAAGACCAGGAAATCCGAAAAAATCCACCGGGAGGCAGACCAGAACCCTAGCGGAGATACAGACTATCCACACTAATCTACTTAGTATGAACGCCAACAGCGGTTTCGAACCGATAGCTACTCATATACATCAAGAGGGCAAGCTCCTCTAAGTATACATGAGAAAGTCGGGAGCCTACATCTGTAAGCTTACATCCGAGAGTCTACATCTAGGAGCCATTACCGGTGGTTCACATGTTGTTTGAAAGCCATCACATCGACAATCTTATCGCAATCTCAAAAAAAGCCCTGATCGACCAGGACCCTTACTTTGGAGGCCATGGACAGCACAACAAAAGCAGCCGGAAGTTAGACATCCAAAACCGTGGAAAAAGGCGACTGACAAAGGCACCTATAGGCCCAATAGCCCAACAGCGGAAGGGCCCCTAGTTCTCTATAAATAAGGCCCCATGAGTCACATTCGGAGGAGGATTCACTTTTTTCTATTTCTCTTGTACCCTTGCTCTTGTAAAGCCTAATACTTAGACAAAATTGGGAGTTTCTTCCATTCTGTTCATGTACTCCAAATTAAAGATTAATAAAAAGGGAATCTACGCGTAGAATATTGCTATGTGAGTTCATCATACTATTTCTAATTATCACTGCTGCAATTTATTATATGTTTTCTCCGATAGACACGGATCCTTGTCCAAACCTATCCGCAGATCGAAGGAAATACCTCTTTCCCCCAGTTTAGACCCATACTGGTAGTTTTTAGCTATTCTGCTCCTCCAGGCCTTGATACCTAGGAGGGGTGATCTGATCCAACTCGCAAAGGTCGAACAACCTATTTTCCCCCTTAGGTCCGCTCCTATTGACCTATCTTTGGTGTTGACGAAAAATATCGTTAATATCTATAATTTGATATTTGATTGTCTTCACAAGTTGACTATTATTTACTTAACTTGGAGGTTGTTAAGTCTGATGTTGTCAAGAAGAAGAGGATGGAAATTATAATGATGAGCCAGAGGATGACGACCTCGACACGTTGCCTGAGGTTGATAAGTCTGATGTTGTCAAGAAGAAGAGGAGGAAAAATGATCTCAATGCGCTAGAGGATGAAGACCTTGACACACTGCCTCCTAAGCTGCCTGCAGCACTGAGGGTGCTTTGCGAATGGGCGAACACATCCCTGAAGAATGAGGCTACAATCAACACCATGTTGGACGTGGAAATATTTGATTTTCGAGCAAAAGTGGCTAACTCAAGGACCGATATACATGCAATCACAAATCTTCTTCAGACATTTGCTCAAGCCCTTATTTTTTATATGAGGTATGTGTTAATTATTCTTAGTACATTTCATAAATGCACGTTTCATAAACGAGTTTGCGCATTTCATAAATGTGCAAGCTCATATTCTCACATTTTAAAGTTTGCTTAAAATTTCCATAAGTTATAAGTATGTGGTCTAATTTAAAATGTGAACTGCAATTCTCATATTTGGTATGCAGTCTAATTGTAAAGCTTAGAATTTCGTTCCATGTTGCAATTTGAATAAAGTTACATAAGCAAATATCAGTATTGATATTGAGAATAATAAGTAGCATTACTAGAAATACTGATATAATGGTATACTTAGAGGGATGATTTTATTCTAATATTTGCTGCAGCACGTGAAGGTATAGAACGACTTGTTTATATTTATATATCTGATAATTGAAAATTGTGACCAGTTGCTTCTTTTAATTAGTGAAGATGAAACATTGGTGTTGCTCATGTTATGCTGAGACATGCTAAGGTTACAAATTTTTAATGTTTCATTTGGTGTTAATTATTCTTTTCTTATATGCTTTTATAGCTACCTTCATGAAGTGCTGAAGAAATGTAAGATGATAGAAATGATTGCCTTGGGATATCCCGCTTATATAGATGCACACAAATGTGGAACTTTAGCTAAATTAGCTTCTGGTTTGGCAAAACTGCATAACCAAGGGAATCCTGATCAGATTTTTTTGGTGTCGTATAACTCAGGGTATGTACAGTATGGTTCTTTATATTGATCTACAAAATTTTGTACTTGATTCATGCTGTATATACTTTTTTATGAATGCTGAGTGGAATTTTCAATGTTAGCAATCATTGGTGTTTGACGGTTATGAATCCCACTAAACAAATTGTGCATTTCATGGATCCATTGAGAGGACGATTTTGTGGTGTTGAATGAATGAATATTGTGAACAGGTATGTGCAATTGCTATTTTATATTTGTGTGGTTTGGTGGTTAATTTATGTGTGTTTACTTTGCAATGTTAACTTTTTGAGTATTTGTTTACTTTGCAGCTCCATTGCAAAATTAAATCAGGCCAAACTGAAATACAATCAAGTTCAATGGCCTTGTGTAGTGCATATACATGCATACTCAATATTCCTCAAGTATGATGAATTTTTCCTCAACATGATTGATTGAATTATATGTTTACTTGATATCTATGCATGCTTCAGGGTGCTCCAAAAAAAAATGTCATTTGACGTTTGAATTTTGGGCTATGCGCTACATGAAAGACATCGTGAGAGAGAAGAATCAACTAGGGGCTGCTAAGGTAATATATACATATAATATATGTCTCTTGCATACTGAATTCTTTTGCTTTGAAAATATACTTCCAGTACACTAAACCGTTGTGTTGTGTCCATTGTTATGCTGTGTCGCCGCCATTATTGAAGTCATGTTGTGTCCATTGTTGGTACACTATGTCATTGTGCATTTTATTGTCCAATATTGCACTTGCATGGGAGTATATTTCTTATATAAATAATTGACATGCACTATGATTTGTTTATTTAAGTGTGAATCATGTTTGTTGCAGTGATAGGTGTTGCACCCATTTTAAAATGTCATCCATTAACACATCCTATACAACTGCATGACACAATTATTCACATCTAATGTCTTATGCAAATTTGATTTCTGAAATGCACATGTCTTGCTGCCACCTTATATGGTGTATATAATGTAATCTACTCATTCTCCTATTTGCTCAGGCCTTAATTTCTACTGTTTAATGCATGACTAGTTGGGTTTTCCTCGAAAACTTTCGTAGGTTGTTTAAAACGCATGTACTACCATACTTGTATATTGGCAAGATACATGCCGGGTAAAATTAATTTCCGCATTTCCTGTTTGTTGTAGTGGAAAAAGAATATAAGCAGTAATTTTTCACAAAAGGATATTGATGTCGTGCAGGTGGAATGTGATACACATGTCTATAATTTTGTATAATCATAGTACTGAATTCTATATGTGACTACCAATTGAACCCTTGTTAGTCAACTTTGCCAATGTTGGTTCTATTGAATTTTGTGTACAATGCTTCAGTTGCCTAGTTTATGCAATTCACGTTGAACCGATGCTTGTATATGATGTATTTGGATTTGGTGTTGATGTTGATATTGTTCAATATTGTCTACATGCAGTAGAAATCTGATCTGCTATGTGGTATCCGAACTGCTGTATTATCTGAATTGCTCTGTGTTAGTTGAGTTGCTTTATGTCATTTCATTTGAGAAGGAACAACACATACAAAAACTGATTTGAATTATGTTAATTGCTTTAAAAAATCATTTATCTGTTGTAAGAAGACAATTGTGAACATTGTGGAAATATGCATTTTGGTAAGATAACGTAAAATAGTTATTTTATTAACATTCAAACAACATATACTATTCATCAAAACTATGTGTAAAACAAGAACACCACATCAGACAACACATGACTATGTTTTTATATGTTACTATATTTCAATTCAGACAATGGGTTATATCTGCGGTCTGATGTAGAATGAGATGACACGGGATTTAACGATAGAGATATATGTAATCAGACAATGATGGATATCTTCGTTTGATTCGATTTCTGGCATAGTGCGTGGGCGCGAATTTCAACGGTGTCCCGTCATATGTTAGTGAAACATGGAAACAAATGCAATCCGTGAATGCCTTTTCGGATTCACATGGCGGTGGATCCGGATGTTACGGTAGTCCTTTCTCTATTACGGCGGCATGGAGCTCCGCACGGTCACCAGCTTCACATCTCCCTCTCTTTTCTTTCATTTTGAGTACCTATATTCCCCTGAAGGTTTCTTGGTTTATGTGACAGACCCTTCATGATGGGCTACGGATATTGGTGGGTCTGAGTCTCAGGTAGATCTATTCGATCGATCCTTTTTAGGTTACTTCCTTGCTTTATCTGCTGGCATATATGGTGCTCGCGGAACAAGGCAATCTTTGATGAATTGCCTATGGAACCTTCTTCCATCATCCGACGAGTAAGGAATGATGTGTTCCTTGCGTTTCGTGGTAGGCCATTTAGATGTTCTATGGGTTCCCGCTCAAGGAATTTGGTTAGTACCTTTGATATTACATCGGTACTAACTAACCCCCAGACGGGGATTGGTTGAATCTTCTCATTATTGGTTAGCGGAATCCGTTCTCCGATCCTTTCATCACACATCCCCACCCCTTTATTTTGTCAGTGCTGATTATGTTTGCTAGTACTGTAGGACCTAGTTTATAGGTTTATACATGTTTGTTGGTCTTTGGGTTTGTTCGTTTTCTGAAGCATTTGTTTTGCCTTTGGAGCTTTCAGACTGTTCAGGATACGCTGTTCAACTATTTCAGCTGAGTAGACTGTCGCTTCCAGCTTCCTCGCCCTTGTATTTGGTGTATTGCATCATCATGGGAGGATACCTCGGTTTGGCAGTCGGGTCTCATCTTAGCTTTGGAGTTGGCTCTGTTGGTCGTCTGCTTCTTGAGAGTTTTATTTCTGAGTTGTTTTTTCGACTGTTTTGATATATTGTTAATTTTGTGTATGCACAGATCCTGTAGCCATTAAAGACCTGTTTTTGTGAGTCGTTGGAGAATGAGTAAATTCTCCTTTTGTTATATATAGCTTCCTTTTTGTTGAAAAAAAAATTCATACAACTCATCAACCCAACCCGATTTATATGAACTCAACCCATTCCATCTTAATTCGTGTGAGATATGAGTTGCAACTGATAACCCGCACTACATTTGGACCGGTGTGATATTTCGTTCAACCCAGCCTGATTTTAACTCAATCTAACGTTGTATTAGAAACTAATTTAATATTAGCCAATGTAAAATTAAGATAGCCAAAATCTAGAGTAATAATCATGTATTTTAGAATAATTAAATAAAGCATAGTTGATGTCAATCCAAAACACGTAGGACTGACTAAAATATTTTGAGAGCATATTACTACATTTTTAAAATGAAATTTTTACTCTAATATATAATGAATAATTTCATATGGTGCTGTTCTACAATGATATTCCAGTTAGGCCTGGCAATTTGACACGTGACACGCTAACACGAAGCGAAACGACACGAAATAAACGGTTATGGGTTTTGATATTTGGTATACGAAACACGAAAGTACACGAACACGAAATTACACAATAAATTTCGTGTCGGATATGGGTTTTCACTTTCAATAAACGAAAGTACACAAAATATTTTATGTATAATTTTTATTTTTTATATATCATATAATATATTAATTTCGTGTACTTTTCATGTACACAAAAGTACACGAAAGTACACGAACAGGAAGTACACAAAAGTACACGAAAGTACACGAACAGGAAGTACACGAAAGTACACGAAATTAATTTCGTGTACTTTTCGTGTCGTTTCGTGTTTGCACGAATCATTTCGTTTCGTGTTCGGATCGGGTAAACAGGTACACGAAATGATTTCGGGTCGTTTTCGGTTTTAGCTCTGAGTACACGAAAACACGAAAGTACACGAAACGACAAGATTGCCAGGTCTAATTCCAGTAAATTGCAGCGACTCAGCTATATTTAGTCCATAATGTTAGCTAAAATCTAATAATTTATGTTAAATATTTTAAAATTATATTCTTATTTTGAAGTAATTAGGGAGAATGATAAACTTTAAAAAAAAAAGAAAAAATTGTTAGAGGACACCAAGTTTTATTTTAGATTGAAGAACGAACTTTAAAATTAAAAAAAAAATCAAGTTAGAGAAATATGCTAAATACAACTAACATTATATTCAGTGTTTACACTGTACTGAAATACTAGTTTCAACAAGTATTATGTTCAGTTTTACACTATAAAATGCTAGTTGTCTTTAGCATTTATTTCAAGTTAATATTTTTTAAAGTTTATCCTTCAGTTTAAAAAAAAAAACCTTGGTGTCATTCAATCTTATTTTTTTTTCTAAAATTTGTCTTCATGCACCCTTATTCTCATATTAGATTCATATCACTCGACCAAACTCCAATGAACTCAACCCGAATCACGCTTAAACCAAATGTATATATATTAAACTATTTTTACCACATACCTAACCGAATTGGATTAAGTATTTGCTAGATGAGAACAACCGATGTTTTTTGCGAGGCTAACATGAAAAATGTTACGAATCAAGATATAATCAAGAAGCGGTTGGGAGGAAGTTTTTCAATATAGCCTCTTTATTGTCCTTCAGCGGGGATACTAGAAATTCATTTTCCAACGTGTAACATGAAGTAGGTCCCTTTGTCAAACGTCCTTCAATTGCCTACCCTCTTTCTATATAATGTGTACCCTATGTCTTCATTTTTCTCATTCGGTATAGCCTCCCCCTCCCTCCCTCCAACATCCATGGGTTTGTTGCATTTTATTATATGGACCATGCAAGTACTATGCATCTCTACGTCCATTCACCGTGTCTTTTCCATGCAGCACAACTCATCAACGGACCTCGAATCTCTGTTATCTTTCAAAGCTCATGCGGTTGGTTCAGACAACTTCATATATGCTAACTGGAACACGAAAACCTCCTTCTGTAACTGGTATGGCATTCAGTGCAGCCGTCTCCATGAACGTGTCCAGGTCATTGACCTATCGTCTTCATCTCTCAGTGGCAAGATTTCTCCAAGTCTTGCAAATTTGAGCTTCCTCTCTCATCTGAACCTCTTCAATAACTCCCTTACAGGTCATATTCCGCAAGCTGTAGGGAATCTTCCTCGTCATGTTGCTATGAATCTTGGACACAATTTTCTTTCAGGTCCAATTCCTTCTAACATATTCAATATTTCTACCCTCACACACTTGTATTTAGATAACAATAATCTCGTGGGGTTGCTCCCATCGAACAATAGCTTTTCTTCACAGTCAAAACTGAAACTTATTCATTTAGCTTATAATCAGCTTAGCGGTAGCATTCTGAACCTTGCTCAGTGTCAAAGCCTTGAATATCTTGCTCTTCATTACAATCAATTTAGTGGTACTATACCTGTTGAGATTGGCACTTTGCATAATCTATTGCGTTTATTTCTATACAACAACAGATTGACAGGGAATATCCCTAGTTCAGTAGGCAACCTCACTAAACTCGCTGTTTTTAGAGCACATGATAATAAACTAACTGGAGTAATTCCGGATGAAATTGGTAATCTAGCAAACTTGTGGAGACTCTCCTTGTCCCATAACAGGCTTACCGGGTCAATACCGACTGCATTGCTAAATAACTCCCAGCTGATCTCGTTAAGTTTAGGTGAAAACTTACTCACTGGGCCTGTACCTTCCGATATTGGGAAACGGTTGCCTCTACTCGAAGCGCTGGACATAGGTACCAACAAACTAACTGGAAACCTAAATTTCTTGCCGTCTCTTTACAATTGTAGAAATTTAACCGTTCTTCAATTTAACAATAACAATTTGGAAGGTGAATTGCCCTTTGATATTGGTAATTTGTCAGTAAGTTTGTACTTTTTTAATGCTTTCAATAACAATATCAGTGGGATGATTCCTGCTACGTTGTCTAACTTGAGTAACCTTTATGTATTGGACTTTTCCGGGAACCGTTTAGTTGGTGTTCTTCCCTCATCACTTTCTACGCTGCGGTCGCTTGGTTATATGAGATTTGACTCGAATTCTTTGACTGGTTCGATTCCTAGTACTTTTGGGGATATGAGTGGTTTGTCCCTTTTGCACCTCGGTAGTAATCTTCTCACTGGATCTATACCCGGTTATTTTGGTAATTTCAGTTATTTACAGTATTTGTATCTTGATAATAACAAGTTATCTTCCCACATCCCTCAAACACTATGGACTTCCAAAAGCCTTGTCGGGCTCCACTTATCAAAAAATATGTTAACGGGTCCCCTTTCATTGCAAGTAGACATACTGCCTTTCTTGACTGTAATGGATCTATCAGAAAATCAATTGTCAGGGAACATTTTAAGCCTAGGAAAGCTTCAAATGCTCATCCATTTGGATATATCAAGTAATAGGTTTGATGGTCCCATTCCTGATTCATTCGGTGGACTTCTTAGCATAACCATGATGAATTTATCTCACAATATTTTGTCCGGAAAGATACCAAATTCCTTGTCAAATCTCTCTCATCTTCAAATCCTTGACCTTTCTTATAATAGTTTGACAGGACAAGTACCAAAGGGAACTAATTTCTTAAATTCTAGCACCACAATTTTGATTGGAAACAGAGGGCTTTGTGGCGCTTTTCAGTTTAGCCTTAAGAACTGTGAATCTTTTTCTGTAAAAGTTAAGTCGGTGAAGAGACTAATAGTACTGAAATATGCTCTACCATCACTGGTTGCCTTAATCGTGGTAATTCTTCTCTGCATATGTCTTATATATGCATTTTGCTCGAAAAGGAAGCAAAAGAGTTTGATTCAAACAAACGAGATGCCATTATATGACCATATATCTGTTTCATACTACGAACTTATTCGTGCAACTGCAAACTTCAACGAGGAAAATTTACTGGGGAAAGGATGTTTTGGTTCTGTGTTCAAAGGAATTCTTGATAGTGGACTGACTATAGCAGTAAAAGTGTTAGATTTAAATCACGAAGAAGCTTCCAAGAGCTTTGAGAATGAGTGCCAAGTTTTCAGATCGGTCAGACATAAAAATTTGTTAAAAACCATCAGTGTTTGCTCCAACTTAGATTTCAAAGCTATCGTTCTCGAATATATGCCGAATGGAAACCTTGAAAAATGGTTGCATTCGGATGGATATTTTATAAATCTTATGCAAAGACTTAGCATCTTGGTCGATGTAGCTGCAGCACTTGAGTACCTCCACCATCACCATCATCAAATTGTGTTGCATTGTGATTTGAAGCCAACTAATATTCTATTGGATGATGAATTGGTAGCACATGTAAGCGACTTCGGCATTTCTAAGCTGCTTCTTGATGGCAATGCATCCATGGCAACTGCAAGCATGCCCGGCACAATAGGATACATAGCTCCAGGTAACTATATTCAAATTCGGATTTATTTATTTAATTTTAGCACTTGTATATCCGCTAACAGTCTGTGCATGATTGTAACAGAGTATGCTTCAAGTGGTGCAGTATCAAGAATGGGTGATGTTTACGGTTTTGGGATTCTAATGCTAGAAATGTTTACTGGGAAGAAACCAGATAGTGAAGTGTTTGGTGAACAATCCAGTTTGAGGGAGTGGATATGCATTTCTTATCCTGAGGATATTTTGAAGATAGTGGATAAAAGGGTACTCGATGACCTTAATGGTAATAATGGACAGTCTCATGATTTGGGAAAAGTGCACAAATGTCTTAGGTCTATTATTGAATTGGGATTGCAATGCTCGAGCACCCTGCCGAAGGAAAGAATTCCAATGACAGATGTTGCTGTAAAGTTGCATAAGATAAAGCTTCAACTCATTCAATTTGTGGTTTAAGGATTAGATAATACAAAGGGGTTGGTATTTTTGCATGTTTGTGAACTTAGCATTATGCAGTTTATAAACATGTTTTTTCAAATGTTTCTTCTTTTTATTTCTTCTTGTATCGGTATGTTATTTGCACATATGATTACATGCTTAATTTGAGTTGGAGCTGTTTCAAGTCTATCATTGTTGCTTGTAGCCAATAAGATATGGGACCAATTCCTATTTACCCCAAAAAAAAATCTCTCATATGCTACTTTAAACTCATATATTTATCTGTTTTAAACTCATCCATCCATTATAAGGATTTTATCATTATGCAATATCTATTACATTGTTTTAAAAATGAATGATTTATTAATCACTATTACAAACAAATATGCAAAGATGGATAGAAAAAAAAGAAGGTTTAATTTTGTAAGATTTGATCATTATTTGGAAAAAGGAAAAATAAAAAAATCATAGGAGATGCTAAACATGAACTATACACATGTTAAGGTTTTCCGTTTGTTTTGTAACATACTAACTAGTAAAGCTACTAGCCACAGATTCTTCATCATGGGAGAAAGATGCAATGTGAGCCTAATGTGGTAAGAACTATCACATAACCAGGAGAAATGTAAGTGCAAAATGGTGTTGCAAATAACAGTAAACAAGCTACGTTTATTTCTGAAGCAAGTGCGGTTACTTTTAGATAAATGATCCAAGAAAAGGCGAGGATGAGATATTCAGGGGCAGTGAAAGGTGCGGAGTATTGCCAATTGTCGAAATAAAGTGAACGATGGAGACAGGGTGAAGGAGATGAGAAGCGCAAAAAGGCCAAGTTGGGTAAGATACATCACAACTGAAAAAATAGATGTGGGAAATTCTCAAAAGAAACACTATAAAGGAGACAAAGGGAGTCGATAGGAACCCCTTTCTTGATAAGTCTATCTTTAGTATTGATTTTATCATGAAAAAGCCAATTTAAGAACTTAAACCTATTAGGACAATGGGCTTTCCAGAGTTTAAGGAAGGAGAAGTGTCTAATAGAGTCAGACAGGTGAAGGTAAAGTGAACGACCAGTGAATCTGCATGAAGAAGCGAGGTTCAAGAAAGAGGAGCCGGAGAGGATAGGGAGAGGAGAGATATGGATATTAAGAACTAATGAGCATTGAGTGAGGGTAGGGACAACGATGGTAGAGGTGGCAGAAATATAACCATGGTTGAGGAAATGACCTTTGTCAAAGGAGATGAAAATGTTGGTGGTAAGAGAAAATAAGATCTTAGGAAGTTTATCAAAAGGGAAGGGATCAAGCCAGGAATCAAACCAAAATAAACCATTGTCGCCTTGTGCGCGATGAGTGGAGATGAAAGGTTTGATCCAAATTTTGTTGGAGAGAACTAATGTTCAGAAAGGAGAAGAGAACAAAGGGGTGGGAGATGAAGGAATGAGGTTAATGGACAAAATGGTGAAGGGATTGAGTCTATTTAGACCAATGGAGAGAGAAATCCACGATGAATCTCGAAGCCTATTTTGAAATAATAACAATGTAAAAAATCTTGAGATCAAAGACCCCTAGCCCACCTTAATTGGTTGATTTGTTCACTACATACACGATTGTTGATGCTCAGGAAGTGTTGTTGGGAGATTCTCAAATAACTAAAGTTGTTGGGGTTGGTAATGTAGAAATCAAGTTTACCTCTGGGAAGACGGTTATCTAGAAAGATGTGATGCATACTCCAGAGATGAGAAAGAATATGGTTTTTGGATTTCATCTTAATAAGGTTGGATTTACTCAAGTCATAAGGGATGGGTTGTATATCTTAACTTATAAAGGAATGTTTGTGGGAAAGGTTTATTCTTGTGAGGGAATGTTTTATTTAAATGTTGAAAATAAAGTGACTAGTTCTGCTTATATGCTATGTGATTTTAATATTTGGCACTCTATATTTTGTCAAGTTAATAAATGTATTATGCACAACATGAGAGCCTTAGATGTAATTGCTAAAATGTCAAAAACTAATTTTGATAAATGTGAATTCTATACTCAAGCTAATATCACAAAGAAACCACATAAATCTGTTTATAGAGTATCTGAACCCGTAAACTTAATTCATTCTGACATATATGAGCTTGATGGCGCCTTGACTAGATATGGACACCATTATTTTATTACTTTTATTGACGATTGTTTTTATTTCACTTATGCATATCTGATGAAAAATAAAAGCGATGCATTTGACAAGGTTAAAACATTCAAAACAGAATTAAGAATCAATCCAATAAGAAAATTAAGAGACTTCGTAGTGATATAGGATCATAATATGAATCTAGATTAATTCTGTATTTCTGTAAACTACATGGTATGATACATGAGAGAACTGCACTTTATTCCCCTAAAAGAAAAAATCAAACCTTTACCGAATTGGTTTTAGCCATTTTATTTAATTCGGATGCAGCAAAACATTGGTGGAGTAACCATGTGTTATATATTAAACAGAACTCAAAATTTCAAAAAGAAAAATTTCACGTTTTGAAATTTTGAAAAATTACAAACCTAATGTGTCCTATTTTAGAACTTGGGGATGTTTGACATATGTTTGTATTCCAGACCTTAAGAGAATAAAATTGGCAAGTAGATCATATGAATTTATATTTGTTGGCTATACTATTGATAGCAAAGCATACAGATTTTATGACCTAAATACACACAACATATTTGGAATCAAATGATGCTTATTTTTATGAATCAAAATTTCCTTCTAAATTAAGGAATAGCAGGGGCACACCAAGTTATTCTATGCCTATTAGAACAGAACTTAATGAATATCCTGAAAATGAACGTAGTAGAAGTAAAAAGGCTAGAACTGCGAAAGAGCATGGTTCAAATTTTCGTGCTTTTACTAGAGGAGAATCCCTTAATCCTTTAAGAGGTCTTATCTTCTTTAGATGCCAATTTTTGGAAAGATGCTATAAATGATGAGATGGAGTCCTTGGAATCCAATAAGACTTGGCACTTAGTAGATTTACCACTTGGTTGTAATTCGATATGTTGTAAATGGGTACTTAAAAGAAAATTAAAACCTAATGGAATAGTTGATAAATATAAAGCAAACTTAGTACCTGAAGGATTTAAGCAAGGAGAAAATGTAGACTTTTTTGATACTTTTTCACCTGTAATCAGAATTACATCCATTCGAGTATTCATTCCACTTGCAGCTATTCCTATTTTAATAATACATCAAACTACTTTTTTAAATATTGAAATAAAAGAGGAAATTTATATGGACCAACCTGAAGGATTTGTAGTTCCTGGTCAAGAACATAAAGTTTGCAAATTTGATAAACAATTATATGGTTTAAAATAAGCCTCTAAGCAATAGCATGAAAATTTTGATAACTTAATAATCTCACATGGTTTTAAATTTAATGAGTGACAAATGCATTTATTATAAATTTGAGAATGACATTTGTACTTCATATGTTTATATGTTGATTACTTATTTTTGGATCAAATATCCATGCCATAAACACCGTTAAATCTTTGTTAGGTGCCAATTTTGACATGAAAGATCTTAATGAAGAGAGTGTAATACTTGGTATTAGGATTACTAGGTTCGAAAAGGTACTTTCTTTGGATCAGTCTCATTATATTGAGATGATTTTAAAGAAATACAATTACTTTGACTGTAAACCTGCATGTACACCATATGATCCCGGTGTAAAGCTATTTAAAAACAGTGGTGAAGGTGTAAGACAATCTGATTACGCGAGCATCATTGACAGCCTTCGGTTCACTACTGATTCTACTAGCCCCGATATTGCCTATGTCATGGGATTATTGTGCAAATTTACCAGTAGACCTAGTATAGAGCATTGGCATGCTATTAAAAGGGTCACGAGATACCTTAAACGAACTATGAACCTATGACTACATTATGAAAGGTTTCCAGGTGTTCTTGAAGGTTATTCCAATGCAAACTGGAGTAATTTGTCTGATGAATTTAAAGCGACTAGTGACTAAATATTTAGCGTTGCTGGAGGAGTTGTTTCTTGGAAATCCAGGAAATAAACTATTTTGGCTCAGTCTACTATGGAGTCTAAGATGATAGCACTAGCCACAGCTAGTGAAGGAGTACTTGAGAAATATGCTAGCTAAGATTCCCTTATGGGAAAACTAATTCCAGTTGTGTTGATCCATTGCGATAGCACTGCAACAATTGCAGAAGTACAGAACCATTATCATAATCGTAAGAGATGATAGATACGTCGTAATCACAGTACAGTTAGAGAGCTACTCTCTACAGGTACTGTTAGAGTGGATCACGTATGTAGTGATGGAAATTTGGCAGATCCTTCGATGAAAGGACTGTCCAAGGAGAAAGTCATTAATACTTCTAAAAGAATGAGAATATTTCCCTTATATTATTGAGTCACACACAATGGTAACACGCCTAATGACTGGAGTTCCCAAGAGCTTGGTTCAATTGGTAAAAATAAGTTGTGTTGTGATAATTGTTGAACATGCTATTTTGTATACTAAGAAGCTAGTAATTTTGAAGTGATTAAAGTTTGCTTTAATATAAACTCTTGATGAGACCTATACTCTATTTTTAGTGTAGTACCTTCTTTAATGAGCACTCTTAATAAACTCACCTACGCGAATGTGGAAATGTGGTCGTTTCCTATGGGGTTTTGGGCAAAACTTCAAGGGCATTCACTAAACTGGGATAAACATACACAACCATAAATGCATGGGCTAATTTATTTTCACTATAGAAAGGTTGTGTGTGCTTTAATTTTAGGAGCAGAGTTCAGGACCATGTATTAATCTAGTAAAAAGTGAATCTTATCCACTATGCAAAAGGTTCAAGTTGGAAGACATCTTTGTTTATGCACAATCTTATGTTTTTTGAAACTTCTCGAAGATATTTGAAAAAAAAATTCAAGTTGGGGATTGTTGGAAAATGATTTGAAAATTGAATTATTAAAAAATAGACAAAGTATAAGAATGACTACTCTATGTGAATAGTCCCGCATTATGGGATTATATGAAAAATTCTTGTACTTGTACTTGATTTTTAGTAGATAGTTGGGGCCTTGGGGCTCCCACATGTGTACTTTGTTATGAGAAGGGAGACTATGCTTGAGCACCACACACGCACGTGCGACTGACTGACCGACTCGACTCGAGCTGGGCTCGGGCTTGACCTTGATCTTGGCTAGGCTAAGCTGGGCTAGGCGGTATGATGTACACACTTAAATTTTTGGAATGAAATAGCTTTTATTTTCTGACTATTATTTTTTTCATTACGTAGTAAAACTGAGACTGGTTCATACGGATTAGATCCAATTTTCCTTCCACTAACACACTAGCGTGTTCAGTTTTGTATTCCATCTTTATCTTCATTAGGGTTTAGACGATTCGAAATTGAACAACATTTCCTCTTTCTCTTCAAAAAAATGTAAAACAAAAAATCGAGCAATGTAGTTTTATTTCTAGTGCAAATCTAAGTCAATTCCTTTGTGCAAGCAGATTGATATATATATATATATATATATATATATTTGGAAATGGGTTTTGATTTTATTTAAGGCTTGGAAGCCCAAAAGGAAAACAAAGCCCACGGCTTCGTTACTGCAATACACAAACCGACAACGTTTTACTTTATTACAAAGCGAGATTATTCTCGAAAGTTTCAGATCTAAACTCCTCACTCGCTTTCTCTTCTTCTCCAACTTCTGTCATGGCGGCTGGAAAGCGAAAAAGCTCGTGCTTGTACCTTGGAGCGGAACCGATGGCCGCAACAGATCCACGTCTCTATTATCGTCTTCTCCAGGTGTCGTTCTACTGGTATTCCCTTTGAACTTGCTCTTCCTCATCAACGCCAGTTTGATGTTTTGAATGGCCATCTTGCTAACTAACTCGACTGTTTTTTCTTGTTTCTGAAAAATTCTGCTGTTTCTTTCCTTCCAAATGGATCACACATCAACTGTAAGAGCGACGCCGTGCACTTCGGTTATCTGACTTACGCTCTGCCTGGCGACTTCAAGGTGAGCCAGGATCTCTTGGATTTGCCTTTTGCTTGTGTTGAATTTTACAAAGTTACAGCAGTTTTCCCACACGCGTCTTGAGAAAGGACATTCAAAAAATATGTGTTTATGAGACTCAACCTCATTTTTACACAACATGCATGTGTCTTCCTGTATGATATTCCACTTGAAAAGATGGTCTTTAGTTGATAATCTTCCCAATATAGCTTTGTAAGTACAACTGGCCATTTTAGGGATGTACGTTTGCTCCACACAATTTTGCTCCAAGGTTTCGTGTCAAATTTAGGTCTGATGTCCTCCCACACCTGCTTGATGCTAAATTGACCCCCTGACCAGTTCCATATATCGTAGCTGTGGTCATTATGTATGTGAGTGTTTTCAATGATTCTTCTTTGTTCCTGAGTACATGGTATGTCTAGGCTCCATCTATTTTCATCTATTATGTCACTCACTCTCCTGTCTGGACATCCATATGCAGAGAAAGTATCCCACCCCAGCATGTCAATGAATGATTTACCATCCACCCAGGGGTCTTTCCACAAATCTGTTTCATTGCCAGTCGCTATCTCTCTTCTGCAATGTCTTGCTAATACATCCCTTACACGCAGAATAGCTTTCCATGTAGTAGATGCATTGTTATCTTCTCTTATCACCCAGAAATTATCTTTTTTGTATCTAGCATTCATCCATCTTGCCCAAAGCCCCTCATTATTTATCACTTTCCAAGCTTGCTTGAGTGTAAAAGCCTCTCTCATGACTTTGATGTTCCTGAGCCCTACTCCTCCTTCCTGTTTTGGTTTGCAAAGATCTTCAAACTTGATTTTGTGTAGTCCCCCTCTCCATATGAAGTCTGCACACACTCTTTCAATTTTCTCAATAGAAGCATCAGGTAATTGAAAAGTTTGTAACCAGAAATTGACCTTTGCATGGATGACAGTGTGAACCAGTTCTACTCTGCAAGCAAAGGTTAGCAGTCTTGAGCTCCACCCATAAAGTCTTTCTCTTATTTTTGTGATGAGTGTACTGCATTCCCTATCAGTAATTTTGTTTGATGACAGTGGGACACCCAAGTATTTCACTGCGAGTTCACCCTCTTGAACTTGTAAGACCTCCAGCACATCAGCCTTACTTCTGCAGGTTTTGTTAAAGTAGCACTTAGTTTTCATTTCATTAACTTTAAGCCCACAGTATTTCTCCAGCCTGCCAAATATCTCCTTGATCTGCACAGCCGTCCCCTTATTTGCCTTGACACAGATTAGCAAGTCATCAGCGTATAATAAGTGACTTATTCTGGGCTGAAAAGTGTGGATAGTCTGAATCATTTGGTTATGGGTGGCAATCTCCATTTGTAAAGTGTAAAATTCCATGGCAAACGCAAACAAGTAGGGGGAGAGAGGGTCCCCTTGCCTAATACCTCTGTTGCTGCTAATAAAACCTTTAGGAACACCATTAATTAGGATAGAAAATGTTGGTGTATGTAAACACTCACTAATCAGCTTAATTGTTTGCTCTGGGAAGGCCATACACTTTATCATGTGAATGATGAAGTGCCTATTGATTTTGTCATAAGCCTTTTGCAAGTCCACCTTTAGACACATGCGATCTGCACCTTTTTTATTGAAGTTTCTGATCAACTCATGGGCAAGCAATGAGTTTTCTGATATGCTACGACCTTTAATAAATGCACTCTGACATTCAGCTATTAGGTCAGGAAGAATCATTTTTAACCTATTACATAGCACTTTGCTAATGATCTTGTAAATTACGTTGCAACACGCAATAGGTCTATAATCTGCAACACTAGTAGGTTTATCACATTTTGGTATAAGACATATAGAAGTATGATTAATTTCTTTTAGAAACAAACCTGCTCTGAAGGTTTCGTGGATGGCTAAAATGAGATTATTCTTTAGGTGGTTCCAGTGGATTACGAAGAATTCAGATCCAAATCCGTCGGGACCCGACGAAGAGTCAATATGGATGGATCTTATAGCATCCCAAACTTCATTCTCGGTGACAGCACTCAACAACAGACGTCTGCCTCGAGCATTAACCAATCTTCTCGTAACAATATGAGGTAAGTTGTCCGTCTCTGTGCTACCATTATATAAAGCTTGGAAGTATGTGATGGCTTCTTCTTCAAATTTGTGCATGTCAATGCAAATGTTACCATCCTGATCATACATTTGCATGTTGTAGGTGATGTTTTTCCTAACTGACATCTTAGTGTAGAAGAATTTCGTACACTCATCTCCTTCAGTCAACCGTTTCTCTTTATCCTTTTGTTTTAATTCAATGGCCTTTATATGTAAGAGGTTTTTCAACATTGACTGTGCTGCGTAGTATCGGTTCCAAGTGTCATCAGTGTTGTCCCCTTCATCAATCTTCTTTAGAAGCTCCTCATTTAGATTCTCTAGATTAGTGATTTCATCATGGGTCTTGGGCCTCAGTTTATTCCAGTTTTTAAGTCTGTCCTTGACTCCTTTGAGAAATTTCACTAGGTGAAAGAGGTGGCTGTCCTCAGATTGCTTCAGATCAGTAGTGTTAGTAGCTGCATGGTACCCCTCTATTAGATGCCACTCATTTGAATATCTGAAAGGCTTCCCTTTCCCATTTTTTCTGTTTCTTTAAGAAGTATGTGCAGAGGGCAGTGGTCACTTGTCGAGTTTGGCAGGATATTTACTTTGATGTCTGCAAATTTGGTCATACATTGTACATTGACTAGTGCTCTGTCAAGTTTGCACATAATTTTCCTAACTTCACCACTCTTCCATGTAAACTTCAGGCCTCCATGGACTGGTTCTATCAATCCAGCTGCCACGACACAGTTATTAAATTCTGACAGCTGCATTGCTCTTAAGGTAATACCTCCTTGTTTCTCTTCAGCTCGTAGCACAGCATTGAAATCACCCATGATAAGCCAGGGTTCAGTTATGCGTCTTGATAGTTGATTAATCTTTTCCCATAGAGACACTCTTTGACTTGCAAGGTTACTGGCATAAACTGTAGTGATGTAAGTGCAAAGTCCCCCTGCATTTGACGCTTTAACAGTTAGTTGCTGGTCATCCATGTCAGTCATATTCATGCTCCAAATAGTTTTTATCTAGGCAATAATAATTATGCCTTTAGTTCCAGCACTATTATTACTCATGAGTTCCCATTCCCCTCCTAGCTGCTCTTTAAAATAGTTAATGTTATCATCATTCATCTTACTCTCAAGTATACCCATAATTGAAGGAGACAAGGTCCTTCTTAGATTATAGAGGTCTAAAGCACGGGTATCGTTGTTTAGACCTCTTACATTCCAGCTTATTATGGACATTTAGACTTGAGAGCATTGCTCCTCAAGTTCTTAGGAGAGACTACTTGTGTGCACAAGTTCTTTGCCTTCTTGGCCCCTGTTTTGAATTGCTCATCGTATTCTGCATTGGTTTTTGTAAAATTGCCGATGTTTGCATTTTTTTCTTCCTCCTCGTTATTGTTAAGATTAATGTCTAACTCTTTCAACTGCTCCACTGTTTCAGGAACCCGGTCCTGTTGACTGGACGAAGTGCGAGGGCTTTCTGCCAGATCTGACGTCTGCTGTCCCCCCACCTGCTGTTGCTGTGTCGCAGGTGTCGCCAACAAATGCTGTTCTTCCTCCACAGGCCGGTCGTGGAGTTGAGTCTCCTCGCAAGTAGTTGATGTAGTTTCAGTAGTTGTAGATATTTGTATATATGTCTCACTAGTAGCTAGCTTATCAAGCGAAGTATCGCTTGATGTTTTGTTGTGCTCCTCTGTCATATCCTCTGCAGGTTTTTTTTGCCACTGTTGCTGCACAGTGATGGAGCACTGGCTCTCCAGGTGCCCAAAGCACCTACAGGTGGTGCATATGGGAGGTAGATTCTCATACTCTACGCTTTGGATGTAAACATTCCCATGTTTATCTTTTGCTCGTACCTGTTTTCTGATATTGTTGTCTGCTCTGATTTCTACTAGTACTCTAGCATATGCTAATCTTGAAACTCACTTAGTACATTCATCCATGGTTAGGGGGTTGCCGATGAGGCTGGCAATCTTGCTGATGCCTCTCGCATTCCACAAAGTTAGATCTAGGTTACGAAGGCGGATCCAAACTGTGTGCGTTTCAAGCATGTCACACTCCAATTTCAGATTTGGCTCCCATCTTTTGGTGAAAATGAGTTTGCTATCCATAAACCAAGGGCCAGTCTCTAGAACCCTAGTGCAATCTGCAGCATTTGTAAATTTGACTAAATAGAAGCCATTCTCTCTGGCAAATACATTCCAGCTCCCTGTCGGTTTCCATTCCCTTCTGATATAGGCGTTTAGATGTACATAATAAGGTCTTTTACCTATCAAGTATATGTAGACCGAGTTCGTCCACATATTGACTGCTTCTGTATAGATCTGATCATCTAGCTCAGCAAACTCTCCCTCTTCGTCATTCAAAGCTTCAAATCTCTGAACCTCCCCTTCGATCCTTGTATTGCCAGCCAATACATCTGTAACAACCCTGAATTTTGGGGCCAATTTAAAATTTATTTTAAGTGATTTTAAATGAGTTTTGATATTTAGAATAATCTATTTTATTATAATAATGATCACAAATTTGGTTCAAATTGAACTTAGAATGAATAAATTAATTTTAATTATAAAAAGAGTTAGAAATAGCGCGGTAGTTTGAAAAGTCAAACTTGAACTTTGACTGACCGTATAGGACGCAAAATTTAACGGATTTTAGTGAAACCAAAAATATTAGAATCTATTTAAAAATATCTTTCCAACGAATCCGAAAAATCAAAATTTCATAGCGGAAATCAAAAGTTATGGTCAATTCAATTTTTAGAAAGGTCGCTAGGTAATTTGCATAGGTCAATAATGCTACTTTTTGCATATAAAGGAAATTGAACTCGAAACCACTTCCATTGAGTCCGGAATGACGTTTCTGCATTTAAAAAGTATAAACACTTATATATTTCGAGTTTCAAAAATTATTTGTTTAAAAATGTATTTTTAATATAAAATATATAGCCATAGAAAATAGTGATTTTTCAAACAGTGTCCGTTTCTGACGAAACCACTTTTGTTGGATTCGGAATATTAAATTATTGCTAGGTTTCAAATTTTAGAATTTTCCAAGCTAGTACGTGAGCGTGGCAAAAGAAACAGTATTTAGTCAGTTTCGGTCAAAATTAATTGACTGAAAAATAGCCATTTTTCAAAAAGTCTCAGAAATCATCGAAATAAATTTTGTTGGAATCATATCATCAAAACAAAGCTAAAAATGATTTTTTGGTAATTTTTAGAATTAAAATATAACTATAATTGATTTTTCAGTGTAAACGGGCAAATTTTTGACTTTAAAAATTCATTAAAATTTCATATGGACTCATAATTTAGCAAAATTAATTTTCATATGTCCACAGCATCAAAACATAGCTAAATATATTTTTTCGAGAATTTTTGAAGTTAATTTGTGACCTTGGTGAATTTTCATGTACGGTATACATTAAAATATTAATAAAATAATATAATTATTCCAAAACTCATAATCAATTTCGGAATTGGGTCCTGTAACATGTTCCATTGCATTCAGAAGGCCTCAAAACCTTAAGAACGACAGTAAGCAGGCCTAAATCGGAGTTCGGACCAAAACGGGCTTAAGCGGGCCAATTAAATAATGATTAAAATACCCTAATATAATATTATAAAATGAAAATCGGGTCTACCTCTTCTTCTACAGCCGACTTTCCTCCACCGCCGAACCCATCATGGCCGATTCTTCAAACTCCGATTTCTCCTTCATTTTTCAACGAAATTTAGCGTGTGAGTACTCGTTTCGAAGCTCTTTCCGAGCTCTACGATCTCCGACAAGAATCACCTCGAACCGTGCCTCGACGAAACCGCCACAACCCTGCAAACCAGCCACGGTCGCAGCCCCTTGGGCCCCACCACGTCAGCACGCACCTCCCCATCTTCCTGGTGAAGAAAGCCCTCTCGTAGTCGGTCCTTCTCCAACAAACGGCTCGTCGTTTCGTTAACTACAACTCCAGAAAATCGAATTTGAAGTTTTGAACGTTCTAAGGTAAATTCTATTTCAGATTTCCCCACGCTTTTAAGCGTTGCTGCAGCTGTTGTTAAAGGCCTGATTTTGATTTTTCCCTTGAATTTGCATTGGAATTGTTCCAGATCCGAAACCAAGTGAATTCGAACACCAAATCTGATCAAACTTGATTCATTTCAGAAACAAGAAAGGTGAGAATTTATTTTTAATTAAATTTAATTTATTTAATTATTAAAGAATATTGATTGATTGATATGCTTTGTAGTGATATTTGAAATACGGATCTAGGTTGTTTATGACCGTATGATGTTAGATCCGCGAATCTAAATATTAGATCTGAAACTATTGGCTAATTAGTATATATTATTTGTTAATGATATTGAATCATACTTCGCCGATTTGTCATATGCCAAAATATAAACCACCTTGAATATTATCTTGATATGAATTGTTAGATGTATACTTGTTGGGATATTTGAATGTGGTTGTTGATTGGATGATATAAATTTACATCTTATGTTGTAAAAATATAGAATTTGCGATGATTTACATTTTTATTATGTAAACCAAAATTTTGGAATTTACGATGATTTACAATTTAGTATGTAAATCAAAATTTTAGAAATTGCGTTGATATACATTTTAGTATGCAAATTAAAAGTTAAAATTTGGCAATGACATGAATTTACATTTTATTTTGTGAATTCAATATTAAACTTTGTGACGACACAAATTTTACATTTTATTATGTAAATAAAGTTAGAATTGTGCGTTGACATAGAGTTTACATTTTTATTTGTAAATTATAGTTAGAATTTTGCGTTGACACAAAATTTTTTTTTTTTTCTTATGCAAATTAAAGCTAGAATTTTGCGTGATATAAAATTTACATTTTCTTATGTAAATTAAAGTTAGAATTTTGCGTTGATACACAAATTTACATTTTATTATGTAAATTAAGGCTAGAATTTTGCGTTGATATAAAATTTACATTTTATCATGTTAATTAAAGTTAGAATTTGGCGATATCGTAAAGTTTATGTTTTATTTTGTAAATTTAAAGTTAGACTTTGCGATGACATTAAAATTACATTTTGTTTTGTAAATTTAAAATTAGAATTTTGCAATGTCATGAAGATGTACATTTTATTATGTAAGTTAAAATTAGAATTTGTGATGACATGAAATTTTACATGTTATTATGTAAATAAAGTATTTTCACCGTATGCACAAATTTACATTATTTCCAATGTAAATTAAATAGTAAATTTAACCGTAGGATGTTACTAACATTTTTAACGTTAATATAACACTATGGGTTGTCATTAACATTTTTTGTTAACATTTAAAAGGAATTTAACATTTTTGTTAATGATGATAATAAGAGAATTTACATCGTATGAGAATTTAACATTTTTGTTAATGTTAAAAATTAGAATTTACATCGTATGAGAATTTAACATTTTTGTTAATGTTAAAAATTAGAATTTACATCGTATGAGAATTTAACATTTTTGTTAATGTTAAAAATTAGAATTTACATCGTATGAGAATTTAACATTTTTGTTAATGTTAAAAATTAGAATTTTCATCGTATGAGAATTTAACATTTTTGTTAATGTTAAAAATAAGAAATTTCATCGTATGACAAATTTAACATTTTCGTTAATGTTAAAAATAAGAAAATACACCGTATGTTAATTAACATTATTTTAGTGTTAATTTAAAAGAAAATTCATCGTATGTTAATTAACATTATTGTAATGTTAATATCAGAATAATTCCACCGTAGGAAAATTTCACATTTTTATTAAAGTTAATATAAGGGAAATGGCACTGTATGTACATTTTACATTATTTTATAATGTAATTATAAAAAGGATTTACACCATAGGATATAGTTACATACTTTTAATGTATATTAAAATGAATATTTTCACCATAGGATAAATGTACATTATTTTTACTGTACATAAAAAGAGGAATTTCACCGCATGATAAAAATTACATTTCTCTTTGTAATTAAAAAGGGAATTTCACCGCATGATTGGAATTACATTTGTCTTTGTAATTAAAGATGTGAATTTCACTGCATGAAAAAAAAAGTTTCATTTTTCTATGTAAATGAAATATGAGTTTGCATTATATGTAAAGTTACATTATTTTAAATGTAAATGAAATAGAAACCTCACCCGTATGTAAAATTTGACATTATTTTACATGTAAATATAGAGTAGAGTTTGCATGTAGATTAAAGATTACTTTTATTATAAAGAAGTAGAATGTACATGGTGAAATAAAATTTACATTTTTTTTATAAGGTAAGATATATAGAAATCCATCGTATGTTAAAGTTTACATGTTTATAAATGTAATAAAAAGGAATTTAACTGTAGGAAGATTTACATTTTTTTTTATGAAATAAAAAGAATGGACTTTACATTGTAATTAAAAAGTCAATTTTACATTGTAAAGAAAGGACGGATTTCACATTGTAATTAGAGAATGAAAATTTACATTTCCTTTAATGTAAATATACATGAGTTTCACCGTATGCCCATTTTACGTTATTTTTAATGTAAAATTATATAGTAATCACAACGTAGGATAATTTGCATTATTTTATAATGTAAATAAAAAGGGGATTTACACTGTAGGAAATTAACATTATTTATGATATTAATAAAAAGAAAATTTACCGTAGGATGAATTGACATTATTTATGATGTTAATAAAAAGAGAATTGACCGTAGGATAAGTTACGTTATTTTATAATGTAATTTAAAGAAATTTAGACTACATGAGATAAAATACATTTTTATACGTAATTTATAAATGAAATTAGACCGCATGACATGAATTACATTTATTTACGTAATTTATAAAAGAAATTAGACCACATGACATAAATTACATTTATTTATGTAATTTATGAATGAATGAAGCCCGCATAATATAAAATACATTTTTATATGTATTTTATGAATGAATTAAGACCTCATAAAATAAATTACATTTTTATATGTATTTTATGAATGAATTAACATCGCATGAAATAAAATACATTTGTATATGCATTTTATGAATGAGTTAAGATTGCATGAAACAAATTACATTTTATTTTATGAATGAAATTAGTCCGCATAAAGTAAATTACATTTTTATATGTAATTTATTAATGAATTTTCATCGTATGAAATAAATTACATATTATTATGTAATTTATGAATGAATTTAACCCACATGAATGAATTTCATTTTATTCTATGAAATGAATGTATGGGTTTACTTTGTAAATAAAGATTACATTTTTATAATGTAAACAAGAAGTAGGATTCACATTTTAAATAAAATTTATATTTTTATATGTACTTAAGAACGATGAATTATAAATTACATTTTACATGCAAGGATGGAATTAAAAGAAGGAATTGGACGATGAAATATAATTTACATTTTACCGTAAATTAAAGAAATTAAAATAAAAATAAAAAGGAAGAATTCATCATTCAAGTATGATTTTACATTTTCCTGTAAATAAAGGGATGAAAAGATAAAGAATGGCAATATTCATAAGAATAAAGAGTTAAACGGTTTTATGTTTATATATTTATATATAAATATAATTAAAATTAAACGAATCGAGCGCGGTAGTTCGCGTTTTAAAACTATATCTTTAAATGACTATACAAGAAGATCCGACCGTCGGATTTTCTTGAAACTGAAACCGCTAAGACCGTCTTGGAAAAATCTTTCCAACGATATAAATACGTCAAAATCCAACGGTTAGATTTTGAGATATATGAAAATCAAAATTGATTGAAAATAGCACCAGAATCGCCATTGACCTGAATCGTCGCTGATTAAAGATTTAATTATTTTCAATTAACTAGAATAGGAAATAACCGTTATAAATTAGAAATAACGATAAGGAAGAGTTTCCAATATATATATATATGTACATATATATATATATACATATATATATACATATATATATATATATACGAAGATTATTTGGAAAGGCCGAGTTAATCTCATTCCAAATAATCAAAACGACGATGAGAATTGAAGAAGAAGACGACTAATGAAGACCGTCAATCTTCCCCTCAGGAAGACAGCGATTGAGGCTTTGAATTGGTTTGCTCCCAATTCGAGGTCATGATCGTCGTTCGAACGAACATGTTGATTGAACGGATTTAGCTTTCGCTCAGACCCAGAGCATAAGCGTAAATGGATTGCATGTCTGACGTGGTATTCCTTTACACTGTATCTATTGATCTCTGCTAAACAAATATCTGTTTGGTGTCTTTCACCCTTCTCTGAGACGTACGAGCTCAGAGGTTATATGTTGGCGGAAATCAATGATATGGTATGGATTGACGATGTGGCATGCCAAGATGCATGTGATCAAGGCTTTTTTGAAAAGCAGGCCTTGTGGGATGATCAAGGCATAGCCTGTTTAGGCATAGCTTTGTGTATGACGTGATTTCACGAGCCTCACACATCGGCGGAGTCAAAAACGGGAGAAGGGAATGCAGGGAGTGCACACGTTTCTTTCTAGCTAGAGTGGTGCCAGGGACCTACCAGCGCTGGCATTTATTCATTGTGGTTGTTGGATTGTTCGAGGCCTCGGATTTATGCGGTCGCCACTGGCCGTATTGTAGGTCCATAAGGACCGGGAAGCGTGTGTTCAGGCATAACTAATCCATAAAAGTAAGTGTGGACCGGCCCTGCAGCTATCCAAGGGTTGGACAGAGTACCAATCCTGGGGCATTGCTAGAGTGTCTCGAATCGGTAAGGAGCTCTTACCTAGCCTTGACTCAGATGGAAATCCAAATTCCAAATACGACCCTACGGTTTTGATTGTATTACTAGTATGGAGATATAGTAGGATGGGGTACTATGTTTCCTAGGATTGATACATTTATTTTGATTTGTTTTTATTATACACTAGTAATAATATTAAACTCGTATTTGCCGTATTTAGCATGTTTAATCACCATAAGGGAAAACTCTATCCTCTGGTGTGCGTTGCATTGTGTGATGGGACTTGAGTCTTATGGTGATTCCATTTTTCTAAAAAGCATTGCGATGTTGTACGTTCTGACAATTTAAATTATGCACGGCAATCCATTGAGTAAACCCGTTCTGCATTAGCGGCGTGGTCTTTGGATTTGTCATATTATTATTAGTAAACTAGTTATGAATTCTCATACTAGTCCCACGACTGACCCGTAGTTTGTTTCACCTTTTTGCAAACTCGGGTGCCCTCTTTCCTACACGGGCAGCCAAGTAAACAGGTTCATTCTTTGCTTGGAGTCTTGTCTTGGAGTTGCTCATTATCTTGTTTGGATTTGCTTTGGAGCTTTGAGGACAGCTATCATTTACTTCTATTGCATTTTTCTATCTTTAAGTTCAGACATTAGACTTGTTTCATTTCGTATTGCTTATTTTGAGAGTTGGAACTTATTTTCATTTCTGCAAACTTGATGTAATAATTTGGATTATGTGACTGTTGGGATTCTATGGTGTATGACATTGTATTTCCGCTGCTATAATGTTATTATTCTATGGTATTTCCTCTGCTATGTTGTATCAGTGATATGTATTGTTATATTTATGTTGTATTCCATATGATGATTCCTTACTTCCACCCAGTGGAAGTTTGGGGTTATCACAGTTGGTATCAGAGCTTAGGTTAAACTTAGCTTTGGAATATAACATATTTATAACAAATTTGTTTACATAGAATCACAATATTCTATGGCGAACATTTCATGTGATACATAATAGCCAGTCACTTTCGTCATCTTTTCATTCATCCTTCGATCATTTCTATCTCTTAGAATCACCTTTACAGTTGTTTTGACTCTTCCCTTGATCATAAATTCGAAGAAGACTAAAGAAAGTGGCGATACTCAAGTGGCACATGTTTACGAAGGAGCGAAAGGACCAACTTCTTCAGTGCCAGCTTCTACCGAAGGAGGAGGGAAGTCTGATGTTTCTATAGGTACGCCTAGAATAAATTACAACTCCCATGTTGCTTTTATTTCCATTTGAGTTTTGATTTTATGAGTCGTTACTTGGCTTTCTCTCTCTCCTATCCTCTTTCTTCTTTTTCTTTTTCCTTTTCGAGGACGAAAAGTTTTTAAGTGGGGGAGACTGTAACAACCCTGAATTTTGGGGCCAATTTAAAATTTATTTTAAGTGATTTTAAATGAGTTTTGATATTTAGAATAATCTATTTTATTATAATAATGATCACAAATTTGGTTCAAATCGAAGTTAGAATGAATAAATTAATTTTAATTATAAAAAGAGTTAGAAATAGCGCGGTAGTTTGAAAAGTCAAACTTGAACTTTGACTGACCGTATAGGACGCAAAATTTAACGGATTTTAGTGAAACCAAAAATATTAGAATCTATTTAAAAATATCTTTCCAAAGAATCCGAAAAATCGAAATTTCATAGCGGAAATCAAAAGTTATGGCCAATTCAATTTTTAGAAAGGTCGCTAGGTAATTTGCATAGGTCAATAATGCTACTTTTTGCATATAAAGGAAATTGAACTCGAAACCACTTCCATTGAGTCTGGAATGACGTTTCTGCATTTAAAAAGTATAAACACTTATATATTTCGAGTTTCGAAAATTATTTGTTTAAAAATGTATTTTTAATATAAAATATATATCCATAGAAAATAGTGATTTTTCAAACAGTGTCCGTTTTTGACAAAACCACTTTTGTTGGATTCGGAATATTAAATTATTGCTAGGTTTCAAATTTTAGAATTTTCCAAGCTAGTACGTGAGCGTGGCAAAAGAAACAGTATTTAGTCAGTTTCGGTCAAAATTAATTGACTGAAAAATAGCCATTTTTCAAAAAGTCTCAGAATTCAACGAAATAAATTTTGTTGGAATCATATCATCAAAACAAAGCTAAAAATGATTTTTTGGTAATTTTTAAAATTAAAATATAATTATAATTGATTTTTCAATGTAAACGGGCAAATTTTTGATTTTAAAAATTCACTAAAATTTCATATGGACTCAGAATTTAGCGAAATTAATTTTCATATGTCCACAGCATCAAAACATAGCTAAATATATTTTTCGAGAATTTTTGAAGTTAATTTGTGACCTCGGTGAATTTTCATGTACGGTATACATTAAAATATTAATAAAATAATATAATTATTCCAAAACTCATAATTAATTTCGGAATTGGGTCCCGTAACATGTTCCATTGCATTCAGAAGGCCTCAAAATCTTAAGAACGACAGTAAGCAGGCCTAAATCGGAGTTCGGACCAAAACGGGATTAAGCGGACCAATTAAATAATGATTAAAATACCCTAATATAATATTATAAAATGAAAATCGGGTCTACCTCTTCTTCTACAGCCGACTTTCCTCCACCGCTGAACCCATCATGGCCGATTCTTCAAACTCCGATTTCTCTTTTATTTTTCAATGAAATTTAGCGTGTGAGTACTCGTTTCGAAGCTCTTTCCGAGCTCTACGATCTCCGACAAGAATCACCTCGAACCGTGCCTCGGCGAAACCGCCACAACCCTGCAAACCAGCCACGGTCGCAGCCCCCTGGGCCCCACCACGTCAGCACGCACCTCCCCATCTTCCTGGTGAAGAAAGCCCTCTCGTAGCCGGTCCTTCTCCAACAAACGGCTCGTCGTTTCGTCAACTACAACTCCAGAAAATCGAATTTGAAGTTTTGAACGTTCTAAGGTAAATTCTATTTCAGATTTCCCCACGCTTTTAAGCGTTGCTGCAGCAGTTGTTAAAGGCCTGATTTTGATTTTTCCCTTGAATTTGCATTGGAATTGTTCCAGATCCGAAACCAAGTGAATTCGTACACCAAATCTGATCAAACTTGATTCATTTCAGAAACAAGAAAGGTGAGAATTTATTTTTAATTAAATTTAATTTATTTAATTATTAATTCTTTATTATTAAAGAATATTGATTGATTGATATGCTTTGTAGTGATATTTGAAATACGGATCTAGGTTGTTTATGACCGTATGATGTTAGATCCGCGAATCTAAATATTAGATCTGAAACTATTGACTAATTAATATATATTATTTGTTAATGATATTGAATCATACTTCGCCGATTTATCATATGCCAAAATATAAACCACCTTGAATATTATCTTGATAAGAATTGTTAGATGTATACTTGTTGGGATATTTGAATGTGGTTGTTGATTGGATGATATAAATTTACATCTTATGTTGTAAAAATATAGAATTTGCGATGATTTACATTTTTATTATGTAAACCAAAATTTTGGAATTTACGATGATTTACAATTTAGTATGTAAATCAAAATTTTAGAAATTGCGATGATATACATTTTAGTATGCAAATTAAAAGTTAAAATTTGGCAATGACATGAATTTACATTTTATTTTGTGAATTCAATATTAAACTTTGTGACGACACAAATTTTACATTTTATTATGTAAATAAAGTTAGAATTGTGCGTTGACATAGAATTTACGTTTTTATTTGTAAATTATAGTTAGAATTTTGCGTTGACACAATTTTTTTTTTTCTTATGCAAATTAAAGCTAGAATTTTGCATGATATAAAATTTACATTTTCTTATGTAAATTAAAGTTAGAATTTTGCGTTGATACACAAATTTACATTTCATTATGTAAATTAAGGCTAGAATTTTGCGTTGATATAAAATTTACATTTTATCATGTTAATTAAAGTTAGAATTTGGCGATATCGTAAAGTTTACGTTTTATTTTGTAAATTTAAAGTTAGACTTTGCGATGACATTAAAATTACATTTTGTTTTGTAAATTTAAAATTAAAATTTTGCAATGTCATGAAGATGTACATTTTATTATGTAAGTTAAAATTAGAATTTGTGATGACATGAAATTTTACATGTTATTATGTAAATAAAGTATTTTCACCGTATGCATAAATTTACATTATTTCCAATGTAAATTAAATAGTAAATTTAACCGTAGGATGTTACTAACATTTTTAACGTTAATATAACACTATGGGTTGTCATTAACATTTTTTGTTAACATTCAAAAGGAATTTAACATTTTTGTTAATGATGATAATAAGAGAATTTACATCGTATGAGAATTTAACATTTTTGTTAATGTTAAAAATTAGAATTTACATCGTATGAGAATTTAACATTTTTGTAAATGTTAAAAATTAGAATTTACATCGTATGAGAATTTAACATTTTTGTTAATGTTAAAAATTAGAATTTACATCGTATGAGAATTTAACATTTTTGTTAATGTTAAAAATTAGAATTTTCATCGTATGAGAATTTAACATTTTTGTTAATGTTAAAAATTAGAATTTTCATCGTATGAGAATTTAACATTTTTGTTAATGTTAAAAATAAGAAATTTCATCGTATGACAAATTTAACATTTTCGTTAATGTTAAAAATAAGAAAATACACCGTATGTTAATTAACATTATTTTTAGTGCTAATTTAAAAGAAAATTCATCGTATGTTAATTAACATTATTGTAATGTTAATATCAGAATAATTCCACCGTAGGAAAATTTCACATTTTTATTAAAGTTAATATAAGGGAAATGGCACTGTATGTACATTTTACATTATTTTATAATGTAATTATAAAAAGGATTTACACCATAGGATATAGTTACATACTTTTAATGTATATTAAAATGAATATTTTCACCATAGGATAAATGTACATTATTTTTACTGTACATAAAAAGAGGAATTTCACCGCATGATAAAAATTGCATTTCTCTTTGTAATTAAAAAGGGAATTTCATCGCATGATTGGAATTACATTTGTCTTTGTAATTAAAGATGTGAATTTCACTGCATGAAAAAAAAAGTTTCATTTTTCTATGTAAATGAAATATGAGTTTGCATTATATGTAAAGTTACATTATTTTAAATGTAAATGAAATAGAAACCTCACCCGTATGTAAAATTTGACATTATTTTACATGTAAATATAGAGTAGAGTTTGCATGTAGATTAAAGATTACTTTTATTATAAAGAAGTAGAATGTACATGGTGAAATAAAATTTACATTTTTTTTATAAGGTAAGATATATAAAAATCCATCGTATGTTAAAATTTACATGTTTATAAATGTAATAAAAAGGAATTTAACTGTAGGAAGATTTACATTTTTTTTATGAAATAAAAAGAATGGACTTTACATTGTAATTAAAAAGTCAATTTTACATTGTAAAGAAAGAACGGATTTCACATTGTAATTAGAGAATGAAAATTTACATTTCCTTTAATGTAAATATACATGAGTTTCACCGTATGCCCATTTTACGTTATTTTTAATGTAAAACTATATAGTAATCACAACGTAGGATAATTTGCATTATTTTATAATGTAAATAAAAAGGGGATTTACACTATAGGAAATTAACATTATTTATGATATTAATAAAAAGAAAATTTACCGTAGGATGAATTGACATTATTTATGATGTTAATAAAAAGAGAATTGACCGTATGATAAGTTACGTTATTTTATAATGTAATTTAAAGAAATTTAGACTGCATGAGATAAAATACATTTTTATACGTAATTTATAAATGAAATTAGACCGCATGACATGAATTACATTTATTTACGTAATTTATAAAAGAAATTAGACCACATGACATAAATTACATTTATTTATGTAATTTATGAATGAATGAAGCCCGCATAATATAAAATACATTTTTATATGTATTTTATGAATGAATTAAGACCTCATAAAATAAATTACATTTTTATATGTATTTTATGAATGAATTAACATCGCATGAAATAAAATACATTTGTATATGCATTTTATGAATGAGTTAAGATCGCATGAAACAAATTACATTTTATTTTATGAATGAAATTAGTCCGCATAAAGTAAATTACATTTTTATATGTAATTTATGAATGAATTTTCATCGTATGAAATAAATTACATATTATTATGTAATTTATGAATGAATTTAACCCACATGAATGAATTTCATTTTATTCTATGAAATGAATGTATGGGTTTACTTTGTAAATAAAGATTACATTTTTATAATGTAAACAAGAAGTAGGATTCACATTTTAAATAAAATTTATATTTTTATATGTACTTAAGAACGATGAATTATAAATTACATTTTACATGTAAGGATGGAATTAAAAGAAGGAAGTGGACGATGAAATATAATTTACATTTTACCGTAAATTAAAGAAATTAAAACATAAAAATAAAAAGGAAGAATTCATCATTCAAGTATGATTTTACATTTTCCTGTAAATAAAGGGATGAAAAGATAAAGATTGGCAATATTCATAAGAATAAAGAGTTAAACAGTTTTGTGTTTATATATTTATATATAAATATAATTAAAATTAAACAAATCAAGCGCGGTAGTTCGCGTTTTAAAACTATATCTTTAAATGACTATACAAGAAGATCCGACCAACGGATTTTCTTGAAACTGAAACCGCTAAGACCGTCTTGGAAAAATCTTTCCAACGATATATAATACGTCAAAATCCAACGGTTAGATTTTGAGATATATGAAAATCAAAATTGATTGAAAATAGCACCAGAATCGCCATTGACCTGAATCGTCGCTGATTAAAGATTTAATTATTTTCAATTAACTAGAATAGGAAATAACCGTTATAAATTAGAAATAACGATAAGGAAGAGTTTCCAATATATATATATATATATATATATATATATATATATATATATATATATATATATATACGAAGATTATTTGGAAAGGCCGAGTTAATCTCATTCCAAATAATCAAAACGGCGATGAGAATTGAAGAAGAAGACGACTAATGAAGACCGTCAATCTTCCCCTCAGGAAGACAGCGATTGAGGCTTTGAATTGATTTGCTCCCAATTCGAGGTCATGATCGTCGTTCGAACGAACATGTTGATTGAACGGATTTGGCTTTCGCTCAGACCCAGAGCATAAGCGTAAATGGATTGCATGTCTGGCGTGGTATTCCTTTACACTGTATCTATTGATCTCTGCTAAACATATATCTGTTTGGTGTCTTTCACCCTTCTCTGAGACGTACGAGCTCAGAGGTTATATGTTGGCGGAAATCAATGATATGGTATGGATTGACGATGTGGCATGCCAAGATGCATGTAATCAAGGCTTTGTTGAAAAGCAGGCCTTGTGGGATGATCAAAGCATAACCTGTTTAGGCATAGCTTTGTGTATGACGTGACTTCACGAGCCCCACACACCGGCGGAGTCTAAAACGGGAGAAGGGAACGCAGGGAGTGCACACGTTTCTTTCTAGCTAGAGTGGTGCCAGGGACCTACCAGTGCTGGCATTTATTCATTGTGGTTGTTGGATTGATTGTTCGAGGCCTCGGATTTATGCGGTCGCCACTGGCCGTATTGTAGGTCCAAAAGGACCGGGAAGCGTGTGTTCAGGCATAACTAATCCACAAAAGTAAGTGTGGACCGGCCCTGCAGCTATCCAAGGGTTGGACAGAGTACCAATCCTGGGGCATTGCTAGAGTGTCTCGAATCGGTAAGGAGCTCCTCCCTAGCCTTGACTCAGATGGAAATCCAAATTCCAAATACGACCCTACAGTTTTGATTGTATTACTAGTATGGAGATATAGTAGGATGGGGTACTATGTTTCCTAAGATTGATACATTTATTTTGAAATGTTTTTATTATACACTAGTAATAATATTAAACTCGTATTTGTCGTATTTAGCATGTTTAATCACCATAAGGGAAAACTCTATCCTCTGGTGTGCGTTGCATTGTGTGATGGGACTTGAGTCTTATGGTGATTCCATTTTTCTAAAAAGCATTGCGATGTTGTACGTTCTGACACTTTAAATTATGCACGACAATCCATTGAGTAAACCCGTTCCGCATTAGCGGCGTGGTCTTTGGATTTGTCATATTATTATTAGTAAACTAGTTATGAATTCTCATACCAGTCCCACGACTGACCCGTAGTTTGTTTCACCTTTTTGCAAACTAGGGTGCCCTCTTTCCTACACGGGCAGCCAAGTAAACAGGTTCATTCTTTGCTTGGAGTCTTGTCTTGGAGTTGCTCATTATCTTGCTTGGATTTGCTTTTGTGAAGAGGTGATGACTTGGAGCTTTGAGGACAGCTATCATTTACTTCTATTGCATTTTTCTATCTTTAAGTTCAGACATTAGACTTGTTTCATTTCGTATTGCTTATTTTGAGAGTTGGAACTTATTTTCATTTCTGCAAACTTGATGTAATAATTTGGATTCTGTGACTGTTGGGATTCTGTGGTGTATGACATTGTATTTCCGCTGCTATAATGTTATTATTCTATGGTATTTCCTCTGCTATGTTGTATCAGTGATATGTATTGTTATATTTATGTTGTATTCCATATGATGATTCCTTACTTTCACCCAGTGGAAGTTTGGGGTTATCACAACATCACTCCAGTTTCTCACTCCTGGCTTAAAGGTTTGATCTTTGACGTTTGCAACTCCTGGCGCTGGTCCTGAAGCAGCGCGCCCACCAGATACAGCTTGGGCAAAACTTATCCTCTTCTTTCTGACCTCTTTCCAGCCCTGGTTTGACATTTTCCCCAAAAACTTAGGGTTAGGGTTCTCTCTAGAGGTGGCTGCCATTTTTATATATCATGTATTATACATACATATATATATATATATAGGGTTGTTTTATCCTAGAGGCAGCGGCGAAGTGTACGACCTACTTTGCACCACTGAGCAGATCGCCGAAATGTCTTCGAGAAAGTGACGTTGTCCTCGACCCAATCATTGTTTTTTCCAACAATACATATCTGTTCACTAACATGTACCCTCATGGGCGCTCACACAGACACACTAGACGATAAATGCAACCACCTATGTATATGCGAATATTTTCAAGTAAATACATACAGAAGTCTTTATTTTTTCAAGTCCCCTGGTCATCCCTCAAAATGCCTCTCTCCTTCATCTCTTTCTTAGCTCTAAGCACATCCGATGCCCATGCCAATATAAGCAATAACCAAAAAGCCGCATTTGGAAGTAGTACGATGAATACTGAGGTACGTCAAAGGTACCGTTAATTATGGTATGCTTTATAAGAAATGTGATAAGTGCAAGATTGTTGGATATTGCGATGTGGATTATGCTATAGATCATGATGCCCAACGATAAACAACTGGCTATGTATTCAAGCTTGGATCTGGAGTGGTATCTTGATGCAACAAAAGGCAACCAATAGTGTCTTTATCAACCACAGAAGCGTAGTATAGAGTAGCGGCAATGACAGCTCAAGAGAGTATGTGGTTGGTGCAACTGATGAAGGATCTACCCCAATACACAAACTATATAGTACCACTTCATTGCGATAATTATTCATTTATTCGTCTAGTTGAAAATCTAATATTTATATGCACGAACAAAACATGTGGATTTTCATTATCATTTTCAAAGAGAGATGCACCAAGTAAAAAAGCAAAGACCAAATAGCAGAAGTATTAACTAAAAGGCTCAACAACACAAGATTTCAAAAGCTAAGAGAACAATTAAACTTGAAAAGAAGTAATACTGAGTCAGTGCTGAGGGGAAGTATTGAAGAAGCATCACCAACTCTCTAGAGTTTCTAGAGATTAATTAAATAAATCTATCATTTTGGGCCAAGCTATTACAATAAGAAATCGTTAAGTTTTTTGGAAGCTTCAAGATTATTTCTGCGACATAATTAGCTAAAATTCTCTAGAATATTATAGTTGGCTCTTTTGAGTTGTATAAGTACAGATTTTGGGTCCTTAATTTGTGTATGGAAAAAAAATAAGTGTGTTCCAAAAGTGTATCCCAAAAGTGTGAGTATTAAAGTTTGTGTTAGCAGAATGAAGATGGAGTTTAGTATGCATGGCGTACAAATATTGTATCTAAGTCTTGGTGTAATTGATTTTGTAATAATATGTTTTTGAATCTCTTCATCCATTTTTCAAAACAAAGCAGTTGCAATCTGATCAGATTTATCTCCACTCACCAAAGAAATTGGATCCATAATCTTTTATTTTTAGAGAAATGAGTGATTCTCACAAGGAGGAGAGCTCTCATGTAATTTCATTCCACACCAAAAAAGGAGAGCTGTTGACAAGTATGACAGGTAGCAGAACCCTTCTCTTACAATAAAAAGTGTGAGTATTAAAGTTTGTGCTAGTAGAATGAAGAGAGAGTTTAATATGCATCGTGTACAAATATTGTATCTAAGTCTTAGTTTAATTGATTTTGTAATAATAAAGTAATTATATTTTCATGTGTTGTGTTCTTCGACAACTAATACAAGAGATAAAGTTCAACTAAGGTAACTTATATTTGAGCGCTAAACCAATACTTGTACAAATAAGATATGTTTGTTAATTTCAGACAAACCAAAGTTTTTGATATGTATCAAGGACAAGAATTGAACCACTTACATGTTAATATTTCCTAATATTCTGTTTTTGAATCTCTTCATCCATTTTTCAAAACAAAGCAGTTACAATCTGATCAGATTTATCTCTACTCACCAAAGCATTTGGATCCATAATATTTATTTTTAGAGAAATGAGTGATCCTCGCAAGGAGGAGAGCTCTCATGTAATTTCATTCCACACCAAAAAAAGAGAGTTGTTGACAAATATGACAGGTAGCAGAACCCTTCCCTAACAATAAAAAGGGAAAACCCTAATCCTAAGAAATAAAGTCGAGAGAAAAGTTTGCAGAAAATAAATACAAAGACCTACAACCTATAGTCCAAAAAAAAGAAAAAACTAACCTAAAACCTGTTGCTATAAAAAAGAAAACTCACATAATATAACCAGATTAAAAAATAAAAAGTAGAAAAGAACTATAACAACATAGGTAGATCAAAAGACAAAATGAAGACAAAATAAACAAAGACAAATACACAAGCAGGAACATAATACACAAAGCCCAAAATACATACAACAGATAAGCAAAAAGAACAGATCAGAGAACCATTGAGGAAAAAGAGAAAAAAAAAGCAAGCCAGAAGCAATTGATGCAACTATAACACTAGTAATACCATGACAGTTAGATTTAAAATAAAAAATACGAGACCTAGTGGTTTGGGGAAAAAATTTAAAATCAAAGAGACTGTTAAGTTTATAAGTGAGGTTCGAAAGCCAAATGAAACTAAAAAAGGAAATTCTATAAATCAAATTACAAATTATTATTAAAGTCATGAAAACCATATTAATTTCTTTCAAACCAAATATACCAACAAGTAATTAAAAAATGGTATCATATAAAAACCTTTTATTAATATTATAATTAAACCTGTAAGTATTCTAGTGAAGATCACAATCAAAATGATCAAGTTAAAAGGAAAATTAAAAATGTTAAATTTTTTAGATAAAATAAACTTAGTAATAGGATTAAAATACAAATGAGTAATATCTTTCAAATTTATGTTACAAAAATAACAATTTTTATTAATAGCAATATTTTTCAATTTAAGAAACTCGATAGTATTAAGTTTACTATATAAGATAAGCTACATATGCAATTTGATTACGGGAGGGCCATTGGCTTTCCAAAGATAATCAAAAACTTAATTTTCAACACCAAAAATACTATGGCTTTCCAAAGATAATCAAAAACTTTATTTTCAACACCTAAAAAATTAAGAAAATTATATAGGGATTTGAAAGTAAAAGAAGCACAAACTAAAAGAATCTTTCTCCTTATCAAACGTATACAAATCTAGTTTGGTACACAATATGGAAAACTGCTTGAGAGTAAAACCAACAAGGGTACTATTAAACCTAAAACTCCTAGGAAAATTCTGATTCTAATTGTGAATGTCAGAAATCAAAACCTTTTTAAAATAACAGATAGTGTGTTGTTGTTAATAAGGATCCACAATCTTTCTGATACAAACTAAAATCTGATCATCATTATTTCAAGAGCTAAGCAAGTGTATTATTTTCAATTAACAACATCGTTTTAAGGATCAAGCACATAGCAGGAAGCTAACAAGATCTAGAAAAATAGGCTTTGGCAAAGCAACTCCAAGTGAATAGCAAGCATCTAAGAAATATCACATCAAGGTTACGACCAACCAAACATCATCATCGGCGAGCATCACTAAATCTCAAAAACTCAAATCGATCTAACAGCAAAGACGGCAGCATCAAACTTCAAACATCAATCACTAAAGAATTGTAACAGTAGAAACCTGCAGCAACCAAGCACGACCTATTTTTAGCGGAGCAATTCGCTTTTGGCACATTTTCATTTTCAGAGATACATATTGGAGCAACAGTTTTGCATTTGAAGTGGACTCACGTGGTTCTACGAAGAACAACTAAATTGAGAGATAAAGGAAGGATTTGCCTTTAGCTACTCATTTGTTCCCAGTTTCAAATTGTATTGTTATTCACTAGTGAATGGCTCATGCTATGCACATAGATAGTGATATATCCACTGTTATATATCATTATAAGAATAGTAAGACTGGATGTTTCGTATTTTGTGTTACGATATAGTATATAATTTGTATTATTCATAAACTGACTTAAATAATTATTAAAAGGGCGTAGAGCAGGAGGACTTTATAAACATTTTTATTTACTGCTACATTATTAACCACTCTAGCAGAATTTTAGTACTCATATCACATTTTTAATCCTTTTTTAGGTCACTATCACATAAATATATTAATAAAAATAATTACCACTTTGTTGTTGAATAATTTTTTATGTAGCTTGGATTATTCTCAGTCTGTCCTTCAGCATATTTATTTTATTTTTTGTTAGAAAATCAGTTTGATATAATTATTATGCTTTAATGAAGAGAATAATCATTACACTTTGTTAGCTACATCATATATCAATCTGTAAATGTGAAATGTAGAATATTGCGCCAATGTGCTGCTACGATTAAAATATTTAACTGGAAATTCAATGCACATTTTGCACTCCAAATCAGCTAAACATTAGTTGTTGTAAATTGACAAATTAATGACTTTGACTGTTTAAAATGATAATTTGAAGTTATTTTCATATATCCCTTCTTACATTTAATTAGCTACTCCATTAAGCACTTTCCTAGAGCTTGAATTAACACCTTCTTCTATTTTATTAACACCTCATAGACATTATTTATGTACATTGTTGTACCTTCATTCTCCTTCATGCATATGTATTTGTACATATTGGAAAAAATGATTTGAAAAATGAATTAATAAAAAATTAACTAAGTGTAAGAATGACTTCTATGTGTGAATTGTCCCACATCATGGGATTATATGCAAGATTCTAGTATTTATACTTGATTTTTTTGTAGCAAGTTGGGGCCTTGGGGTTTCCACATGTGTGCTTTGTTGTAAGGAGGGAAACCATGCTTGACCAACAAATACGCGCGCACGACTGAATCGACCCGACCGGACCCGGC
This sequence comes from Allium sativum, assembly GCA_030737875.1. Classification (NCBI taxonomy): domain Eukaryota; kingdom Viridiplantae; phylum Streptophyta; class Magnoliopsida; order Asparagales; family Amaryllidaceae; genus Allium; species Allium sativum. The sequence goes on along the minus strand of CM060913.1, from coordinate 592,973,985 downwards.
CTGGGCTGGGTTGGGTTTGAGCTTGAGCTTGGCTAGGCTAAGAGTTAAGGTGTACACACTTATACTTTTCAAAATGGTAATAGCTTGCATTTTCTGGTCGTTATTTTTATCTTTACGCAGTAAAACTGAGACCGGTTCTTAGGAATTAGATCTGACTTTCCTCATAGTAATGTGTTCAGTTTTTTATTTTGTCCATATCTTCATTAGGAATTAAACGAGACAAAAAAGAACAACGTTTCCTTTTTCTCTTCAGAGACAAAAAGGAAAAAATATCAAGAAGTGTGGTTTTGTTTCTATGGAAAATCTGAGTCAATTCATTTGTGCGAGCAGATATATATACGTATATATTTGTGTGTGTGTCTGTGTGCGTGTGTGTGTGTTTGTGTGTGTGTGTATGCATGTGTGTGTGTATGTTTAAAGGGAGAGAGAAGGATATTATAACCTAGAGGTGAAGGCGAAAGGTATGACCTTCTTTGCACTACCGAGCAGATCGTAAAAACTTCTTCAAGAGAGTAACGTTGTCCACGACTCATCCATTGTTTTTTTCCAACAAATTGAAGTAGTTCTTTGAAAACAATGGCTTTAACTGCTAATGTTGATGACGATGCGTTTTCCTCCATGTTCGAGATAACTCTTGTCACCGCTGTCCCGTTCAGATTCGAATGGATACACTTCAACTGTTGGCGTCAGAAGATGAAGCTTTTTTTGACGATGAGAAAAGTGGTTGATGTGCTCACGGTTGACAAGCTGCAACTACTAGAGAAACCTGACGAAGTTAATGTGGGTCAGATGGCTTCCTGGATAGAAAAATTGAAGCAGTTGTAGAACTGGAAAGAGTAGGACTACTTGTGCAAGAATTTCAGCCTCAACGTACTTAGCGACAATTAGCTCTGACAAATCAGCAAAAGAAATCCGAGAAGCACTGAAGAAGAAGTACAACACAGAGAAGGAAAGGGAGAAGATGTATGTAGTGAGCTGCTACCTGAAATATCAGATGACGTACGACAGGTTAGTAGAGATGCAGTCGCATGAGCTTCAGAAAATGGCTCACTAGTTCATCTCTGAAGGTATGGATTTAGATGAACTGTTTCAGATTGCTGTAATCATTAACCAATTGCCCCCAAGTTAGAAAGACTTTAAGAATGTGTTGAGACATAAAACTAAGGAGTTTTTCTCAGAGAGCTTGACCACTCGCCTCCGTATTGAGGAGGAAGCTCAAAAACAGCACTAGAAAGAGGAAGTGCAGACTGTCACCAACAACAGCACTAAAAGGACCAAACCGCTATTCCGAAACTTAATCATGAGCAAATTAAAATTAGAACCACCGCAACAAAAAGAAATGGATCCCATAAGGGAACCAAAAGGCACAACAATGGCCAACACAAAAGAGTGATTTTGAAGAGTTGTTTTTATGTTATAACTGTGGAAACCTAGATCATACGACACGCAAGTGTCGGAACAGGCCAGGCCCTGCACCGCAGGAAAACATGACCGAGGAGCCTCTTATAGCAATGATTACAAAGATTCACCTTATTGGTGGAACTGAGGTTTGGTGGGTGGATATTGGTTCTTCCTGCCATGTCTGCTATGATCGTGATGTATTCACTACATACACGGCTGTTGATGATCAGGGAAGTGTTGTTGGGAGATTCTTACACAACTAAAGTTGTTGGGGTTGGTAAGGTAGAAATCAAGTTTACCTTTGGGAAGACAGTTATCTTGAAAGATGTGATGCATACTACGGAGATGAGAAAGAATATGGTTTCTGGATTTCATCTTAATAAGGTTGGATTTACTCAAGTCATAGGGGCTGGTTTGTATATCTTAACTTATAAAGTAATGTTTGTGGGAAAGGGTTATGTTTGTGAGGGAATGTTTAATCTAAATGTTGAAAATAAAGTGACTAGTTCTGCTTATATGCTATGTGATTTTAATATTTGGAACTCTATATTTTTTCATGTTAATAAATGTATAGTGCACAACATGAGCGCCTTAGATATAATTGCTAAAATGTCAGAAACTGATTTTGAATAATGTGAATTCTATACTCAAGTTAATATCACAAAGAAACAACATAAATCTATTTATAGTGTATCTGAACCCTTAGACTTAATTCATTCTGACATATATGAGCTTGATGGCACCTTGACTAGACATGGACACCATTATTTTATCACTTTTATTTACGATTGTTTTTATTTCACTTATGCATATCTGATGAAAAATAAAAGTGATGCATTTGACAAGGTTAAAACATCCAAAACAGAATTAAAATCAATTTAATAAGAAAATTAAGAGACTTCATAGTGATAGAGAAACATAATATGAATCTAGATTAATTCCGAGTTTCTATAAACTACATGGTATAATACATGAGAGAATTGCACCTTGTTCCCCTATAAGAAAAAATAAAACCTTTACAAAATTGGTTGTAGCCATTTTACTAAATTCGGGTGCAGCAAAACATTGGTGGGGTAACTATATGTTATATATTAAATAGAACCCAAAAGTTCAAAAAGTAAAACTTCACGTTTTGAAATTTTGAAAAATTACAAACCTAATGTGTCCTATTTTAGAACCTGGGGATGTTTGACATATGTTCGTATTCCATACCTTAAGAGAATATAATTGACAAGTAGAGCATATGAATTTGTATTTATCGGCTATATTATTAATAGCAAAGCATACAGATTTTATGACCTAAATACACACAACATAATTAAGTCAAATGATACTTAATTTTATGAATTAAAATTTTCTTCTAAATTAAGGAATAGCGGGGGAACACCAAGTTATTCTATGCCAATTAGAACAGAACTAATGAATATTCTGAAAATGAACATAATAGAAGTAAAAAGGCTAGAACCGTGAAAGAGCTTGGTTTAAATTTTCGTGCTTTTACTAAAGGAGAATCCCTTAATCCTCCAAGAGGCCTTACCTTCTTTAGATGCCATTTTTTGGAAAGATGTTATGAATGTTGAGATGGATTCCTTGGAATCTAATAAGACTTGGCACTTAGTAGATTTACCATATGGTTGTAAATCGATATGTTGTAAATGGGTCCTCAAAAGAAAATTAAAACCTGATGGAATATTGGATAAATATAAAGCAAACTTAGTAGCTAAAGGGTTTAACAAAGAGAAAATGTAGACTTTTTTGATACTTTTTCACCTGTAATTAGAATTACATCCATTCGAGTATTAATTCCACTTGCATCTATTCCTAATTTAATAATACATCGAATGTATGTTAAAACAGCTTTTTTAAATGGTGAACTAAAAGTGGAAATTTATATGGACCAACCTAAAGGATTTGTAGTTCCTGCTCGAGAACATAAAGCTTGCAAATTAGATAAACCATTATATGGTTTAAAATAAGCCTCTAAGCAATGGCATGAAAATTTTGATAACTTAATAATCTCACATGGTTTTAAATTTAATGAAAGTGACAAATGCGTTTATTATAATTTTGAGAATGACATTTGTACTTCATATGTTTATATGTGGATGACTTATTTTTAGGTCAAATATCCATGCCGTAAACACTGTTAAATCTTTGTTAGGTGCCAATTTTGACATGAAAGATATTAGTGAAGCGAGAGTAATACTTGGTATTAAGATTACCAGGTTCGAAAAGGTACTTTGTTTGGATCAGTCTCATTAGATTAAGAAGATTTTAAAGAAATACAATTACTTTAAGTATAAACCATCATGTACACCATATGATCCCGGTGTAAAGCTATTTAAAAACACTAGTGAAGGTGTAAGATAATCTGATTTTGCGAGCATCATTGGCAGCCTTCGGTATATCACTGATTCTACTAGCCTTGATATTGCCTATATCATGGGATTATTGTGAAAATTTACTAGTAGACCTAGTATAGAGCATTGGAATAATATTAAGAGGGTCATGAGATACCTTAAATGAACTATGAACCTTAGACTACATTATGAAAGGTTTTCAGTTGTTCTTGAAGGTTATTCCAGTGCAGAGAGGAATAATTTATCTAATGAATTTAAAGCGACTAGTGACTATATATTTAGCGTTGTTAGAGGAGTTGTTTCTTGGAAATCTAGGAAATAAACTATTTTAGCTCAGTCTACTATGTAGTCTAAGAAGACAGCACTAGCCACAGCTAGTGAAGGAGTACTTGAGAAATATGCTAGCTGAGATTCCCTTATGGGAAAAACTAATACCAGTGGTGTTGATCCATTACGGTAGTACTGCGGCAATTGCAAAAGTACAGAATCGTTATTATAACGGTAAGAGATGATAGATACGTCGTAAGCACAGTACAGTTAGAGAGCTACTCTCTTCAGGTGCTGTTAGAGTGGATCACGTATGTAGTAATGGAAATTTGGCAGATCCTTCGATGAGAGGACTGTCCAGAGAGAAAGTCCTTAATACTTCTAAAAGAATGAGAATATTTCCCTAATATTGTTGAGTCACACACAATGGTAACCCGACCTAATGATCGTAGATCCCAAGAGCTTGGTTTAATGGGTAAAAATAAGTTGTGTTGTGATAATTGTTGAATATGCTATTTTGTATACTAAGAAGCTAGTATTTCTGAAGTGATTAAAGGTTGAGTTAATAAAAACTCTTGATGATATCTATACTCTATTTGGAGTGTAGTACCTACTTTAAGGAGCACTCTAAATAAACTCACCTATGTGAATGTGGAAATATGATTGTTTCTTATGGGGTTTCGGGTAAAACTTCAAGGGCATTTACTAAATTGGGATAAACATGCACAACCATAAATGCACAGGCTTATTTTATTCTACCATAGAAAGGTTGTGTGTGGTTTAATGTCAGGTGTAGAGTTCAAAACCACGTATCACTCTAGTAAAAACTGAATCTTATCCACTATGCAAAAGGTTCAAGTTGGAAGACATCTTTGTTTGTGCATAATCTTATGTTTTTTGAAAACGCTCGAAAATATTTGGGAAAAAAAATTCAAGTAGGGGATTGTTAGAAAATGATTTGAAAATTGAATTATTAAAAAGTTGATTAAGTAAAAGAACGGCTACTCTATGTGAATAGTCCCACATCATAGGATTGTAAGAAAAAAATCTAGTATTTGTACTTGATTTTTAGTAGATAGTTGGGACCATGGGGCTCCCACATGTGTGCTTTATTACGAGAAGGGAGACCATGCTTGAGCACCACACACGCGTGTGTGACGGACTGACCAACTTGACCCAACCCGAGCTGGGCTCAGTCTTGAGCTTGATCTTGGCTAGGCTAAGTTAGACTAGGTGGTATGGTGTACACACTTATATTTTTGGATGGAAATAGCTTGTATTTTCTGACTGTTATTTTTTTTCTTTACGTAGTAAAACTGAGACTGGTTCTTGCAGATCAGATCCAATTTTCCTTCCACTAACACACTAGGGTGTTCAGTTTTGTATTCCATCTCTATCTTCATTAGGGTTTAGACGAGTCAAAATAGAACAACTTTCCTTTTTCTCTTCAAAAAAACGAAAAACAGAAAATCGAGCAATGTAGTTTTATTTCTAGTGCAAATCTAAGTTAATTCTTTTTTTCAAGCAGAATGATGTGTGTATATATATACATACAAACAAATATGTATACATACATACATACATACATACATACATATATATATATATATATATATATATATAGGGTTGTTTTATCCTAGAGGCAGCGACAAAAGGTACGACTTACTTTGCACCACTGAGCAGATCGCCGAAATGTCGTCGAGAAAGTGACGTTGTCCTCGACCCAGTCATTGTTTCTTCCAACAATGCATATCTGTATACTAACATGTACCCTCATGGGCGCTTGCGCAAACACACTAGCTGATAAATGCAACCACCTATGTATATGCGCACATTTTCAAGTAAATACATACAGAAGTCTTTATTTTTGCATGTCCCCTGATCATCTCTTAAAATGCCTCTCTCCTTCATCTCCTTCTTAGCTCTAAGCACATCCATTGCCCTTGCCAATCTATGTCCCCACCTTGTCCTACTTCCCTGCTAGTTTTTTCCCCCAAGTCATAGTAGGTTCTCCTCTCAGTGCAAGTACATGCACCTGTGAAATACCTAGCCACCTCTCTGCTCTTGCACCGACACTTAGCTCAGTTTCGGAATCAGGCCATAATATTCACTTGGCTTCCTTGTCCTTGCATGCTTCTCTCAGCATTAGAATTTTGTCTCTGCAAGCTTTTAAATTTAGGCGTATTCACAGTTGCATCTCATTGGACATGCACATCATATACTCTGATCATTACCACTCAATATTTTGGACTCATTTTTGTAAGTTTGTAATTATAGTACTCATTCTCTATTTCACTACCACTTCTACTTGACCGTCATGGTGATGGTCTACCATTCTTGTAATTTATTGTAACCAACAAATTATTGTATTATTTAAATCTTTAGATAATAAAATTCGATTGCATACCTCCACTACAACAAAAACACCATATTACAACTTTAATTTTACAACGGTGGTAAACGCACCGTTGTAATAAATGGGTTTTTACAACGGTGGTAAAAGCACCGTTGTAATAAATTGTTTTTTACAACGGTGGTATAAACACCGTTGTAACTACAACAAAAATACCATATTACAACTTTAATTTTACAACGGTGGTTAAAGCACCGTTGTAATAAATGTTTTTTACAACTTTTTTCCAGAAAAGTTGTAATAAATTTATTTTTAACAACTGTGTTATTTTGACAGTTGTAATAAAAGCCTATCAACTTTTATTTTTTGACTGTTGTAATATATGACTATATTTTAATATTAATTATTTTCATTATATAATTTTTAATAATTAATATTTACAACTAATTAGTAATTATTAATTAATAACCTATATATTAATATTAAATAATTAATTAAAAATACTTCAATAAATAAATAATTCATGCTAATAATTAGTAATTGACAACCAATTAGTAATTATTAATTAATAATCAATAAATACATATTAAATATTTAATAAAAAATACATCAATAAATAAATAATTCCTACTAATAATTACTAATTAACAACCAATTAGTAATTATTTAATAATAATCAATATATAAATATTAAATATTTAATTAAAAATAATTATATATAACTACTTCATTATTAAGTACTAGTAATTAATTAGTAAGTAATAACTAATGAGCGGTTAATAATCAATTAATAATCAATAAGTAAATAACAATTAATAAATATTTAATTTATAATTAATCATGACTATTAGTAGTAATTAATATTTAGTATATAATATTTTTTAATAAGTAATCGTTGTTGAAAGTTTTTCCAAAATCTTTTGTCAAATATGATCCCTACGGAGGGGGGGTCCAAGGGGGGTGGCAACCCCCCTAGGTGGGGGTGCGGGGGCAACGCCCCCGCTAACGGGGTTCGACCTGCCCGGTCAGGTCGCGGGGTCCAGGGGGCAGCGCCCTCGGCGGGGTGCGGGGCAGCGCCCCGTCCGAAACGGTACATTTTGTATACTTTTGAATTTGAATCTTACTTAAAATTTAATACTTAGAAATTAAGATTAATAAGAAATCTTTAATTAATAAGATTAGTAAGTACTGTTAAATAAAATTATTAATGGAAAGTGAATTTAGAAGCTTTCCTTGCAAAGAATAAAACAATTAAAAAAACAAAACAAAAATCTGTTGCCCACTTAACACAAATGATGAAATTTGGGCGGGCGACCGAAATTTTGGCTCCAAAGCTTCTCACTTTCGTATTTCTCCTCACGTGGGCCGACCACTCTTGCTCTTCTCTCACATCGATCCCCAATTTCGTTCCTCTGGAAAAAAATTACGTCTTAACATCGATCCCCATCTTCTTCCAGCCGCCTCCTCCCTCATCGCTTCAGTTCCATTGTCCGCTTTGCTCCTCTACTTAAATCGATTCTTCTCTTCAAACCTCTCCAAGCTTTTCCTGGTCCTATCACTCTACCCTAGTTTCTCTTCTTCCTTTCTCGAGCGTGATTTCTCTCAGATCTGTTTCGGTCCAGATCTATCGGAGTGGCTTTGATCTCCATCTATTGGAGCGGCTCGGCGCGGTTCAGATCTTCAAACGACTTTGACCGAAAGCTAGTTCTTTGGATTCCGCTTTGTCTGGTGGTTGTTTGCAGTGGATTCTTTTCATCGTGCTGGCGAGGTAATGTTGATTTTCGCAGTAATTCTTGGGTTTCAAAAGTGTCTGTGAGGTCGATGTTCAGTGGTTTGCGTCCCCTTGAGGGTGAATAGCATTTTTGTTTATGTTCTTTGGATCTGTTATCATTTGGTTTAAGGTGGTTGTTGCTGTTAGTGTGTCTGGTAGTGATGCTGCTCTCTGGAGCACTTGTCTGTGATTTTAAGTCATGCTTTTATTGAGCTTATGTAATATGCTTATGCCATTGGTATGGGTAGATCATGGTTCAGCTTACCTATCATCGTACTGCCACGGCAATAGCTATAAGCTATGGTGGTAGTTTGTTTATTGGTGTCTCTGATGTGTCTTATTATTCATTGGCAGTTTTGTTCATTGGTGTCAAAGATGCAATGCAATTTTGGGATGTGCTTCTGCCATTTATGCCTGGCAGTTTTGTTCATTGGCACTCTTATTGTTCATTGGCAGTTTTGGTTCTCTTGCTTTGCTGTTCAGTTAAATCTTGTTTCTCTTGGTACATGTCTAAGAATCTATCTATGGAGGATGAAGTTATCCTATCAGGTATGCCATGTCTCTTGACATTGTCTGCTATAGTGTGTAACCGTGTATCTTTGAGCTATGTAATTGTTCACACCTTTCGCTGTCCTTTACCTTTTGCATAAAAAGTCAGTCTGAATTAAAAAAAAAGTAGTAGAACATAAGTTTATTAATGTAAGGATACATGAACACAGATGGAGTATAACACAGTGTCCAATAATTCAACCTTGCAGAGTGTTTACATATAGATTTGCGTTGTTGAATCTGAAGGGAACTCAATTTTGATAAAAAAGTGCTTAGGAATGAATGCACAGAGTAATAAGGATATTTGACGATGAGCATGATGTTGAAATGGATGATCGATTGGGGATGCTGGAGCATAAAGACTCGGTGCATGTCAGTGTGTATGTATATTTATACGAAAGTGTGTATGTAACTGAGTGTATTGAGTGATCAGTTTGTAGTGAGGATTGTATGTATTGTTATGACCATATTATGTAAAAGTGAGTTGTACGATAGTGGATCAGAAAGTTGTACTAATTCAAATATTGAAATAAAATATTTAATTGATTATTTCAGATCAGTGTAGTATCATTTTATTCAATATAAATATTTATTTTTATATGAAATGTAATGTATAACGAAACAAAAATCGTATTGTTATAATTAATTGTTGCAGGAATTACTACAACGGTGGAAAAAAGTTGTAATATGTACTACTACAACAGTGCAAAAATGTTGTAATATGTATTACTACAACGGTGGAAAAAAGTTGTAAAATATACATATTACAACGGTGTTGCAACGGTGTAAAAACGTTGTAAAAGATATGAGTCTATTACAACTTCTTAATACACGACGGTTTGCCCACCGTTGTAAAATGTATATTACAACGGTGTTCTACCGTTGTAATAGGGTCATTTTGTTGTAGTGCTCTTAAGATCAGAGCTAGCACTTCTTTGAAAAAAAGAAATATAATGCCAAACAAAAACTTGAATTGGCTTATCCTGCTAAATATCGCGCTTTCTATGTTTCATGCCAAGGAGGAGTTTGATCCTTATGCTAATCTCATAATTTTTTGTTTTAAGTTTGATACTAGCCTGATATTTTCACAAAAATCCAAGATTCAAAACCTTAGCTAATGCACAGTAGCAGGGTTGATATTCTAGAATTTCGGAGTAGGCATGGAATAAGAAAGAAAATTTTCCTAACATTCAAGTCCAATTATTTTTCCCATTTGAATAGTTCAACACAAATTTGTAACTTCGTAAACAAACAGTAAAGGATGAGCCTAAAATGAAAAGTTACCATAGTTGTTATGTAATAGAGCACCCTTTCTAAAACTCTATAAACTAATTTGGTCAAAGATAGGTAATCTCTCTTGATCTTTCAGGGTAGAATTTTCCTTCCATATTGGAAATTCAAAACTATTGTTAATTCTAGAAAGCATGAAATTGTAGAAAATGTAAGGCAATTATATTTCTTCTCTTTTATCTATATCGATAAGGAATCTACCTTATAATTAAAACCCCTTCCAAAACACGACATACGTCATCCTTTGACTTATTTCATATATGCATGTTCTAACATACCAATTTCATGTATAAATTCTTTATATTAGTAAGCTGATAATAGAAATAATGTGGCTACATTGAAATGGACCTAGGAGTAAGCAATTAATATAGTGCGGATTCCTTTTATACGTTATGGGTATATGATATGCATTGCAGGTATATGTTACCTAGATACACCAATCAAATAAGCTAAAATAACACCATCACCGATCATCTGCACAGCATGTACCCAGATATCCTAATGCCTCCAAACTAAATACAGTAAATAAATCTTCTTAACTATGTAGTAGTTGTAATGTATGTGATTATATAAAGTTTGAAATAGTAAAATAGATAATATTAAAATACTAAAATTGTGAAATATTAATACTATGTACATTCTTCAAATAGGAAATAATAATTCTTCAAATGTAAAGCCACACATATTTCAAAATCCTTGAGACAATTCACGTATGAATATGTGTCACTAGCTAACATAGGAAGACTGAGTGCAATAATGTAATTCATGTTTCGGTTGCATGAAAGCAGTGGCATGTTCATATTGCATGATCCATGCATTGTATGCTTTGTTTATAATTATGATTAAGATTCGCTCCAAGGCACGAAAGATTCGCTGTCTTTCAAGAGTGTTTTCCCCTTTCTAAATCACAATGGATTGATTGAAAACCTTCTTTCAGGATACAATGGAGATTATCTATGCAAGTTGTGATTACTTGCACAGATCAGAAGAAGCATTTAGAATTAATTTGATGATGTAGAAGATAGAAGAATTCGAGAAGGAGGATTAAAAGTAAAGTCGTGATGAGGGAACGCTCTGTTATATAGGCGACGAAGCATCCGTTCATCTGTAGGTGCGTCCGTTGGATTTAAATGGTAGTGACCGTTGTCTAACGGTTATTCCCATTGGCTGTTGAATTCGAATTCAACAGCACATAAAATATACCGTTTCGGACGCTACCCCCTGGACCCCCATGACCTAACCAGGCAAGTCGAACCCCGTTAGCGGGGGCGTTGCCCCTGCACCCCAACCTAGGGGGCTTGCCACCCTCCTGGACCCCCCTCCGTAAGGGATCATATTCGACAAAGTTTTTGGAAAATACTTTCAACATTCCCCATCTTTTTTTTTCAAAACTTCACCTATAAACCAATATCTTAAGCATCACCATAGAAAATAGTACATATATGAAAGTAGCTTACGGCTTTGAACTTTCACTTAGTGTAAACAAGTAAAAGTTTGTCAAGGTGTTATGGTGAACGTGTCTTGAACCAAGTACCCTTTTTTGACTTACCAGAGTCACCACACATACTAATTTCATAGCAAAGTGCAATTCTTTGTTCCTACGCGTTAATGGCCTTGCGTAATATCCTGATTTAATGAATGTTATAGAGACGGTCCAATCTCATAGAAGGCGGCCTAACTTTCTCATTCATGTAGGTGGGTTTTAACTAAAGTGATTCTGCGAGTCACTCCTTCTTATAATTTAACCCATTAAGAATTTACATCATCCTCATTCTTGCAGAATTTATACACTACAGATTTTTTTTTTACAATGGGATCTTATTATTGTACTCTAATGTATCACCAATTTCATACTTCAACTTGTTTTACCCTTTGAACTTTGTCTGTTTTTCAAAACATATGCAGGGTTCCTATTGAAGAATGAATTCACATAGACCTTAATCCCATTCCTATTGATGTTTTCGCAATCATCTCCCTAGCCAGTCCTTTCATCAAAGGATCTGCTAAATTATTCTTTGATTCAACATAGTCGACTGTAATTACTCCTCATTTGAGTAATCCTCTAATAAACTGATGTCGAAGGCTAAGATATCTTTGTTTACCATTGTAAGTCTTTTGTGCCACTTTGTACAAAGTAGCTTGACTATCGCAGTGTACTTTAATAGCTGGAGTAGGTTTCATCCAAATCGGAATATCTATCAATAGCTCTCTTAGCCATTCAGCCTCTTTACATGCATCTGCAAGTGCAATAAATTTTGCCAACATAGCTGAGTCAGAGATGCATGTTTGTTTCTTAGAACTCCATGATATGGCAGCCCTGCCTATTGTGAATATCCATCCTGAAGTGGACTTAGAGTTAGATTCTGTGTTGTTCCAACTTGCATCGCTGTAACCTTCAAGTACTGATGGTTCTCCTTTGAAAACCAAACCATGATTCATAGTCCATTTCAGATATCTTAGAACTCTTGATATTGCATTCCAATATTCTCTTCCTGGATTACTAGTGAATCGACACAAGATTCCTATAGCATATGCTATATCTGGTCTAGTGCAGTGCATGGCATACATAAGACTACCGATCACACTAGCATATTTCAATTGATCGCAACATCTACCAGTATTTTTCATTTGTTTGACACTAGGATCGATGGGTTTTTTTACTAAAGGGAGATCTAAGTGATTGTATTTCTTAAGAATACTTTCAATATAATGAGATAGTGTCAATAAGATTGACCCTTATTTTCTCACTATTTTGATTCCTAAGACTACATTTGCTTCTCCCAAATCTTTCATGTCAAAATTAGAATTTAGGAACATTTTATTTCCTATTATACTTTCTATATTTGAACCAAATATTAACATATCATCCACATACAAACAAACAATTACACATATTCCATCTTTGTATGTGGAGCTGCTTCATTCACTTTGAACCATTTTGACAGCATTACTTTATTAAATTTTCCATGCCATTGCATTGGAGCTTGTTTTAATCCGTAAAGATATTTTAACAGTTTACAAACTTTCTTCTCTTGTCCGGATAAAACAAATCCCTCAGGTTGTTCCATATACACTTCTTCTTCCAAATCACCATTTAAAAATTCAGTTTTTACATCCATTTGATGGACAATTAAATTGTGAATTGAAGCGAGTGATAATCACAAATGTATCGAAGATATTCTTGCTACTGGAGATTATGTATCAAAGTAATCAATACCATGGCGCTATTTATATCCTTTAGCAACCAACCTTGCTTTGTATTTATTAATTGAGCCATCGGCATTTAATTTTCTTTTGAAAATCCATTTGCTTCCTATTGGTTTCGATCCAGGTGGTAGATGAACCAAAGTCCAACTTTGATTTGACAAGATAGAATTCATCTCATCTTTAATCGCATGTTTCCAAAAACTTGCATCACGACAAGTTACTGCTTTTGTATAAGTTTGTGGATCACCATCATTACTAAGAGTTATCTTAGTTTGGTTCGTGATTTTATTTAAATCTCCTTCTACGAAGTATGTCAAAAAATCCGGACCAAAATTACTTTCAACCCTTTGTCTTTTGCTTTTGCGGGGTTCTATGTCCAAACTTGGTGAAGTCGATTCTTTATGAATCTCTTTAGCAGTACCATGAATTTTGGTATTATCTTCCGAAGAAGATTTAAACATATACCCAAAAAATTCTGCATCGATTGATTCTATCACATCATTTGTTTCTAACTTCAGAAATCTATATGCAGAACTATTTTGTGCATATCCAACAAAGACACATTTATATGTTTTGCTTCCTAACTTTGTCATTTCTGTGTGTGGTTTTCTTACATAAGCCAAACATCCCCATACTTTTAAACGACTAAGATTAGGTTTTCGATTATACCATGATTCATAAGGAGTTTTGCTAATTCTTTTCATAGCAACCCGGTTTAGGATATAACATGCACTTAAAAGTGCTTCTCCCCACCAACAATCAGATAACCCAAAACTTAATAACATACAATTAACCATATTCATTAAAGTTCTATTTTTTCGTTCAGCAATACCATTAGATTCTGGTGAAAATGGTGGTGTTAATTCATGGACTATCCCATTAGATTCACAGAACTCTAAAAGTTCTATTGATTTATACTCACCACCTCTGTCGGATCTTAGTACTTTAATTTTACGATTTAATTGATTTTCAACTGTTGCCTTATATATAAAAAACTTGCTCAGAACTTCATCCTTACTTTTTAGTAAGTATATATAAGTATATTTTGAATAATCATCAATAAACGTTACAAAGTATTTGTTTCCTCCTCGTGAAACTTTACTATGTAAGTCTACAACATCAGTATGCACAAGTCTAAGCAATTCAGTTGTCCTACTTACTGACTTATGTGATTTGCATGTTAATTTACCTTGCACACATATTTTACACTTATCAACATTCTCACTGTTGCATTTCGAAATAAGTCCCAGATTATGCATATTTCGAACAGAATTATAGTTAATATGGCCTAATCTACCATGCCATAAGGGTAAAGATTCAACAACATAAGCAGAAACTAATTTTATTAAATTCATTTTGAACATTCCATTACATGAGTACCCTTTTCCAATAAATACATTATTCTTGGACATAACAACAATGTCTGATTCAATGACTAACTTAAACCCTCCTTTGTTGAGACGATCTCCAGAAATCAGATTCTTCGTCATATCTGGAACATGAAATACATCGGCCAAAGTCAGAATTTTCCCTGAAGTAAACTTCAGAGTAATATTACCAATACCAGCAACTTTGGCACGAACATCATTACCCATTTTGACTTCTTTTGCATCGCGGCATTCTTTATAAGTCTGAAACTGTGACTTGTCATTACAGGTATGAATGGTTGCACCTGTGTCTAACCACCATCCATCTTCAACTGTAACAGAGTTGGCTTCCTCTACAACAACGACCAATTTAGGTTCGTTTTCAGAACCAGCAACGATGTTAACCTGTTTATTCTTTTCTTTCTCATCTCTTATGTGATTTCTGCATTCTCGGGCATAATGACCAGGTTTCTTACAGTAAAATCAATCACATTTGTGCTTCTTGGATTTCTCCTGTTTATTCCCTTCGGAATTATTTTTTCTTTTCTTCCCATTACTATGATTCTTAGAGATTTCTCCCTGAACCACATTCGCTTTTTCTGTCTCCTGATCCTATTTCTTATCTCTCTTACGAGATTCTTCCTCAATACGTAAATGTCGTATGAGGGATTCCAGAGAGTGTGTTTTTTCCCTCATGCATCAGCTTCTTTTTTTTAGCCATTCCAAGTACTAGGAAATTTTGCAATTACAACTCCTATTTGAAATGTTCCAGGAAGTTTTATTTTTGCATCCTTTAGTTTACTAACAATCAAATTTAATTTGTGGGCTTAGGAAACAATATCAGCATCATCATTCATCTTATAATAAATATAATTACTTATTAGAAACTTCTGATTACTTGCCTCTTCAATGCGGTACTTAACATCCAGAGCCATCCAGAGAGCTTTTGCTCCATCTATAGTTCTGTGTGCACTGTATAGTGAATCTGAAAGCGCATTAAGAATGTGCCCTCGACAAAGAATGTCTTCATTCTTTCACTTCTGCCTTAATTCCTTTAACTCCTTCTTTCGTTGTTCTGAATCTCCAGCCTTTTCTTCAGGAATTGGTTCTAAATCATCACTTATTATATGGTTCAGACCAATGGTAGTAAGAAAGAACAAAATTGTTTCCTGCCATCGTGTAAAATTATTTCCATCAAATCATTCAAGGCGGGTGAGATCCCGATTCATTACTTGGAGTGATTACGCAGTAATTCTGCTAAGCGGCGAACCTTGAACAGAAGACATTCTTGAAACTGTTGATAATTATGATTAAGATTTGCTCCAAGGCACGAAAGAATCGTTGTCTTTCAAGAATGTTTTCCCGTTTAAATCACAATGGGTTGATTGAAAACCTTCTTTCAGGATACAATGGAGATTATCTATGCAAGTTGTGATTACTTGCACAGATCAGAAGAAGCACTTAGAATTAATTTGATGATGTAGAAGATAGAGGAATTCGAGAAAGAGGAATAAAAGTAAAGTCGTGATAAGGGAATCCTCTGTTATATAGGCGACAAAACATTTGTTAATCTGCAGGTGCGTCCGTTGGATTTAAACGGTAGTGACCGTTGTCTAACGGTTATTCCCATTGGCTATTGAATTCGAATTCAACAGCACATAAAATATATCGTTTCGGACGCTGCCCCGGGACCCCCGCGACCTGACCGGGTAGGTCGAACCCCGTTAGCGAGGGCGTTGCCCCCGCACCCCTACCTAAGAGGTTTGCCACCCTCCTGGACCCCCCCTCCGTAGGGGATCATCTTCGACAAAGTTTTTGGAAAAAACTTTCCACATTCCCTACCTTTTTTTTTCTTCAAAACTTCACCTATAAACCAATATCTTAAGCATCACCATAGAAAATAGTACATATACGAAAGTAGCTTACGGCTTTGAACTTTCACTTAGTGTAAACAACTCAAAGTTTGTCAAGGTGCTATGGTGAACGTGTCTTGAACCAAGGACCCTTTTTTTGACTTACCGGAGTCGCCACACATACTAATTTCATTGCAAAGTGCAATTCTTTTTTCCTACGCGTTAATGGCCTTGCGTAATATCCTGATTTCATGAAGGTTATAGAGACGCTCCAATCTCATAGAAAGCGGCCTAACTTTCTCATTCATATAGGTGGGTTTTAACTAAAGTGATTCTGCGAGTCACTCCTTCTTATAATTTAACCCATTAAGAATTTACATCATCCTCAATCTTGCAGGATTTATACACTAGAGATTTTTCTTTTACAATGGGATCTTATTATTGTACTCTAATGTATCACCAATTGCATACTTCAACTTTTTTTACCTTTTGAACTTTGTCTGTTTTTCAAAACATAAGTAGGGTTCCTATTGAAGAATGAATTCACATAGACCTTAATCGCACTCTTATTGATGTTTTCGCAGTCATCTCTCTAGCCAGTCCTTTCGTCAAAGGATCTGCTAAATTATTCTTTGATTCAACATAGTCGACTTTAATTACTCCTCATTTGAGTAATCCTCTAATAAATTGATGTCGAATGCTAAGATGTCTTTGTTTACCATTGTAAGTCTGTTGTGCTACTTTGTACAAAGTAGCTTGATTATCGCAGTGTACTTTAATAGCTGGAGTAGGTTTCATCCAAATCGGAATATCTATCAATAGTTCTCTTAGCCATTCAGCCTCTTTACATGCATCTGCTAGTGCAATAAATTCTGCCAACATAGTTGAGTCAGAGATGAATGTTTGTTTCTTAGAACTCCATGATATGGAAACCCCATCTATTGTGAATATCCATCCTGAAGTGGACTTAGAGTTAGATTCTATGTTGATCCAACTTGCATCGCTGTAACCTTCAAGTACTAATGGTTCTCCTTTGAAAACCAAACCATGATTCATAGTCCATTTCAGATATCTTAGAACTCTTGATATTGCATTCCAATGTTATCTTCCTGGATTATTAGTGAATTGACACACGATTCCTATAGCGTATGCTATATCTGGTCTAGTGCGTTGCTCCCGCACCTTCACCTGGGGGGTTGCCACCCCACTGGACCCCCCTCCGTAGGGGATCATATTCGATAAAGGTTTTGGAAAAAACTTTCAACATGCTTATCAGACGGTACTGTCATACTTGGTATATATATATTCAATATACATGATTTCTGCACACCTGTTTAACATTATATATGTATTGCGCGTCCAACAAGCCACATTTCTGTGATGATTAATTCTGCCATGTTATGCCAATACGTCACTGCTACATATCTATCATGTTTCAATATGAATGCTTTGTCCCCACCGACCGGTATGCATATGTTCCCCTGAATCGGTATGCATATGTTCCCACTGACCGACCAATTACACTTTTTAATCGAAAATACTTAATCGACCGAAAATTTACAGAAAACGTGACAGTAATAAAAGCACTTGGATTTTTTACCTTTCGTGAATTGCGCTTCTTCCCTTCCGCACAATTTCAAATATGGTAAATTTCACCGCAAATATTTCGATCGTTCTGTAGTTGTCCCTTTATAATATGTCTGCTGCCCTGGTCTTATATTTGTTTTTAGAATATGAGATCAGGAATTACGGAAAATGCCCTTGTTTTATATGCTACTTCCTGCCGATTCATGTGTCCATGTTCACATGGACTGACGTGTTCACGAATAATTCCATTTCTATAACATGCTACATATGCACTTTAATTATCAATTGGAACATTATTGGACTACGTTCTAACACTTTCATTGTTGCCTGCTGGACCATGCGTTAACTTTCATGCTCACGTATACGACTTAACATTCATGCTCCCATGTACGTAGTTTTGTTTGTACCCATCTGCATGTTAATGCATGCAAACTGGTGAGTCCACAAGTTGTTTATGTATAGTTTGCATTGCTCATGCATTTCATTTTTATGAGCTACGTATGCATGGAGGTTCCCGTTAACTTAGCATTTAGGTTGAACATAAATGTATATGTTTTTTCCAGTCCATGAACCCATCGGTATACTATTCTGATAAGGATTTACATATTTTATGTCAATCTCTGCATATGATACACCATAATTTGAGAAATAAATATCATTAATGATATGCCATGATAAGAGAGAATAAGATAAATATCATTAATGATATTAAATCCATACTTGCAGCAATACTTATAAATGGTATGCTATAATATGAGGAATAAATATCATTAATGATATTAATTCCATAATTATACGAATGCATGTATCTTGTAATTATAAATTTGTGATTGCTGAATGGAAAATAACAATTCCTCTCTTCAACTCTTTGTCATGGTATTCTATGACCGATCAGCTTGTTTCTTGTACCGATCACTTTCTCATTTTTGTTACCGATCAGTATTATTGGTGGATGATCAATCCATGCACACTGAACTAACCGACTCATTCGTACGTTTATGACCAATTGGTTGTCATGCGGAAACAGACCAATATTATTGAAATCGACCAATCCACTGAACACAAGCACATAGAATAGGAGAAAGCAAACCTTCATTGGGAAGTGAAGACTCCATAAAGCAAAAGCTGGAACTATGCTATAGCAGTGTGAAAAAACTATATGTTATCAAAGAGTATCATACTATAGCGGTGTGAAAAAATTATCTCATTAACAATTGTGAATACAGAAATGTACGGAAATAGGCAGAAGTTAACGTTATACAAGAAATCAGAGTCACAAGTACTGTTTGAGTGTCATGACCAAGGGTGCGTTCTTAACCAACGAGAGCGGGGTATTTAAACGTGACATTTGAGCGTGGTACTGTAGCGAACGGGGAATGTGTTTTTAGCAGTGAACGGGGAACGTGTTTTTAGCTGTGAACGGGGTATTTGAGCGTGGTATTTTTAAAATAAGATATAAATAGATTTGATTTGACAAATACGAATACAAATACAGATACAGTTTCACTACAACAAAAATACCATATTACAACTTTAATTCTACAACGGTGGTAAAAGCACCGTTGTAATAAATGTTTTTTACAGCCTTTTTCTAGAAAAGTTGTAATAAACTTATTTTTAACAACTGTGTTATTTTGACAATTGTAATAAAAGCCTATCACAACTTCTATTTTTTGACCGTTGTAATATATGACTATTTTTTAATATAACTAACAACTAATAATTAATATTTAATACATTTATATTGATTATTTATAATTAATAATTATTAATATTTAATAATCAATTAGGAAGTTTACACATCTTATATTGATTATTTATAATACTAATAATTATATTGATCATTTATACATCTTATGATAATTGAACCTTCAAAACGAATATTTAGATGACTTAACCAATGTGATCAAAATATGATTAAAAAAATGATAATTAATTCAAAATATGAAATTATTTCTATTACTAATTAATAATTAAAAAATTAAAAATTAGTAATCAATAAATAAGTATTAACTGTTTAACTGACGATTGATGGTTAACAAATAATCATTAATAACAGATGTTGAATAAAATTAGTTAATTGAAAGTGCTTAGAAGCTTTCCTTAGATTCAAAAATGTTTTTTTGCTAATAATTACAACGTTTCCTTGGATACAAATAATCAAAGCAGCTCACGCGTTCTCTAAATCGAAAATTTAGGCAGGTAAATGGAAAATTTAGGCGGGCCAACTCTCCAGTACTACACCCAGACAACTATAGAAAAATAGATATCTCCTCCACGATTTTTATTGTTTTCATTGTTTGAAGCTTTAGCCTTCAATGGCGACTTGATTTTTGCCCTCGCTTTCTGCGTCTCAACCGATTAACTAGTTCTTCGTCCAACTTCCTTCTCCACTTCCGGTCCTCACTCCCCTTTTCTCCTCGCCTCTTAACCACAATCCAGCTTTCGCTATTGAGGAAGTCAGCTTCGAACCCTAACCTTTACCCGATCCCTTCGCTTTCTTCAGATCCAGCCTTCCTTTCTTCAGATCCATCTTTCTCCACTTCGCGGTGTACTCTTTCATCTCTGGCTTCTCACCAGAAGACAACGTGTCGCCTCCGAATAGTACACAACTCATCTCGAATTGGGAACCGCGAACCATGTAATCTACTCAAACCATCTAGTTTTCATCTTTCACAAAATCGCAAATCTAGAAACCATAATCACGAAGGGCTTTACAAGTACTACAAGCTTTATCTGTTTATCATATATGTTTACTGTTCATTCGTATGATTCTTGATTTTTTTTAATAATATTGTTTAATCGGCGCTTCACTTATAAATAGCTATGAAAATGAAGTTGATAATTTAGGAAGGTCCAAATAATAGTAATTCATTGTATTTTAGGTCTGAAAGTTGTTTATGCGTATCATTAAGATAGTTGATTTTTCAACTTGGTATATACATGGATATTTTATATTTCCTGTAATAGTCCTGTATATGACAATATGAATAGTTTCCTCCTCAAATTTTGTATGTTTAGAGTTCTAAATATATCTTTGTGACTATTTACTGTAACGGGTATAGTGATTATGTTATTATATAAATTAAATTAAATTTTAGAAATTAAATACTTGCGTAAGTAACTGTCTATAATATAAAAACCTTTCTATCGCTACCATGAAGCAAAATTTAATATTTGATAAGCATTTCTTTGCTTTTTGTCCTTGGATTACTATCAAAAAATAGCTCATGTATGTTTCTTATGTTGAGGAATTACGCAGCATTGTTGGTTTTTTTTTTTCCTTTTAATTTTTTTGTTGGTTTGAAAAAAAAATGACAAAGATTTTCCTAGCTATGAATAAGACTTGTGATTTGGTTGTTTACTCTGGAATGAAAGACACGTCATATTCTTTCAAAACAAATACAACAGTTATAATACGCAAGTTATAATATTATACAAACATCTTATAAAAAAATTGATTTTTTCGACACAAAAAAATGAGATGTAAAATATATATGCATTTGGGCATCACTGTACTCATGAATGAATGCACAAAGTAATAAGGATATTCGATGATGAGCATGATGTTGAAATAGATGATCGATTGGGGATGCTGGAGCATAAAGACTCGGTGTATGTCAGTGTGTATGTATATTTATACGAAAGTTTGTATGTAACTGAGTGTATTGAGTGATCAGTTTGTAGTGAGGAATGTATGCATTGTTATGACTGTATTATGTAAAAGTGAGTTGTACGATAGTGGATCAGAAAGTCGTACTAATTCAAATATTGAAATCAAATATTTAATTGATTATTTCAGTTCAGTATAGTATCATTTTATTCAATAAAATATTTATTTTTATATGAAATGTAATGTATAACGAAACAAAAACCATATTGTTATAATTAATTGTAGTAGGAATTACTACAACGGTGAAAAAAAAGTTGTAATATGTATTACTACAATAGTGCAAAAATGTTGTAATATGTATTACTACAACGGTGGAAAACAGTTGTAAAATATACATTTCACAATGGTGTCGCAACGGTGTATGAAAGTTGTAAAAGATTTTAGTCTATTACAACTTCTTAATAGACGACGATGGCTCCACCGTTGTAAAAAGTCTTTTACAACTGTTTTCTACCATTATAATATGGTCAATTTGTTGTAGTGTTTCTAATACAAATACAAGTACAAGTATAGTTACAGATATAAAGACAAATTAGCGCAGATCAGCTGCAACCAACCCATCTCTAGTGTTATCACGGACTAATGCCATTTCTCAGTATCCATCTCGGTGCACACGTTCAGTGCCTCTATTCGTCGTATTTCTCATACTGTAATATTCCGCCAAATACTGATCGGGGATTAGTTTAGGATCATCATCAAAAGCCATAAAATCTGGGTCACCGCTATTATATTTGCGTATGAAATTCTGTAAGGCCGTTGTTGATACGACAACTTTCACTTGAGTGTTGAACCGAAATGTATGCATCTTGTTGAGAATGGTAAAAAAAATTTCCAAATGCCAAATGTTCTTTCAACGGCCATCCGTAAACTCGAATGGTAATAATTAAACACTTCATTGGCCGACTTTGGTTGATTCACGGTATCACGGAAATGCGGAATATGGTACCTCATATTTCGATATGGCGGTAAATATCCAGTCTGAAGTGGATAGCCCGAATCAACCAAATAATACTGTCCAGCTGGAGGGTTAGGAAAGTTAGAGCTTCTATCGTTTGTAATAGCATTAAATTTTTTACTATCATGTGCAGTCCCTTCCCAACCATCCATAACATACATAAACTGTAAATCGAAATCACAAACCGCTAATATATTTTGAGTTGCAAAACCTTTTCTTCCGATATATGGGATAATTTGATCAGCGGGTAAATGTGCAGATACGTGTGTACATCTATAGCGCCAATACAGTTTTTGAAATACGGATAATACTGGGTTGAATTTCTGATGCGATGAGGAATAGTATTAAATTATTGTTCTCCTAGCTTTATTACATCCGCAGCGAGTAATTGAAAAGCATTTAGGACATCATGAAAACAAACGGAAATTGTGCTAACTGATCGTTGAAATCTTTCTTGAAGTTGTCTATTTGAAAGCCCAGTAGCCATTATATAAATGAATATTCCAACCATTTCGACGACACAGATTTCTAGTCTGGAAGCGAGACCATGATGTTGTAGTTTTTCACATAATGCGTGGAAATAAAGTCTTTTCATCCGAAAATTATTTTGACAACGGTTTTGATGACCATTCAAAATTTCGTTAATCCAAGATAAGCCTGTGTACTCTGAAGTATTAATCCGCGTCATATGATTTCTCGTTTCATTCTGACACAGATAAACCCCGTAGAGATCAATCAAATCGTTGTAATCGGAGGATGAATCGGAGTTAGACATTAATCGAATAAGTAGAAAGAGTTGAAGAAGTTGTTGAAGTAGTAGTTGTGAAAGGTGCTAAGGAAGGAGGGGGTGATTTATAGGGAGGAAGGGAAGTTGGAAATCAAGTCATTGGCATCCGACGCGTCGGACGCATCGGATGCCAACGGCTTGATTTCCAACTTCCAACAAACGTTCCATTTGGAAGTGGAAAATGGTGCTGGCTTCTGACGCGTCGGACGCCACAAAAATCTCCAACGACGCAAAATAAGGCTGGGAACGCACCTAAGCTAATTGTCAATGCATGGTGTACAATTCTATGCAGTTTGTATGAACAAAAATCAAAGCAGGACCAGTGAAGCATTAAAGATTAAGAGCCTTAAGACCTCTATCCTAATTGAACCGAACATGTTTTGGTTGTTTTCTGCGAATGACGTGGATTGCGGCTAGAAGGACACCACGTTTTATTTCCTCTCGTTTATTTTGTCCGCACCCAGATTGTTTACCCCTTTTTTCCATAGAAGAAAATAAATGCTACCACATGTTCTTGTACGCTGCAACAAATATCTCCATCTCAATTGGCTTGCAAAGGTAACAAACACACATTACTCATGTCCTTTCATTAGGAAATTAGTCAACTTTATCGACAGCAGGCTACTATTTTGCTTTGATTTCGAGGACATGTACTTTACCCATTTTTATTATCATGGTTACTATGTGTGTTGTTTCTCACAATAAAGGCATGTTCTTCAACAAGTAGCATGTTTTCGAAATGAACTGCAGTGTCATTTTAGCAATTCATTTCAACTTTGGAACACATGCAAACACATAATTCGGCCTACATTTGTTATTTATTCTCCGTGACTAATTTTTTTAACAATGATGAACAGACTGCGTAGTTTTTATTACACTGAATTAGTTCATTAGGTAAGCTTAGGGTCCGTTCGCAGCCACTTTGTGGCACGTTCGAGAAAGTGCTTGCACCCGACGCGTTGGACGCAAGCACAAAATTCCATAGTCCATATGCCCTTTCGCGAGACGTTAGAAATGTCTCCTTTCGTCCGCTACAAAACTCCTCCCCCATCCCCCATTTTCCTCCATCAACCCGAAAACACTCCCTTTTAGCCTTAAAAAAAAAAATCGCACCTTTTTCTCAGAAAAAAGGTATTTTTTATACCGTTATGTTTATTTTTTAATTCTCTATAACATATATTTTTTTTCGTGTTTTTCTGATTTTTTTTTTCGGTACTGCAGATGTCTTCCACCGCTACTTCGCATACGGTTGCATACTGTACGGAGGAACGTGACTCGACATTTATAGATATTTGTGTGGAGTATCTAGCAGTGCGCGATTCTAGCGTCAACAACTACTATGCAACCGCCGCGGCAGTGATTTCTGGGCTGCCGGCGCAGGCAGATCGTACAGACGATTCAGGAAGAACCCCCCGATGAAGTTCAGAGAGCAAGACCTGATGCTTGATGGTTTTTTGCGTAAGCCTACTTGTGCGTACCAGATTCCTGATGTTGCGCCTCCTACTGCACCTGTACCTTCAGCAGCACCCATGCCAACTGCTTCATTCACCGCTACCGACGCCGATCATTATGGAGACTGGATGGCTACAGGCGATCCTCCTTCTGCTCAGCCCTCCAGGCGTAGACAAGTAGAGTGTGGCAGCTCTAGCCGTACGTTTTTGACTGACCATATTCAGCAGCTTGCTACACGTTCCTACGAACTTGTTCGGGGACAAGTAAATGTGGAGTTGTGGGAGATTTTGATGATTTTCCGCAATGACCAGAAGAACGTGGAGATTGTTGAGATACTTCGCGATGAGGGTATACATGGATTTATTACAGCGGAGTTGAGCTCATTACCACATCGTCATCTATTTTAGCTTTTCATGTACTTATTTTAATTTCCTGTCTAGTTGTGTTATTATGTGACGACCCAAAATCCCGGATTTAGACCCGCCATCTTTTCGTCTGTTCGAAGATCTGCAGTTTCTCATCGAATGCCCTTGTTGATCACACTTAAGGCATACGATTGGCTTTACCTTTTTCTGATTGATCTTTGGCCTCTTCATGACTTCAGCCTTCGTGCTGACCTCAGGCTGCATATTTGCCTCTGGGCTATCAGCTTCAAATTTTCTTTTGCTGCTAGAACTGATTTCTGCTTCATCTCGCAACATGCCTTTCCTGTCGAGATCTTCGTACTGATAAGCCATGTATATCATTTCTGAGAAAGGAAGCTTCACATGCCCCAATACATTATTCTGGTATTTCCTTTGAAGGCCATGAATAAATCTCAGATTTTTCCTCTTTGGGTCTTGAATTAGATGAGGAGCAAAGTGAGAAAGTTCATTGAATTTCTTATGATATTCGGGAATTGTCATGTCTCCTTGTATTAGATAAGAAAATTCATCGCATAACCGCTCAGTTGCTTCAGGAGGAGTAAATCTTTCTAAGAAAATCACTTTGAATCTATCCCAGGTGATATCACCTTCTGGATTATCCTTAACAATAGAATCCTACCAAAACAAAGCCTCATCTTTAAATGCCCAGGAGGCCAGTAATCTTTTCTGGTCATCTCTAAGCTTTAATGCTTCGAAGATTTTCTCAGCCGAACGAATCCAAGCTTGTGTCTTCATAATAGATTCTTCACCAGAGAACGGTATTCCACCCATATTTCGATATTTGATTAATAGGGCCTCAACATCCGGCTCTGCATTCCTTCTGCTTCTGACACTCATTTTCTAGAACTTCTGCAAATTGCAGATCTAGTGTCAGGTCACAGAAAAGGTATTTTAAAATATAGAAACACATACTTCAAATGTAAATGTGTCTATCGAGGTGTTATTTCATTCTGCTTTACTCATACTAGGATATTACTGATCCTATCTGTATTGAGTTACCCGTCCTAGAACACTACTAGTTCTATTTCTGACGAGTTCGTTCAAATGTTATATTCCAGAACTAAGCTTAACCAAAGCTCTGATACCACGTTGTGACGACCCAAAATCCCGTTCTCACGGAAACAAGGGTTATCTTTGGAATATAACACAGAAACAGATAATAGCAGAACAGAATTAAATAAATACACCAGATAATGAACAATAGAATATACTGGATAAAAGTAATCATCAGAGTTACACAGTATACAGGATCTTACTTAGTACAAATACAGTTCAGCTATACATAAATGTCTACAGCGGAAATAAACAAAATATGTACAATAGGAGCTGAACAGCATAAAAAGAAATAAATGATAGAATCCATCTTCAGCTCCTGCTATCCAGAAAGAACCAGCTAAACCTGAATACAAGGCTGCCCGTGTAGAAAAAGGGGCACCCGAGTTTGAGAGTGAAACAAACTACGAGTCAGTCATGGGACTGGTATGAGAAATCTACTCAACACATATATATAATTTGGCTAATCACAGGACCACGCCACTTTCGTGGAACGGGTTTACTCCATTGGATTGCCAGTGCTTTAAAACAAATCTTTCTTTTAAACATCGCTATGCTTTTTATAAAAATGAAGCCGTTATAAGACTCAGTTCCCATCACACAATGCAACGCAAACCGGAGGA
Organism: Allium sativum; assembly: GCA_030737875.1. Lineage (NCBI taxonomy): Eukaryota > Viridiplantae > Streptophyta > Magnoliopsida > Asparagales > Amaryllidaceae > Allium > Allium sativum. Next base: position 592,947,012 of record CM060913.1, on the reverse strand, counting down.
TATAGTTTTTACCTTATAACGACCAAAATATGCTTGATACGAACAAAACAAAGGCATTTGATATTATTGCTAGTCTTTATATGTTTCAAAAACAATTTCAAATCATGACTATCAATCATAGACGACATGAGCGTCCCATGCCACTATGTCGCCAAATATCTATACAATCGAAACCGCATCGTCACGTATTTGGAAATTGGATTTCCGTCATGAACCAAGGCAAAAGATAGTCCTTACCGAATTCGAGACAATCTAGCCTACCATGTCTCAGGATCAGAGCTCGAGTGACCCTAGGAGCGACAGGGCCGGTCCACCGATGTGGATTAAAATGCCTGAGCAATACGTTTCCCCGCCCTTTGGGGCGCAAACGAGCCAACGAATGACTCCATCGGACCCGGATCGTCCGATCAAACCGAGGCGCCTCGCAACAGCAACAACCACATAGGTGAAAAGTATATAAATGTCAGGGCTGGTAGGTCACTGACACCACCCTAGCTAGAAAGAAACGCATGCCCTCTCTGAGTTCCTTCCTCCCGTTTCTGGTTCCTACCTGGGTGTGAGGCTCGCGAATTCACGTTATACACAAAGCTACGCCACACAGGCGGTACTTTGATCATCACCACAAGACTTTGCTTTTCAACAGAAGCCCTGATCCCTGCATCCTAGCATGCCACACAGGCAATTCATGCCATGCGACTGATGTCCATCGATATACAACCTCTGAGCTCGTGCGTCTCAGAGAAGGGCGTTAAGCAAAAGAATAAATTCTCCGCCGCCAAACAGATGTATATTTAACAGAAATCAATCAACACAGAATAAACTCCAATGTCAGACACACAGTCCATTTACAAGTCCGTTCTGGGTCTGAACGAAACCGGAGGCACTAAATACCTCGCAAACCCTTCGATCACCACGTACGTCTGGACGATCACCACTCATTATCCATATTTCGGGATGCCTCCCAATCAGGACCTCAGTTACCATCCAAACGAGGTGAAGATCTCCGGTCTTCGACCATCGTCTTCATCTTCGAATTTCAATCGTCGGTCAATTATTTGAAATGAGAATCAACTCGGCCTTTTCAAATAATTCACGTATATTTAGAATTTCAAATCAATTTATTTCAATGGTTAAATTATTCGACAACACCAATTTTGTTCCTTAATGTTATTTTCACACCAAACACATTCAACCATCAAATACAACGTAAATCAAGCAAATTCAGTTTATTTCCATTCCATATCGCTTATGATATTTTATAACTATTTATCGCTATTTTTATTTATTTTAAAATAGCTATTTTATCCAAAACAACGCTTCGGGCCATAAAGCGGCCGTGGCGCTATTTTTCTCCAGATTTGATTTACACATATCTGAAAATCTAACCGTTGGATCTTCACAAAATTTACATCATTAGAAAGGTATTTTCAAAACAAATCCAACGGTTCCAGTTTCGGGAAAATCCGACGGTCGGATCTCCCGGTACAATCGTTTGAAATTTCGATTTCAAAATACGAACTGCAGCGTCGTTATTCGATTAAATATAATTCTATTTATATTTATATATAAATATAATCGATTCTGGCGCTGTTTTTCTTCAAATTTGAATTAAACATTCCATACAATCCAACCGTTGGATTTTTACAAGGTTGGTGCCGTTGGAAAGATTATTCCAAGGCGAACCCGACGGTTGAGGTTTCGGGAAAATCCAATGGTCGGATTTCCCGTACTAGTCGTTTGAAATCACGGTTTCAAAATACGAACTGCACGGCCTCGTTTCGTTTTAATTTTATTTATATTTATATATTTATATAAATATAGTTCATTCAATGATTTCTATATCGTTTTCACTTCAAATATTTTTCTAACACCTTAAAATTTTGGAAAATTTCGCCATAACCTCCCCTGCACCGGGAGCATCGGGAAATCGCAAATAGCGTTCCCGGTCCTTCTAATCTCAAAAAGAAAAAGAAAAAGCCAAGCGGCTAGCCAACAGGCTCATAAAATCATCACCCAAACAAAACAGTAAATGTGTACCTATTTGTCGGGCACAAAATTTTATTCCTCTTCTCTAGCCCCTTTGCTATAACCTGTTCAAGAAATATGCATGTACATATATATATATATATACAGTTCTTATCATTTATCATTTTCTATTCAACTTCATATTTGATTTCTATTTGGTTTAAAAACACCATTCATTCTAATGTTACATAATTAGGTGAAAATCATTTCATTAGCTAATTAATGAATATTTCAACTCATATATGTTTATTTTGAACAAGTGGCTATTTTTAACACTTCACATTTCAACGATTTATGCATACAATAAAAATGTGATTTTTATTGTAAAACAATTCATTTCAAAACACTATTTTCTATATAGTTCATATAGGTTACAAAAATAGGATTTTATATATAGATAAAAGGTGATTTTTATTATCAAACAATTTATTTCAAAATATGAACACCATTCAACACATGAATTTCTAATCAACGAATGAATATCAATTCAACACATGACGGTTTTCTATTCAATGAATAAATATAGTTTAAGCATATGAAAATAATTCCAACACACGGATATTATTCAAAATTTCGGCAGCATAACGGCAGGGTAGTTAAAACCGGGACCGTCCCTAGTACGGCTCCTCGCTCTACCTTAAAACCTCGCGGTTTTTGACAATGGGAATCATGCATCTAGTTCGCACGCAGGCGGCATGTATATATTTATTTCATTTCCACAAACTAATCCTATGTGGTTTCAACCAAATATTTCTCAACCACAAATGGGTATTTTTCAACCACAATCAACCAATATCAATCACAAACAATCCCAAACAATCAATCGCTATCAATCAATTTTCACGACAATAACAACCAATAAATATCGTCCATGGTTTGTGGACGAGGGGCGTATATATATATATATATATATATTTATATATAGCTATTCACTTTTATTTCAACACATATATATATTTTTAAATCAGAAATCTCACCAATAGCTATCCAACTACGACTCTTCCTTTAGAAATCTTCGCCAATCTCGCCTTTTGTCGCTTTCGTTGCCCGTATTCTCTACATATGTAAAAATCGAATTTTTACTATGTTATTCAATATATAAAAATCGAATTTTTATTTCGATGTTCAATATATAAAAATCATATCTTTACTATTTAAAAATCTCGTCTTTCCCCTTTTTAAAATCTCATTTTTAAACTATGGTTTATATTTTATAGACAAAGATGATTTTAATTTCAAATCAGAGGTAATTTTATTTTTAAGTCAAAGTCTATTTTATATTTTCTAAAACAAATTCTCTTTTATATTTTCTATTTGAAAGTATTTTATTTTCCCAAACCAATACTGTTTTATATTTTCAAAATTAATCCTAATTTTATTTTAAAACCTTTCTAACTTTATTTTAAAACCTTTCTAGTTTTATTTTCATAATGCTATACATATTTATATATAAAAAGAAAAAAAATGAAAATAAAAGCTGCCTTTATATTTATTAAAAACTGCATTTATATTTATTAAAAAAAACTGCTGCATTGATATTAATAAAAAAAAACTGCTGCATTTAAATTAATTAAAAAAAAACTAAGCTACTTACAGTCCACGAATGAACAGCCGAACCGATTAGGGTTCCCCACCATCGCACGCTCGTCGGAGAGGTTGACCGCCGATCCGAGGTCACCAGTCGAGGCGCCACCCACCCACCTTCCTCCGTCCTGAAGCACGTCCCATCCGATGGTCGTCCTTGACCAGAAATCGAGCTTGACTGTTAGCAGTTTGGCCACGAAATTCGAACAGAGTTCCTAAGTAAAATCGGTCTTCTTGGTATTGATTTGGAGAGCGTGAAAAGCTCTTTAATTTTCAATTAATTGCTTCGAACTTCATAGTGTGGATTTGAAGAATTTAAAGGGTGAAAATCGGAGAGATTCTGGCCTTTGAAATGTTGATGACGGTGGCCGCAATTAATGAACTAGGGTTTTGAAATGAATGGCTTGTATATAAAATATTTTAATTTATTTAATTTCGAAAATACCCTTATGTTGATACGAACTCGAAATCAAACCCAACAACTGTCGCCCCTAGCTAAATACCCCCATTTCGAACACAATGGGATATGTTTCGTTAGCCAATTCGGCTATTACAATTAGTTTTCGTCAAATTCACATTTAAATCACTATATTGAATTTTAATCGCACATTTCAAATTACCGGGGTCACATACTAACTAGAAAAATTCCAGAAAAATATTTTCTAGCTTCGTATTGACGATACGGTCCTAACAAAACTAGTTTCGTCGAATTCTGAGGCCGTTGGAAAAATGGCCAATTTCCAGTCGATTAAAATCAACAGAAACCGGTCAAACGCGTTTTCCTTTGCCACGCTCACATATTGATTCGAAAAATTATGAAATTCAAAATCTAACAATAACTTGATCCTGCGGATCCAACAAAAGTGGTTTCGTCGAAATCCGAGGTCATTTGCAAAATGTCCATTTTTAAGGGCCTGAATTCCATAGCGACTATTCAGAATTTTCAACTGGACATATCTTTTGATTCCCGCTATCAAATTTCGATTGGTCAGATTCATTGAAAAGATATTATCAATTAGATTCCATTATTTTTGGTTTCACTAAAATCCGGATTGTTTTGCACCCGGTATAGTCCGACAAAGTTTGAATTCAATTTTTTGAAACTGCCACGCCATTTCAGGCCTTGTTTATAATTATAATTAATTATATTCGTTTTCAATTGTTGATTCATACTTAGTTTTCATTGCCATTATTTAAAATATTTATTTTAAATATTTAAAATCCATTATTTTAGCCAATTTAAAAATTTTAAATTGGTTCAGATTTTCTGGGTCGTTACAATCTCCCCCACTTAAAACTTTTCGTCCCCGAAAAGGAATAAAGTCGAAAGTGGTCTGATAAATCTACAATCACACAACACAACAACCAATCCAATTGTTTTAACCTTTAAAAATATACTAATCAAATCCTATATTCCTTCAAAAATCATTCAGAGTATAGAATAAATAGTGCACATCCATAGGAAGAAAATTGCAATAGAATAGAGAATTAAATGGTAATGCAAAGTAGGGTAAATGTACCTTGCACCAGAGTCAATCAGAGATATCTACTCGGCATCTAGGATAAGCTTTCTGAATGCTCTCCTCAGTTTCCCAAGTACAATCTCGCGGATCTCCACTCCATTGCACTTTGACTAAGAGAACCTTCTTGTTTCTCAGCTCTTCTTTGCCGATAATCTTTAGCGGCTCTCGCCTCACAGCTAATTCTGGAGTAATTTCAATGTCCTGTTGAGCTGCTTCTTCCACGATCAAGTCTGGATCATGAACGTGCTTTCGAAGTTGAGATATGTGAAATACATCATGCACTCCAGGCAACCAGTCAGGCAGTTTGACCCTATAAGCGAGAGTTCCGATCCGTTCCAGAATAGGAAACGGACCAATGAATTTGGGTGCTAACTTTCCAGTTTTACCGAACCGGATAACTCCTCTCATCGGCGATACTTTCAAATACACATAGTCGCCAACCTCAAAGGATATATCCCTTCTTCTTCTATCGGCATAGCTCTTTTGTCGGCTTTGAGCGGCGAGTAATCGCTTCTTAATAAAATCGACTTTGTCGGCCGCATCTCGAATCATATCAGGACCCAACACAAGTCTATTTCCAGGCTCGACCCAACAAGCAGGAGAACGGCACGGTCTACCATACAATGCTTCGAATGGCGACATTGTCAGACTCGCCTGGTAGCTGTTGTTATAAGAGAATTCAGCCAAATGCAGATTGTCTTCCCATGATCCACCGAAATCTATAACACAAGCCCACAATAGATCTTCTAAGATGCGATTCACCCTCTCAGTCTGACCGTCTGTCTGAGGATGATAAGCGGTGCTCAAGTTTAACTTTGTCCCTAGCTCGACTTGAAATGCTTCCCAGAATTTGCTAGTGAATATTGTATCTCTATCACTTACTATACTGAGCGGCACTCCATGTAGTCTAACTATTTCCCTGACGTAAATTTGCGCCAGACTCTAAGCAGTTCTGTTTGATCTGACAGGTATGAAATGGGCGGTCTTTGTGAAACGATCTACGATCACCTAAATACTGTCATTTCCTTTTCTGGTTCTGGGCAGACCATCAATGAAATCCATGGAGATATGCTCCCACTTCCAACCAGGAACTTCCAGTGGTTGTAACAATCCGGCCAATTTCTGTTGGTCACTCTTGACTAGCTGGCAAGTAGGGCATCGACTCACATATATCGAGATGTCTCTTTTTAACGACTTCCACCAGAATGTGCGTTTGATATCGTTATACATTTTATTCACACCTGGATGGATACTGAGCTTAGATTTGTGGCATTCATCAAGCACATCTCTTCTGAGTTCAGGAATTTCTGGAACGCAAATTCGTCCTTCTAACCTCAGAATCCCTTCGCTGTCTAACTGGAAATCCGAAGCATTGCCTTCACGAATTCGCTGACTTATTCCTTTGATAAATTGGTCATCTTCTTGGAGAGCCGATATCTTATCAATCAACGAAGTCGCAATGATGAAACTGGCGATCATTTCATTCTTTCGGCTTAACGCATCAGCCAAGACATTGGCTTTCCCTGGAGTATATATAATTTCAAAGTCATATGCTGCAAGAAACTCCAGTCAACGCTGCTGCCTCAAATTTAAGTCCTTCTGAGTGAACAGATACTTTAACAACTGGTGATCTGTAAACAGTTCAAATCTCTCGTCCAGAAGATAGTGTCTCCAGATTTTCAAAGAGAATATGATAGCCAATAACTCAAGATCATGAGTTACGTATTTTTTCTCGTGCGGCTTCAGTTGACGGCTAGCATAAGCAATTACTTGGCCCCTTTGCATTAACACTGCGCCAAGGCCTTCTCTAGAAGCATCAGTCCAGACTTTTAAATCTTGGTTGCCATCGATGATGGTTAACACTGGAGCTGTGGTTAATCTTAACTTTAGCTCTTCGAAAGCTTCCTCACTTTCTGGAGTCCGTTTAAATTTAGAATGCTTCTTGGTAAGCTTCGTTAAGTGACCAGATATCTTCGAAAAGTCTTTTACGAACTTCCGATAATAGCTAGCCAATCCGAGAAAACTGCGGACTTCAGTGGGAGTACTAGGCTGTTTCCAGTTTTGAATAGCTGTGATTTTACTTGGATCCACAGCGATTCCTTCTTTAGATACAACGTGGCCTAGAAATTTTACTTCATCTTGCCAGAAGATACATTTGGAAAACTTGGCTTTTAATACATTCCGTCTCAGAATTTCTAGAACCTGTTCCAGATGCTTTTCATGCTCGGCCTTTGATTTAGAGAAGATTAGAATATCATCAATAAAAACCAGAACAAATTTATTCAATACTCCTCTGAATACTCTATTCATTAGATCGACGAAGTAAGCGGGAGCGTTACATAAGCCGAACGGCATTACTAACCACTCGTAGAATAAGTCGGGGCCTCTGAACGCTGTCATTGGAACACACTCTTCGGCAATTCGAAGTTGATGGAATCCTGTAGCTAGGTCCATTCGTGAGAATACTTGTGCTCCATTTAATCGATCCAACAAATCATCTATTCGTGGCAATGGATAATTGTTCTTTATGGTCTGCTTGTTCAAATCACGATAATCCACACATAGACGTAGAGTACCATCAGATTTTGGGACAAACACCACTGCTGCACCCCAATCAGAGAAACTAGGCCTGATCAGGCCCTTCCATACTAATTGTCGTGTTTGATTGTCTAATTCCTCTTTCTCTTTCAAGGACATTCTTCTAATAGCGTGAACTACCGGCCTTGCATTAGGAATCGAAGCAATCTTGAAATCTATTTCTCTCTGCGGAGGTAAGCGAACAACTTCTTCGAACACATCCGCATAGTTCTTGACGACAGGAATGTCTTTGATGAGGTCAGGAATATTCTCTGCGACCTCAGGGATATTTTCTATTTGGGCTGGAGAAACATTGAGAGCTGACCAAAAATCTTTTCTATTTGAAGTTGGGCCTTCACATGGTATGGTTATATAATTTCCCAATTGTGCTTTTGCCTTTACAACTCTCTCGGCGCATTTAACTTCCGCTTCATATTTGGTCAGCCAATCCAATCCCAGAATAAGATCGAATTCATTAAAATTCATGACGATAGAGATAATAGGGAATTTATAGCAAAAAAAAGAGACAGGTACTGCACAAATCCAACTAAGATCTATGGAACCCCCAACTGGATTTTGGACTGTCATTGGTTCTTTAAGCTTTTTCAATCTCAAATCCAACTTCTTGACTGCACTCTTTGCAATAAAGCTTCGTGACGCGCCCGTGTCAAACAGTACTTTAACTGGAATGTTTTTGACATTGAGCGTGCCTTCCAAAACATCAGACCTTTCCTGAGTAGACGAAGACGTAGGCACTTCTGCCACTTCATTTACATGTACTGCTTCAGGTTTTCGGAATAGCGGGCAGGCCTTTGAAAGATGACCGGACTGATGGCATTGACTGCACTTCCTATTCTCTAGGAAATTCATCCCGGATTTAGACCCGCCATCTTTTCGTCTGTTCGAAGATCTGCAGCTTCTCATCGAATGCCCTTGTTGATCACACTTAAGGCATACGATTGGCTTTACCTTTTTCTGATTGATCTTTGGCCTCTTCATGACTTCAGCCTTCGTGCTGACCTCAGGCTGCATATTTGCCTCTGGGCTATCAGCTTCAAATTTTCTTTTGCTGCTAGAACTGATATCTGCTTCATCTCGCAACATGCCTTTCCTGTCGAGATCTTCGTACAGATAAGCCATGTATATCATTTCTGAGAAAGGAAGCTTCACATGCCCCAGTACATTATTCTGGTATTTCCTTTGAAGGCCATGAATAAATCTCAGATTTTTCCTCTTTGGGTCTTGAATTAGATGAGGAGCAAAGTGAGAAAGTTCATTGAATTTCTCATGATATTCGGGAATTGTCATGTCTCCTTGTATTAGATAAGAAAATTCATCGCATAACCGCTCAGTTGCTTCGGGAGGAGTAAATCTTTCTAAGAAAATCACTTTGAATCTATCCCAGGTGATATCACCTTCTGGATTATCCTTAACAATAGAATCCCACCAAAACAAAGCCTCATCTTTAAATGCCCAGGAGGCCAGTAATCTTTTCTGGTCATCTCTAAGCTTTAATGCTTCGAAGATTTTCTCAGCCGAACGAATCCAAGCTTGTGTCTTCATAATAGATTCTTCACCAGAGAACGGTATTCCACCCATATTTCGATATTTGATTAATAGGGCCTCAATATCCGGCTCTGCATTCCTTCTGCTTTTGACACTCATTTTCTAGAACTTCTGCAAATTGCAGATCAAGTGTCAGGTCACAGAAAAGGTATTTTAAAATATAGAAACACATACTTCATTCTGCTATACTCATACTAGGATATTACTGATCCTATTTGTATTGAGTTACCCGTCCTAGAACACTACTGGTTCTATTTCTGACGAGTTCGTTCAAATGTTATATTCCAGAACTAAGCTTAACCAAAGCTCTGATACCACGTTGTGACGACCCAAAATCCCGTTCTCACGGAAACAAGGGTTATCTTTGGAATATAACACAGAAAAAGATAATAGAAGAACAGAATTAAATAAATACACCAGATAATGAACAATAGAATATACTGGATAAAAGTAATCATCAGAGTTACACAGTATACAGGATCTTACTTAGTACAAATACAGTTCAGCTATACATAAATGTCTACAGCGGAAATAAACAAAATATGTACAATAGGAGCTGAACAGCATAAAAAGAAATAAATGATAGAATCCATCTTCAGCTCCTGCTATCCAGAAAGAACCAGCTAAACCTGAATACAAGGCTTCCCGTGTAGAAAAAGGGGCACCCGAGTTTGAGAGTGAAACAAACTACGAGTCAGTCATGGGACTGGTATGAGAAATCTACTCAACACATATATATAATTTGGCTAATCACAGGACCACGCCACTTTCGTGGAACGGGTTTACTCTATTGGATTGCCAGTGCTTTAAAACAAATCTTTCTTTTAAACATCGCTATGCTTTTTATAAAAATGAAGCCGTTATAAGACTCAGTTCCCATCACACAATGCAATGCAAACCGGAGGATAGAGTTTTTACCTTATAACGGCCAAAATATGCTTGATACGAACAAAACAAAGGCATTTGATATTATTGCTAGTGTTTATATGTTTCAAAAACAATTTCAAATCATAACTATCAATCATAGACGACATGAGCGTCCCATGCCACTATGTCGCCAAATATCTATACAATCGAAACCGCATCGTCACGTATTTGGAAATTGGATTTCCGTCATGAACCAAGGCAAAAGATAGTCCTTACCGAATTCGAGACAATCTAGCCTACCATGTCTCAGGATCAGAGCTCGAGTGACCCTAGGAGCGACAGGGCCGGTCCACCGATGTGGATTAAAATGCCTGAGCAATACGTTTCCCCGCCCTTTGGGGCGCAAACGAGCCAACGAATGACTCCATCGGACCCGGATCGTCCGATCAAACCGAGGCGCCTCGCAACAGCAACAACCACATAGGTGAAAAGTATATAAATGTCAGGGCTGGTAGGTCACTGACACCACCCTAGCTAGAAAGAAACGCATGCCCTCCCTGAGGTCCTTCCTCCCGTTTCTGGTTCCTACCTGGGTGTGAGGCTCGCGAATTCACGTTATACACAAAGCTACGCCACACAGGCGGTGCTTTGATCATCACCACAAGACTTTTCTTTTCAACAGAAGCCCTGATCGCTGCATCCTAGCATGCCACACAGGCAATTCATGCCATGCGACTGATGTCCATCGATATACAACCTCTGAGCTCGTGCGTCTCAGAGAAGGGCGTTAAGCAAAAGAATAAATTCTCCGCCGCCAAACAGATGTATATTTAACAGAAATCAATCAACACAGAATAAACTCCAATGTTAGACACACAGTCCATTTACAAGTCCGTTCTGGGTCTGAACGAAACCGGAGGCACTAAATACCTCGCAAACCCTTCGATCACCACGTACGTCTGGACGATCACCACTCATTATCCATATTTCGGGATGCCTCCCAATCAGGACCTCAGTTACCATCCAAACGAGGTGAAGATCTCCGGTCTTCGACCATCGTATTCATCTTCGAATTTCAATCGTCGGTCAATTATTTGAAATGAGAATTAACTCGGCCTTTTCAAATAATTCACGTATATTTAGAATTTCAAATCAATTTATTTCAATGGTTAAATTATTCGACAACACCAATTTTGTTCCTTAATGTTATTTTCACACCAAACACATTCAACCATCAAATACAACGTAAATCAAGCAAATTCAGTTTATTTCCATTCCATATCGCTTATGATATTTTATAACTATTTATCGCTATTTTTATTTATTTTAAAATAGCTATTTTATCCAAAACGACGCTTCGGGCCATAAAGCGGCCGTGGCGCTGTTTTTCTCCAGATTTGATTTACACATATCTGAAAATCTAACCGTTGGATCTTCACAAAATTTACATCATTAGAAAGGTATTTTCAAAACGAATCCAACGGTTCCAGTTTCGGGAAAATCCGACGGTCGGATCTCCCGGTACAATCGTTTGAAATTTCGATTTCAAAATACGAACTGCAGCGTCGTTATTCGATTAAATATAATTCTATTTATATTTATATATAAATATAATCGATTCTGGCGCTGTTTTTCTTCAAATTTGAATTAAACATTCCAGACAATCCAACCGTTGGATTTTTACAAGGTTGGTGCCGTTGGAAAGATTATTCCAAGGCGAACCCGACGGTTGAGGTTTCGGGAAAATCCAATGGTCGGATTTCCCGTACTAGTCGTTTGAAATCACGGTTTCAAAATACGAACTACACGGCCTCGTTTCGTTTTAATTTTATTTATATTTATATATTTATATAAATATAGTTCATTCAATGATTTCTATATCGTTTTCACTTCAAATATTTTTCTAACACCTTAAAATTTTGGAAAATTTCGCCATAACCTCCCCTGCACCGGGAGCATCGGGAAATCCTAAATAACGTTCCCGGTCCTTCTAATCTCAAAAAGAAAAAGAAAAAGCCAAGCGGCTAGCCAACAGGCTCATAAAATCATCACCCAAACAAAACAGTAAATGTGTACCTATTTGTCGGGCACAAAATTTTATTCCTCTTCTCTAGCCCCTTTGCTATAACCTGTTCAAGAAATATGCATGTACATATATATACAGTTCTTATCGTTTATCATTTTCTATTCAACTTCATATTTGATTTCTATTTGGTTTAAAAACACCATTCATTCTAATGTTACATAATTAGGTGAAAATCATTTCATTAGCTAATTAATGAATATTTCAACTCATATATGTTTATTTTGAACAAGTGGCTATTTTTAACACTTCACATTTCAACGATTTATGCATACAATAAAAATGTGATTTTTATTGTAAAACAATTCATTTCAAAACACTATTTTCTATATAGTTCATATAGGTTACAAAAATAGGATTTTATATATAGATAAAAGGTGATTTTTATTATCAAACAATTTATTTCAAAATATGAACACCATTCAACACATGAATTTCTAATCAACGAATGAATATCAATTCAACACATGACGGTTTTCTATTCAATGAATAAATATAGTTTAAGCATATGAAAATAATTCCAACACACGGATATTATTCAAAATTTTGGCAGCATAACGGCAGGGTAGTTAAAACCGGGACCGTCCCTAGTACGGCTCCTCGCTCTACCTTAAAACCTCGCGGTTTTTGACAATGGGAATCATGCATCTAGTTCGCACGCAGGCGGCATGTATATATTTATTTCATTTCCACAAACTAATCCTATGTGGTTTCAACCAAATATTTCTCAACCACAAATGGGTATTTTTCAACCACAATCAACCAATATCAATCACAAACAATCCCACACAATCAATCGCTATCAATCAATTTTCACGACAATAACAACCAATAAATATCGTCCACGGTTTGTGGACGAGGGGCGTATATATATATATATATATATATATATATATATATATTTATATATAGCTATTCACTTTTATTTCAACACATATATATATATATATATATTTAAATCAGAAATCTCACCAATAGCTATCCAACTACGACTCTTCCTTTAGAAATCTTCGCTAATCTCGCCTTTTGTCGCTTTCGTTGCCCGTATTCTCTACATATGTAAAAATCGAATTTTTACTATGTTATTCAATATATAAAAATCGAATTTTTATTTCGATGTTCAATATATAAAAATCATATCTTTACTATTTAAAAATCTCGTCTTTCCCCTTTTTAAAATCTCATTTTTAAACTATGGTTTATATTTTATAGACAAAGATGATTTTAATTTCAAATCAGAGGTAATTTTATTTTTAAGTCAAAGTCTATTTTATATTTTCTAAAACAAATTCTCTTTTATATTTTCTATTTGAAAGTATTTTATTTTCCCAAACCAATATTGTTTTATATTTTCAAAATTAATCCTAATTTTATTTTAAAACCTTTCTAACTTTATTTTAAAACCTTTCTAGTTTTATTTTCATAATGCTATACATATTTATATATAAAAAGAAAAAAAATGAAAATAAAAGCTGCCTTTATATTTATTAAAAACTGCATTTATATTTATTAAAAAAAACTACTGCATTGATATTAATAAAAAAAAACTACTGCATTTAAATTAATTAAAAAAAAACTAAGCTACTTACAGTCCATGAATGAACAGCCGAACCCATTAGGGTTCCCCACCATCGCACGCTCGTCGGAGAGGTTGACCGCCGATCCGAGTTCACCAGTCGAGGCGCCACCCACCCACCTTCCTCCGTCCTGAAGCACGTCCCATCCGATGGTCGTCCTTGACCAGAAATTGAGCTTGACTGTTAGCAGTTTGGCCACGAAATTCGAACAGAGTTCCTAAGTAAAATCGGTCTTCTTGGTATTGATTTGGAGAGCGTGAAAAGCTCTTTAATTTTCAATTAATGGCTTCGAACTTCATAGTGTGGATTTGAAGAATTTAAAGGGTGAAAATCGGAGAGATTCTGTCCTTTGAAATGTTGATGACGGTGGCCGCAATTAATGAACTAGGGTTTTGAAATGAATGGCTTGTATATAAAATATTTTAATTTATTTAATTTCGAAAATACCCTTATGTTGATACGAACTCGAAATCAAACCCAACAACTGTCGCCCCTAGCTAAATACCCCCATTTCGAACACAATGGGATATGTTTCGTTAGCCAATTCGGCTATTACAATTAGTTTTCGTCAAATTCACATTTAAATCACTATATTGAATTTTAATCGCACATTTCAAATTACCGGGGTCACATACTAACTAGAAAAATTCCAGAAAAATATTTTCTAGCTTCGTATTGACGATACGGTCTTAAGAAAACTAGTTTCGTCGAATTCTGAGGCCGTTGGAAAAATGGCCAATTTCCAGTCGATTAAAATCAACAGAAACCGGTCAAACGCGTTTTCCTTTGCCACGCTCACATATTGATTCGAAAAATTATGAAATTCGAAATCTAACAATAACTTGACCCTGCGGATCCAACAAAAGTGGTTTCGTCGAAATCCGAGGTCATTTGCAAAATGTCCATTTTTAAGGGCCTGAATTCCATAGCGACTATTCAGAATTTTCGACTGGACATATCTTTTGATTCCCGCTATCAAATTTCGATTGGTCAGATTCATTGAAAAGATATTATCAATTAGATTCCATTATTTTTGGTTTCACTAAAATCCGGATTGTTTTGCACCCGGTATAGTCCGACAAAGTTTGAATTCAATTTTTTGAAACTGCCACTCCATTTCAGGCCTTGTTTATAATTATAATTAATTATATTCGTTTTCAATTGTTGATTCATACTTAGTTTTCATTGCCATTATTTAAAATATTTATTTTAAATATTTAAAATCCATTATTTTAGCCAATTTAAAATTTTTAAATTGGTTCAGATTTTCTGGGTCGTTACATATTAATGTTTGTATTTCAGTTTTTGTAATGAAATGTTAGTTGTTTTGTTTTGTGAAATCGTGTTTAATTAATTTATAGAAATTAATTTAACAATTAAAAACCCTGCTCAAATGCCCCACTTAAATACCCCGTTCGATGCTAAAAGCACATTCCCCGTTTGGTACAGTACCCCGCTCAAATACTCCATTTCCGTTCGCCAAGAACGCACCCTTATACATGGTGGCTGAATCATCAAAAATAATAACATGCTGAATGGATGAATGATACAATTAAAAAAAACACATTCATGGTCCTTGCATAAAAATCAACTTGTGCAATGTGTAGTAATTAATTTTCAATTATTGGAAACGAGTCTTCTAAATATATCTTTTTTTAGAATTTGAGAGAGAAAGATATAAAAACTATAAAGCAACAAACGACTACGTTGTTTACCCTTATAAACTGAAATCACAAAGTTATTTATAGAGCACTAAGCACTATCTAATAAATAGGATCTCTCCTACCCTATTGCTAATAACCAAGACAAACAAAATTGAACGTGTTAAATATCTCTAAAGAATAGGATAAATAATGAAGAAGTCATTATTTTTAACATTTCGAGCTCATAAACATGCATGGTGTCATTTGCAACATTGAATAATGAACTCTCAAACGCGGGTGGAGAGACAACAAACGTTGAACACAACATTTATATCTCATCTGTTTCAAGTGATGTGGTATCAAAAAACTTTGTTGATGGTGAGGCAGTGAACGAGAATGCAATTGTATTTGAAAAACAAGCTATTACATCGAAAATCGGCAGGAAATTTGATTCGGTTGAAGAAAATTTTCATTGTTTTCGAAATTACGCAAAACACATCGGTTTTTCAGCAAAAAAAAAAATCTAGCCAAAAAGATGACGACGGACAAACAAGATATGTGACTTTTGCATGTGGACGATGTGGTACACCCGACTATACGACTGGAAACCCAGTAATGCCAAGACCAACTAACAAAATAGGTTGTAAGGTAAAAATCATTTATAGTTTGGGACAAGATGGAAAATGGCGCATTAATCAGTTATTCCTTGATCATAATCATGAGTTGAGTCCTGCAAAAACCTGCTTCTTTCACTGTTATCGTAAAATTGATGAACATGTGAAAAGACAGTTAGAAGTCTCTGATATCGCGGGCATTGGACCGAAGAAAAGCTTCAATGCACTTGTAGTAGAGGCAGATGGGCACGAAAATTTATCTTTTATAGAAAAAGATTGTATAAACTATCATGATAAGGCAACACAATTACATCTCGGAGAAGGAGATGCAACTGCAGTTCAAAAGTTTTTCACGAAAATGCAAGCACAAAATTCAATTTTTTTCTTTTGCATGGATTTAGATAATGGCGGACGACTCAAAAACGTATTTTGGGAAGATGAAAGAAGCAGGGAAGCATATAAAGAATTCGGTGATGTCACTTTTGACAAATAAGTATGATATGCCTTTTGCTTCTTTTGTTGGGGTTAACCATCATGGACAATCAATTTTGTTTGGGTGTGGACTGATTTCAAGTAAGACAACAGACACTTTTGTATGGCTTTCTAAAACATGGCTTACATGTATGTTCGATATTGCTCCTAAAGGAATAATTACCGACGAAGATCGTGCAATGAAAAAAGCAATCGAGATTGTGTTTCCTAATACAAAGCATCGACTATCACTACAAGAAAACAGTCTATTTGCGACGACTTCAGACGGGCCATTGGAAATTTTCGTGATAAACTGCCTATCGAACTCTTTCTTCCTCATTTCTTTTGCTTATCCATTTTTTCCAGCTGCAGTTTTTAAAACCCTACCACCCCAAATCCGATTTTTTTGCCTTTAAAACCCGATTTCTTTGTGTAAGAACCTCCTTAGCTTTCATTCATATCTCTAGAGCAATCAATTTGAGGCATAATCTCTTTTTTCCATAATAATCCATTTTTTACCTAAATCTATATTTGCTTAAATTATAAAATTAGGGTTATCTATTGATTGTAATTGGTTTAAATAGCATTTTAGTGGGTTATAACATCCTATTATGTGCATATTTCATGTGATATAATGAAATTGAAAATTTCATGTGCAATGTTTGGTTATTTGTGCATATGTCCCCCTTAACTTGATTTTGACCATTGTATAATATGGTTATTTGTGTATATATGCACCGTTATGTACTTGTTATTCTTGTATTTGTTGCAAAAGTGGAAAATCTTACAAAAATTGTTTGAGTACATCTAACAAAACAAAAACCCTTTTAGTGATTTTAGTTATTTATGAATCAACGATGCAGATTTAAGAGAACACATCAAAATAGGATAATATGCATGAAATCGATGCATTATATCTATGAATATTATATGTATGAATAAAATTGTGAAGTAGCATACAAAGCTAACTATTTTCTGTGTTGGAACAACCGTGTGGGAAGTATTTGTCAAGTATTGGAACACTGATGAGGCGAAGTTAAGTGCACAAAATTATTTGTAAATATAAAAAATATTTGATTGATAATGTCATTCTTTGCAGACCCGGCCCAACAACCTACATACTTGCGCACATATTGTCCATGATGCTGATGATAATATCATCATGACATATTAACTACTTTACTTCATCTCTTGCTTAAAATAAACAAGCAATTAAATCATGTTCTACCAAATTTGCTGATACGAGCTTGTCCGATTTTGTTTTCGCCAACTTCTTCAAGTAGTCAACTAATGAACTCTTGGCAATGATTGCAGGGAGACAAATTGGACGAATTTGAACCTCTCTTTGATTACAGTGCAGTCACCCCCTTTTTGTAGTCATCGAAGATAAACTCCCTTACCTATATCTTGGTGTTTTTGGAATCTCAATACCTTTTTCTTTATTGTTAGTATTAATGCATATGTATTATAGATGACGACGATGACATGGTTTCTTTAACTATTTTGGATGGGCCTACAGGAAAGAGAGGCTTAAATTCTGATTTTAAGGTATGTTTTTCCATTTTTTTTGTGTTAAACATATTTTTATGGTATGTTAATTCTAATTTTAAGGTATGCTTAAATTCTGATTTTGGATGCGCGTATGTGAAAGCAACGCGAAACAGGCAGTGTGGATTTGGAAATCAAGTGGTAAACGATTTTTTTTCTTAAAATAATTTTTGGTTTATCAATAAAATCATGCCCCCTTACACAGTTGCTACAAATATGAGTTAGGATTCAAATTGTCCACTTCATCAAAATTTGTACGAAATATGAGTTAGGATTTGGAAATCAAGCAGATTTTTTTTGGGGTAGTGTATTTATTATTGGTATACATATTGGTGGACTACGTGGTGTGCACAAGTTTATGTACTATGTAGTTAATAGTTTAAGTTTATGGTGAAATTTTTGTGTTTTTGTTAATTGGTTGAGAGCTGATATGTTGGGTTATCTATTGATTGATTAGATAGTGGTTTTAGTGAAGAAGTATAGTTGGAAGGCTAAATAGCAGCTGAAATTTCAAAAAAATAATTTATGCAGGTTTTCCGACGACTTCCGACGACCGACAAAAGCCATCGGAAATCGTTACAAACCGCCAAAAACCGTCGGAAACAAAAACTACGGGCTGTGTCGAAAACCGTCGGAAAATCAGTTTTTCGACGCCTCTAAAAGCGACGGCTATTTCCGACGGCTTCCGACGGCCGCCGACAGTTTTCAACCGTTGGAAATAGCCATTTTTCTTGTAGTGTATGTTCTTGGCATGCTATGAAAAAATTTCCTGAAAATTTTCCAGGCACGATCAGTATGAGTCAATTAAATATAATTTGCAAAAAGTTGTATATGACAAACAAGACCCGACTGACTTCGAACAAAGTTGGAAAATATTGTTAGATAAATTCCAGTTGCATGAAAATACTTGGTTAATTGGGTTATATAACGAAAGACAACATTAGGTGCCATGTTTTGTGATGATAAACTTTTAGGCGGGGATGTCCACTACTCAAAAAAGTGAAAGTATTAATGCATTTTTTGATGGATACGTTAATTCAAAAACAACTTTGAAGCAATTTGTATAGCAATATGGACATGCAATTAAAGCGAAAATTGAGAAAGAAAGGCAAGCTGATTTCAAGTCATTTTCACAAAGTATTCGATGTGCGACAACGTACGACATAGAGAAGCAGTTTCAAAGCGTTTATACGTTGAATAAGTTTAAAGAATTTCAAGTAGAATTAGTAGCCAAGATGTACTGCGATCTAGCTGGAAGTAGACAGAGTTTCATGGGTACAGAGTTCGAAATACACGAAGATGTGGTTTTTGAAAATCAACGAAAAATTATGTGCTTTACAGTTTTATTTGAAGAAGAGAATGGCGATGTTACTTGTATTTGTCACAAATTTGATTTCAGGGGTATACTTTGTAGACATGCACTTCTCGTGTTAATTAGAAATAACGTGACAGCAGTACCAGATAAATATATATTAAAGCGATGGAGAAAAGATGTTCTGAGGGCTCATACGACGATCCAGATCGAATATGATGGGACACAAGTAAGTAATGAACAGTTCCGATATAAAAAGATGTGCATTGAATTTTCAAAATTAGCAAACTTAGCTACGAACGATAAAAAATCATTTGATTGCATTATGGAGTGGATAGAAAGTAGTAAAGCCGACTTGTTTTTAACAAGGTTTAATGCACCACTCAAACTAACAAATATTGCAACTACCAAAGGATGTACCAATGCAATTGATGGGTGTTCGAATGTTCAAGATCCAATACAAAATACAACAAAAGGATGCCGTCGCACAAATAGAATCAAGTCAACAGTGGAAAAGAAATCAAAGAAAAATTGTCAAAAGACTCCAACAAGAAAAAGGAAACGGGTAGGAACAAGATTTTAATTGTGTGATTCTTTTATATGTCATACTTTAAAATATCGTACTATGGAACGATGATTTATGTTTAATTTCGTAAGCCTATATGTACTGCAGTATAACATTTTGCATTCAATTATAGACAAAAAAATGAGCAGTACCTATAATGTTAGAACCATTTGCAAAATGGTAAGGAAAACTAAACTAAAATAGAATTGTGCAGGATATTAATGATCAGGTTCGTGCCACGAAGACACCGACAGAGATAAAGTTAAATGAAATTAACACTTCTTATTCTAAGAATGTGAGACATGACAACAACAGTTTAACACAAGAACTGGGCGTATTCTTTGAACCAAAAATTGTGTGTAGAAGTACTGGTTATTTGGAGCATAGTTCATGTCTTCCAGTGGTACATTCTAGTCTCATACTCGAAATTTTTAATTACTAATTACTTCACTTTGTTACATCGATCATATATTGGTTTCTTATGCATTGATAAACGTAGGAAAACATTGACTTAATGTGCGGATATGGTGAACATTTACAACCTTCATACAATCACATGGTAAGAAGTGCACTTTTTTTATATCCTCCCGAATTACACCATTGAATTAGAACGTGAGGGTTTATACCCTCCTGAATTACACCGTTGGATTCTAAATTCGGGCAAAATGACGAAATTTCCTTTGGGCTTTCTAGCATATCCCTTTTTACCACATACCTACATGAATTGGATTAAGTATTTGCTAAAAGACGAACAATTGATGCTTTTTGCGACGCTACGAATCAAGATATAATCAAGAAGTGGTTGGGAGGAAGATTTTCAATATAGCCTCTTTATTTTCCTTCAGCGAGATTACTAGAAATTCACTTTCCAACGTGTAACATGAAGTAGGTCCCTTTATTAAACGTCCTTCGATTGCCTACTCTCTTTCTATATAATGTGTAACCTATGTCTTCATTTTTCTCATTCGATATAGTTTCCCCACCCTCCCTCCAACATCCATGGGTTTGTTGCATTTTATTATATGGACCATGCAAGCCCTATGCATCTCTACATCCATTCACCGTGTCTTTTCCATGCAGCACAACTCATCAATGGACCTCGAATCTCTGTTATCTTTCAAAGCTCATGCGGTTGGTTCAGACAACTTCATATATACTAACTGGACCACTAAAACCTCCTTCTGTAACTGGTATGGGATTCAGTGCAGCCGTCTCCATGGACGTGTCAAAGTCATTCACCCATGGAATTCATCGCTCAGTGGCCAGATTTCTCCAAGTATTGCAAATTTGAGCTTCCTCTCTCATCTGAACCTCTTCAATAACTCCCTTACAGGTCATATTACGCAAGCTGTAGGGAATCTTCCTCGTCTTGTTGCTATGAATCTTGGACACAATTTTTTTCAGGTCTAATTCCTTCTAACATATTCAATATTTCTACCCTCACACACTTGTATTTAGATAACAATAATCTCGTGGGGTTGCTCCCATCGAACAATAGCTTTTCTTCATAGTCAAAATTGAAACTTGTTCATTTAGCTTATAATCAGTTTAGCAGTAGCACTCTAAACCTTGCTCAGTGTCAAAGCCTTGAATATCTCGCTCTTCGTTCCAATCTGTTTAGTGGGACTATACCTGTTGAGATTGGCATGTTGCATAATCTGTTGGGTTTATATCTAGGCGGAAACAGACTGACAGGGAATATCCCTAGTTCAGTAGGCAACCTCACTAAACTCACTGTTTTTTAAGCACATAATAATAAACTAACTGGAGTAATTCCGGATGAAATTGGTAATCTAGCAAATTTGCTGGACCTCTCGTTGTTTAATAACAGGCTTACTGGGTCAAAACCGACTGCATTGCTAAATAACTCCCAGCTGACCGAGTTAAGTTTTAGTGGAAACTTACTCGGTGGGCCTATACACTACAAGAAAGGCCTCAATTTGCGACGAGCATGGGCGACAGCAAGCGATGACCAAAAAAGCTGTCGTTGCTAGCCGGTATGAGTTAAGAACATGTAAAACTTACAAATGTAGGCTTAACCAACATACTAGTTAATCAGACAAATGGGTGGGTTAAGTAATATGACTAGACTAATGACACTTAACCAACATAACATGACACGTGGCAGGGTTAAGTCAACTTGAACATATAGATAATACTTAACCAACTTAGCATGATACGTGGGCGGGTTAAGCCATGAATTACTTGAAATACTTAATCTACGCAATCTGACGAATGGGAGGGTTAAGTTAAATGGGTTGGTTTAACTTGAATGGGTTGATAACACCCAACCAATATAACCTGATGTGTGATAGGGTTAAGTCATGAACCGCTTGAATATACTTAACCAATTTGACACGATGATTTGATAGGGTTAAGTCATGAACCGCTTGAATATACTTAACCAATTTGACATGATGGTTTGATAGGGTTAAGTCATGAACCGCTTGAATATACTTAACCAATTTGACATGATAATTTGATAGGGTTAAGTCATGAACCGCTTGAATATACTTAACCAATTTGACACGATGATTTGATAGGGTTAAGTCATTAACCGCTTGAATATACTTAACCAACTTTACAGATGATTCGTAGGGCTAAGTCATGAACTTGAACGAGAACACTTAGCCAATTTGACATGACACGTCGGCGGGTTAAGTCACGAACTTGAATGACAACACTTAACCAACTTGACATGCTAGACTGATGGGGTTAAGTCTCAAATTTAAATGACAACACTTAACCTACTGGACGGAAACCCTAGTTACACGGTCCTTTTCAGCAGTAACCCACTAGATGTATCACGGTACCCTGGAACTAGGCAGGGTGGGGCACGATTACTGGGCTGATTGTAAGCGACCAGAACGACAACTGAGTTGGTGCGCCAATGTAGGTTCAGGCGGACTATGGTCGTGCACGTAGTCCGGAGTTAAAAAAGCAGGCATTGGGCACCAGTAGGTTTACACTGTGTGTGCTTGATTCGTGTCGATGGTTGGCACCCTAGGGCTTGATACACCCTATGGTGGACCTAGCACAGGTAACTACATTCGTGATAGGGCCGTATGACATAGACACATGAACGAGCTAGGACTTGTAGGGAGCCGATCGATTAATAGATCGTTTCGTGAGACCAAGTAATGGGTCATTTCATGACATTGGGCAAGGGATCATTTTATAGTCAACACATGACACAGGTTGGGATACTAGTACGGGTGGTGCAGAGCAAATAGATATCATAGAAATATTTTAATGGTGAAGCAGAGAAATCGTGAGATGCTTGATAGAAATCTTGCGAATTTATACTTAGTTTATCTTGAATGGGAACCTTGTAATGGTATACTTGACAAAAATCATATGAGGTTATTCTTAGTTATCTTTCCTATAGCTTATCTTGTCATCATGCTTATGTTTACGTTCAGTTTATTCATGCCATGTTATCTTTACTTGTTTTTATGCTAAAAGTCACTAGGACTTACTCAGTCTTTATGACTGACCCGTTTTGTTTCGCCTCTTTTTCTTTCGTCCCCCCCCCGGTTCACAGGGTGGAATACAGCTTAGTTCGGATCTTACCAAGCTCCAAGGCTCTTTCACAAACGGCTTGGATTTCTCTTGGCTATGGCTTGCTTTACTGTTTTACTTGGGGAATGATTTATGGCTATGGTTTTATGCTTCTTTACTATTGCAAGACAGATTTCGATGTAATGGATTTAATTGCATTTTGATGTAAAAGGCTTTAGACCTTTCTAGATTTTAAAGCAATGAAATTTGGTTCTTCTTCCGCTATTTTATATATGTTTGTCTTGTAATATTTCTGTGTATGTTTACCTAGATAATGCTCTAGAAAAGCTAGTGCATTCCCTTTGTGAGTGACCCTAGTGGAGGTGGGGTGTTACAAGGTAATTGGACACCTAATATTGAATCAAGATCTCATTATACTTGCCTAAAAACAAGTTATTAATTTGATGTCCACTTTATTATGATAATGATCACATGTCTGTTCACTTAGTTACTATGCCAGTTATGTTAATATTTATACCAAAACATGTTGAACTGTCACCCTTATCATGTTCCTTTTAATTGTTATGACGAGGCTACTTTATAGCCTCGAAACCGCCAAAATACATGTGAAAAAGTTAGTTAGAAACGGGGACAAAGGGAATTTGTAATTGACATAGTTTATATAATATTTATATGAAATGAGCATATAATTCAAATGGGGAAACATAGAATTAATTACCTATAATGACATAGGTAAATTTGAGTAAAGATGAATTAATTACCTATAATGACATAGGTAAATTTGGATAAAGATAGAATGTTTAGTAATTAAAATTAAGACTTTTAATTGTACATATGACACGAGGTTAGATTACATTAGTGGCGGAAGTCTACCCGGACACAACCGGCATATCCAGCAGCCACTAATGTTGAACCTAATGTGGGAGGTCTAAGTACGCCAATACGAATTGGACTAAGACACGAGGTTAGGCCCAACTGTGAAATAAGACTGCCCGGACCCGACCGGCATATCCATCATCCACACGTTGTAGGCCTAATGTGGGAGGTCTAGCCCATTATAACCATAATTGGACATGGTAAAGAAATGGACTACTTAACCTAATTTAGTATGAATATGGACTTAATTTAGGGTTAAGTAAAATTGGCTGAATAAAGGGGAGGGTTAAGTAAATCTTGGGTAGGTGGGTAATGTTAGTATATATAGGCCCACAAACTTAACCGTTAAATATACATGCTTGAATCAGTGGGAGGGTTAAGTACATCTTAGGTTGGTGGGTAATATTTGTAAATATAGGCCCACAAACTTAACCTGTTGAGGTTTTGTAATTAAAGACACCTTTTAGGAAAACATAACCAGTTGAAAACCTAGTAGTGGGGATGCAATGCAAAGGGGAGAGCTTGCATCATCTTGTGTGGGACCCATTTCATTCAGTAACCCTTAATTAGGTATCAAACTGGTACTCCGAACTAGGTCAGAGTGGGGCACGCTTACCGAGCTGATTGTAAGAGATCCAAACGTGGAGGCGGTGTTGACGGCGCGTTCCAACGGGGTCATGTGCGTGCATGACTCCGCCTGCTAGGGAAGATAAGACATTGTGACATCAGTAGATATGGTTGTGCATATCCGAAAAATAAAGGGTTGCCACTTTAGAGAGTGATACACCCTATTGCGAGGCCAGCACAGGGTATCTACAGAATAGGGAGCCGATCGATTGGGGGTAGTAAATAGGGTACATCTATTCCTATCTGGTTCTGCTGGGTACCTGTGTTTATGTCTGGGCTAACACCCGTTATTTCTGTTTAGGTACCAGTTTTGTTTGGGTTAAAACCCGTTACTAGAGTACACCTAAAATTACCATTATGTTTTTGTTGGGATCATCCTGTTTTTGTTAAGCAACTAGGGAGTATGTAATCATATTACATATCTGTTATACGTATTGGTGCAGAGCAAGGAAAGTGTTAAGAAGCGCTATATATTCTATCCTATTGTCCTGTTTACCTTGCCATACCTGCCATTTATGTAGTGATCTCTCTTATCCACTTTGTATGCCTATCATGTTACTTTTATTTATTTACTGGCTGAAAGTTACTAGACTCACCAGACTTATGTCTGACCTAGTTTGTTTCGCCTTCTTTCTTCCGTTCCCCCCTGTAGGTTCATAGGAAGGAAACACCCAGGCTTAGTCAGGATTCATGTATCATCTTGCTAGGAGCTATTGCTGAAGTATGGATCAAGTTCTTATATCTACTATGGCTTAACTCTTTCATTTGGGGAATTATGCTTTTTATTTACTTATGTACTCTAATGATGCAAGACAGAAGTTATTTTGTTGTAATGATTTTTGTGACTAATGAAATTATGGACCACAGTATTATTATTGAAATAAAAATTTAAATTTCCGCTGCTATCTTATTTATATCTGTCTTGTAATTATTTTGTGTCTGATTACCTATAACGCTTCACGGAACTTAATGCATTCCCTTAATGAGTGACATTAACGGATGTGGGGTGTCGCACTTGGTATCAGAGCTGAAGGTTACCAGATTGGATAAAGTTTTTATAAATTATTTTTAAAAAGGTTTAAAAAGAAAGCATTTTCAAAAGAATAGGCTGTTTTGAAAAACATATTTTCCAAAGTCATATGTTATATCTCTCGATTCTCCGCTTGATTCCTTTTTCCTTTTTTTGTCCGGGGAACTGATTCTTATCGAAAGGCGTCCCCATTCCGACATGATGTCGTAGGCATGTTTAACACATGTTGAAAGGCAATTAAGTTCCTAACCTCCATCCGTAGCCACAGTGGTTTCACCTGCGGTTAATTTTCTCGAGTTTCGTAAGGATTTCCGTGCGATGGAGGCAACTTTCGAAAGACTTGTTAGCTTATTACACAAACATGGGTAAAAAGGAGTATTAGGAAGTTAGGGCTAATGATCACAGCCCAAGGATGAGAAAAAGGTATGGCCCAAGAAAGGACAGCAACAACAACAGAAGAAGGGCGGAAGGCTAAGGATAAGGGGAAGTGCCATAATTGTGGGCGAGAGGGTCACTTGGCCAAGGATTGCAGGAAAAGGAAGAATGCTTGCTTTGTTTGTGGAGAGGTTTGATACTATTCTGGGGGAGTGCCCAAGGAAGCAAGG
This sequence comes from Allium sativum, assembly GCA_030737875.1. Taxonomy (NCBI): domain Eukaryota; kingdom Viridiplantae; phylum Streptophyta; class Magnoliopsida; order Asparagales; family Amaryllidaceae; genus Allium; species Allium sativum. Next base: position 592,920,397 of record CM060913.1, on the reverse strand, counting down.
GCAATGTCAAGGGACAGGAACCTCTGGAGGGAAAGCGAATGCTCTCGTGGCTAGTGCACGAGATAGAGGTAGGAAAGTTTCCATGGAAGGTTTTGACTTCTCTTTCCAATCAACCGGTTAGAACTCTTTTCAATTCTAGCGCATTCGCATTCGTTCATATCTAGTTCAGCAGTTGAATCTCTGCACTTAATTACTTGTATGGTAGTGGATCTCGTTGTTGTCTCAAACCCCATTGGTGGCTCAGCTCATTTATCCGTGATTTGTTAGGGTTTGAGAATATCTGTGTTAGGCATCAAGTTTGAGTGTGATGCAGATCTTGTTTCATAGGCTAGGGGTTGATTCTAGGGATGGGTTGGCTTACCACATCTGGTGCCATTCTGGGCGGTGAGAGGAGGGTCATTAAGCCTCTAACTTGTCATGGGGGAACCACGAAATTTCTTGTGACCCACAAGGGTCTGTCATGCTTAGTTTCCTAGAGTCTCTTGAGGCGTCTATCGATGATCTGCGATCGATGCCAATAGTCCGCGAGTATCCTGATGCCTTAGACGAGGTTTTGGGATTACCCCCGAGGCGCGAGATTGATTTCCATATATACCTGGTGGACAATGCAAAGCCATTTGCATTACATGTGCGCCATATGGCTCCTAAAAGAAAAAAGGGAACTTGATAAGCAAGTGGCGGGGCTACTTGAGAAGAGGTTTGATAGGTGAATCATATCAGGATGGGAAACCTATTGAAGATAGCCCTTGAGGAAGCCTGTCATTCCATGACGACTATTCATCCAAGTGGCGATAAAATGTATAGATTTCGAGGTAGTGGGGCCAAACTTGTGAAAGTAAGTGAAAATAAAGAAGAAATCAATGATTGGATGAGTTCTGACTTGCATACTTGGATCGGAGGTTAAGAAGCTACAAAACGAGTGAAGGTCCATGGGGGAGACAATCAAGAAGATGCAACTTGGGATACCGAAGACAAGATTTCTTTTACGCTTTGTACCATTTCCCTTTCAAGGGAATGTTCTTAACTTCTCTTCCAAAAGCTTTTATTCGCAATTTCTTCTATCATCTGAGTATATCCCATCAATCGAATCTTCGACCTTTAGGTAGGAAATCCCATGATTGTAAACATGTGTTCGAGACATGTTATTTTTGATGGATTCAAGTGGATGCAAGTGTTTGCTAGTGGTTGCCTGTGGACGCATATACACACACATTAGGAACTAGATCGGCTCAATCACTCTCATACTGCATATGGATGTGTGTGCATTTTATTTTATTTTATGGATGGAAATGGACGAACTAGCATATGGATGTTGCATTTGGATGAATGAGTGTGCACGCATGTAGAGATTATATGTTATAATAGGCTTATTTGCATACATATTGGATTCATGACACAAATCATACATCGCATTAAGGAGGTCAACTGAATCAGTAGACCGCCTGATCTTCGCATTAGTATTGGGACATACACACACACTTTTGCATATTTTCATGAAAGTATTAGAAATCCTTAAGGACAATGGATGCCAGTGATTGATGGTTGAGTAGATGGATGATGGATGGTAGGATATGCATTCTTCTCAACTTAGAGATTTCGGGGATGAAATCCTTTGAGTAGGGGAGAATGTAACACCTCGAATTTTTAACGACATTAAAGAGGATAAATTAAAGAATAATTAATTTAATAGTCAGAATTAAGTTAAATGGGTTACGCCATTGCGTTCATCTCGGAATTCGACTTGAGATAGAGTCCGAGTTTGCGTAAAACGGATGTTGTATGAAAGAGTTACGAACGATAGAAGTTGGGCAGAAAATTCAGGAAATGGACCAGAATGCACTGGCGCACTTGGGAAGTGCACTAAAACAAAAATGCACTGGCGCACTTAGGAAGTGCGCCCATGCCAAGCCAGAAACCTGAACAGGAGAGTTCTAATGACGTGTCTTCTTCTGATTTGTTGGATGATGTGTCTTTGAGCTGTGTGGTTCTGATGATCTCCTAGTTAATCTAAGGGCTCTAATTAATCCTACGCATCTATATAAGCACACATAAACCTAAAACCTAATCTAAACTAAATTCATTCATAAGCCGCCATGCTGCTGCATCCTAAAACTAAACTGGTTTCTCTTCTTCAACAATTAAAGCCTACATCAAAGGATTTGCTAATCAACTTCAGAACTCAGAATCATTCTCTAATCCTTAAACCTATCTCTGAGAGTTTCTAGTCACTTTTAGGTTTTAATAAATAACAGTAAGTTTTGAAAGACTATGAATTGGATATGTTGTAAAGTACAAATCTATGCCAGTATTAAATCTTATAATATGTAGATCTTGATGGATCTAATTCTCTAGATCTGATGCAATTGTTGCCATACCATGATGTTGCCTTTATGGATCTTGGTTTGTAACTACGTTGTGGTAAATGTGAATTATGATAGAGTACGAATTGGGTATATGTTGTGAATCATGAACTTATGCAAGTTTATTATGTCATTATCCCTAGATATAATATATGGACATTCTACTATGTTTCCTATGTGAATCTTGAATTACAATTATATTGTGGTACATGTGAACTTGTTAACACAGATCTAACTTTATAGATCTGATTGTGGTGATTCGATGTGACGTTTATATGAACATTGATTTTTAACCATGTTAGGATGATAGTACACCCATTAATTTGACATTACTTGGATCTAGACTTTGGTATTAATCACCTTTCACTTGTTATATTATGATACCTTGGTATATATGGTAAACTTGACATGTGAATCTAAACTTGTTATTACGCCACCCTGTATATGCTAGATTTAGGTAATTGGACGCCTAATATTGAATCTAGATCTCATTATACTTTCCTAAACACAAGTTATTAATTGTACGTCCACTTTATTATGATAATGATCACATGTCTATTCACCTAGTTACTATGCCAGTTATGTTAATATTTATACCAAAACATGTTGAACTATCACCTTTATCATGTTCCCTTTTATTGTTATGACGAGGCTACTTTTTAGCCTCGATGTCGCCAAAATACGTGTGAATACGTTAGTTAGGAACGGGGACAAAGGGAATTTGTAATTGGCATAGTTTATATAATATTTATATGAAATGAGCCTATAATTCGAATGGGGAAACATAGAATTAATTACCTATAATGACATAGGTAAACTAGGGTAAAGATGAATTAATTACCTATAATGACATAGGTAAATTTGGATAAAGATAGAATGTTTAGTAATAAAAATTAAGAATTTTAATTGTACTTGTGACACGAGGTTAGGTTACATTAGTGGCGGAAGTTTGCCCGGACCCGACCGGCATATCCAGCAGCCACTAATGTTGAACCTGATGTGGGAGGTCTATGTACGCAAATACAAATTGGGCTAAGACACGAGGTTAGGCCCAACTGTGGAATAAGACTGCCTGGACCCGACCGGCATATCCAGCGTCCACACGTTGTAGGCCTAATGTGGGAGGCCTAGCCCATTATAAACATAATTGGACATGGTAAAGAATTGGATTACTTAACCTAATTTAATATGAATATGGACTTAAATTAGGTTTAAGTAAAATTGGCTGAATAAAAGGGGAGGGTTAAGTAAATCTTGGGTAGGTAGGTAATGTTAGTATATATAGGCCCACAAACTTAACCGTTAAATATACATGCTTGAATCAATGGGAGGGTTAAGTACATCTTGGGTTGGCGGGTAATATTTGTATATATAGGCCCACAAACTTAACCTATTGAGGTTATGTAATTAAAGACACCTTTTAGGTAAACATAACCAGTTGAAAACCTAATAGTGGGCATGCAAGGCAAAGGGGAGAGCTTGCATCATCTTGTGTGGGACCCATTTCAATTGGTAACCCTTAATTAGGTATCAAACGGGTACTCTGAACTAGGTCAGAGTGGGGCACGCTTACTGAGCTGATTGTAAGGGATCCAAATGTGGAGGGGGTGTTGACGGCGCGTTCCGACGGGGTCATGTGTGTGCATGACTCCGCCTGCTGGAGAAGATTAGACGTTGTGACATTAGTAGATATGGTTGTGCATATCCGAAAAATAAAGGGTTGCCTGTTTAGGGAGTGATACACCCTACTGTGGGGCCAGCACAGGGTATCTACAGAATAGGGAGTCGCTCGATTGGGGGTTGTAAATAGGGTACATCTAGTCCTGTCTGTTTCTGTGGGGTACCTGTGTTTGTCTGGGCTAACACCCGTTATTTCTGTTTAGGTACCAGTTCTGTTTGGGTTAAAACCCGTTACTAGGGTACACCTAAAACTACCATTATATTTCTGTTGGGATGATCCTGTTTTTGTTAAGCAACTAGAGAGTATGTAATCCTATTACATATTTGTTATACTAGTATTGGTGCAGAGCAAAGATAGTATTAAGAAGCGCTATCTATTCTATCCTGTTGTCATGTTTACCTTGTCATACCTGCCATTTATGTAGTGATCTCTCTTATCCACTTTGTATGTCTATCATGTTACTTTTATTTACTGGCTAAAAGTAACTAGACTCACCAGACTTATGTCTGACCTAGTTTTATTCGCCTTCTTTCTTCCGTACACCCCATCCTTCAGGTTCACAGGGAGGAAACACCCAGGCTTAGTCAGGATTCATGTATCATCTTGCTAGGAGCTATTGCTGAAGTATGGCTCAAGTTCTTGTCTCTACTATGGCTTAACTCTTTCATTTGGGGAATTATGCTTTTTATTTACTTATGTACTCGATGATGCAAGACAGAAGTTATTTTGTTGTAAAGGTTTTTGTGACTTATGAAATTATGGACCACGTATTTTTATTTAAATAAAAATTTAAATTTTTATTGCTATCTTATTTATATTTGTCTTGTAATTATTCTGTGTCTGATTACCTATAACGCTTCACGGAACTTAATGCATTCCCTTAGTGAGTGACATTAACGGACGTGGGGTGTCACACCATGACGAAGCTCATAACCGAGCATATGACCGAGCACTTGACTAAGCACATGAGCGGGCACTAGGGTGAGTACATGACCGAGTAAATGACTGAGTTAAGATAAAACCCGTAACTGATACCATAACCGAGTTCATAACCGAGTCCATAACCGAGCCCATAACCAAGATCCTAATCGAGCTCATAATTGAGGTCTTAACCAAACCTCTAATCAAGCTCATACTTTATATTTTATAGTTTATATTTTGTAATTTATATTTTATATTTTATATTTTATACTTTATACTTTATACTTTATACGTTATACTTTATACTTTATATTTTATATTTTATACTTCATATTTTATACTTTATACTTTACACTTTATATTTTATATTTTATATTTCATAATTTATGTTGTATATTTTATATTTTATATTTATATTTTTTTATGGTTTGTAATTTTATAATTCAAAATTTATTTTATATTTTATACTTTATAGTTTATGTTTTATAATTTTATTTTATATTTTATATTTTCTAATTTTGCTTTTAAACCATAACCGAGCCATAAACTTGCGCATGACCGAGCCTATGACCGAGCCCATGAACGAGTCTATGACCTAGAACATGACCAAGCACGTTATTGAGAACTATAACCAAGAACATAACCGAGCCCATGACCGAGCCCATAACCGTGCACATGCCCAAGCCCATGACCGAGCCCATAACCGTGCACATGCCCAAGCCCATAACTGAGCACATGACCGAGCACTTGACAAAGCACATGACCGAGCCCCGTAACCAAGAACGTGACCGAGCCATGACCGAGCCCATAACCTTGCACATGCTCGGGCACATGACCGAGCACATTACCGAGAACATAATCGAGCCCATGACCGAGCTCATAACCGAGCCCATGATCGAGCACCTGACCAAGCATTTGACCGAGCACATGACCGAGAACATTATATTTTATACCTTATACTTTATATTTTATATTCTATACTTTATGTTTTATACTTTATATTTTATATTTTATACTTTATGCTCTATAATTTACACTTTATATTTTATACTTTATACTTTATATTTTATACTTCATATTTTATACTTTATAATTTATACTTTATAATTTATACTTTGTACGTTATATTTTATACTTAATACTTTACATTTTATACTTTATATTTTATATTTTATACTTTATATTTTATACTTTATATTTTATAATTTATAATTTATACTTTATATTTTATACTTTATATTTTATATTTTATACTCTATATTTTTTATTTTATAATTTATAGTTTATATTTTGTAATTTATATTTTATACTTTATATTTTCTATTTTATAATTTATACTATAATCGAGAACATAAACATGTTCATTGTTGTAGCCCATAACTGAGACCATAATCGAGCCAAAACTAAACACACAACTTTTCCTATAAACAAGCCCATAACCAGGATCTTAAACAAGCTTGTAATTGATTATATAACTGAGCTCTTAATCGAAGTTATGATCTAGCTTGTAACCGAAATTAGTTATTTATATTTTATTAATATTTTATATTTTATTAATATTTTATATTTTATAATTTAGCATTTATTACATAAATGAGGTAATAAACGAACTTATAACCACGGTCATGATTGAGTTCATAACCAAACCTTTAACATAACCTATAACCGAGCTCATAACCAAGTCCATAACGGAGTCCACAACCGAGCCCATAACCAATCACATAACCGAGATCCTTCACATAACCGAGTTCACAACCGAGCACATAACCGAGACCCTAACTGAGCCCATAATCAAGACACTTTACATAACCGATCACATAATTGAACCCATAACCGAGCCAATAACCGTATCTATAATTGAGCCCATAACCGAGACCCTTCATATAAACAGGTTCATAACCGAGCCCATAACCGAGCCAATAACTGAGACCATAACTGAACCCATAACCGATCACATGTCCATAACCAAGGCCATAACTGAGTCCATAACTGAGCCCATAACCGAGACCATAAGCAAACTCATAACCGAGCCCATAACCGAGTCAATAACCGAGACCGTAACTGAGCTCATAATTGAGGTCTTAACCAAACCTATAATCAATCTCATAATTTATATTTAATATTTTATAATTTATACTATATGCTTTTTATTTTATATTTTACACTTTATAATTATATATTATATTTTATACTTTATTTTATAATTTATATTTTATACTTTATATTTTATATTTTATACTTTATATTTTATATTTTATATTTTATACTTTATACTTTATATTTTATATTTTATACTTTATATTTTATATTTTATAATTTATACTTTATATTTTATATTTTATAATTTATAATTTATACTTTATATTTTAAAAATTATACTTTATACTTTATATTTTATTACTGAGGTAATAACCGAGCTCAGGACCATGGTCATAATTGAGGTCATAACAAAACCTTTAACTTAGCCTATAACCAAGACATTAATGAGCCCACAATCGAGCTCTTAAACAAGCTTGTAATTGAATTCAGAATTGAGGCCTTAATCAAGTTTAAGATCTACACTGTAACTAAAAAAATGATTTTTATTTTATATTTTTATTTTATACTTTATATTTTCTAATTTAGCTTTTATTATATAATCGTTCCAATAATTGAGTTCATAATCGAGATCTAAACTTTTTTGTAATACAACTCTGAATATTACACAAGCAAATTCTATGCAAATTGAAATGTAAAAAATTTAATACAGGCTGATAATTCAACATATCAAATCATTCAGAGTAGTACATAATTACAAGCTGATAATTCTATACACAAGAGGATTCTATACAAGTTCATGGATAGTAAATATTGATAATAAATGCTGGAAACTAATACAAACAATACTGTGCAATTTACAGTAGTAAACAATTACAAGTTTAAAGAGTAAACAGTCGAATAAAAATGTTTTTTTAAAGTCATTTTCTTAATTTAAATCCAAGCAAGGAAGAGACTACTCTACTATGCTGTATATGTTGCCAAACATATAAAGTCCATGATCTCATCAATCCCATTATCAAACGTCAAAAACAACCAATTAACATACAACTAGATGAAGATAACTTCATTCTATAAAAGTATAAGGTAGAGACTGCTATAAGGGGCACGACCAAGAGCAATATATTCTTAATACAATGGGCACATTGCCTAAATTTTTTGTAAACGGTGATAGCAAAGTAGTTAACGATCAAAAATGCATAACTCCTCAAAGACAAGATAACCTAATTAGTTCTTGCCTACGTTTTACAATAGGTGCAAATCTGTTGCCTAAGTTGAAAAGGATATAAAAGTGCTTATGCGATATACTCAATAATTGAACAAATAATCAGTACTCCGCATGCAACAAAAATTATAAAATATAAAATACAACTATAAAAATTAAAGAAGGAAAATATATCAGTGAGAGAGTACCTTTTCAATGTAAAAGCATTATGTGATTAGCTAGGTTGAACAGTCCATAAAATTTCTAGCACCAAATATATTCTATCTATATTCAGTGGATTGTAAAAAAACACAGTAAACAAATAAAATCATCATTAACTGCATAATAGTTAACATCCCAGACTACAACAAATAAAATCAACAGTAACTGCATAACAGTAACTGCAAACTACAACAAACTACTCATGCTTTTAATACTCTAATCTCAGACTACACACCTCAAACTTTCACAATAGACTACAATATTTCAAATACCCCAACATTTCACCAAACTTACACAACAATAGTTTAACAAGTAGAAAAGGGAAAGATTAAGAAACGACAACAAAAATTTCAACCTTCAACATTTTTTATTGTTTAGAAATGTAGAATCTTTCTACTGTTCAATTAATGGACTGTCTGTCAGAATGTCATATGATATTTATGCTCTCATCTTTTGTATTACATCTTCAGAAACATCTCCATTAATATTCAATCCCCTTTCTTTTCTTTCCATGTCTAGCATTACGAATAGGCCACAATCAACTCTGAAAATTCACAACATGATAAATATATAATTATGTATCTAACGATTGTTATCGCTGATGTCTATTATCTATCTAACATAGCCAAACTATAGATAATATACATGCATGTAGACCTACAGATGGATTTAAAATCGTACTTGGGACCAAATATATAATGGATTACAGTTATTGTGCAATATGAACCACATGCACCTGAAGTACGCTTATCATCTGAAGTATGCTAATATTTCTAATTTTTCAACTTTCTATTCTCCTATTTAATAATCATTTATTTTTCAACAAGTAAAATTTTATATTAATCCAGAGAAAGCTCAGATCTTGACTGTGTTCTGACAATGACCAAGAAATTAGATAAGTAAAAAATTTCAAGTTTGAAGAGCTGTCACTGGTAAACTGTTTCATCTTTCATATATTCGCAACAAGTAAACTTCAGTTTTTTTTAAAAAAGAAAAAACATCATTAGCAATATTTGTATCTAAATATTGATTTACAGACAAGAAGGACCATTGCCAGCAACTCAGTTGAATTACAAACATCGAATATCATCCGCTGGAAAATATAAATGTTACAATGAAAATTGCCTAACCTAAGCGATAAAATTTAGTGCTCTATTATTCTATTCAGTGAATATGACAAATGAACCTATTTTAAAGTTTAACAGCATGCACAAGTCTTTTATGTGCCACAGGGACCTGCTCGGTTAACTAATTCCTACCGAGTGTAGAATTGTATATATTATTCATAATTTATATTATATTTTATGTTTTACTTTTTTATAATTTATACTTTATATTTTCTATTTTATCTTTTATTCCATAACCGACCCAATAACCGAGCCCATAACCGAGATCTAAACCTAGCTCATAACTGAGGTAATAACCGAACTCTCAACCATAGTCATAATTGAGGTCATAATCAAACCTTTAACCTAGCCCATAATCAAGACCACAACCGAATCCATAACCTAACCCATAATGTATCCCATAACCGAGTCCACAACCGAGCCCATAACCTAATCCATAATGTATCCCATAACTGATCCCATAACTGAGCTCTTAAACCAACTTGTAACAGAAGTAATAACTGAGCTCTTAATCGAGATCATAACCTAAATCAGTAATTGAACATATTTCCCATAACCAAGGTCATAAACTAGCTCGTAATTGAAATTATATATTTTTATTTTATTCATATTTTATGTATTATTTTTTATTTTTTATAATTTATATTTTAAACTTTATATTTTCTAATTTAGTTTTTATTTCATAATTGATCCAATAACCGAGCCCATAACCGAGATCTAAACCTAGTTTATAACTAAGTTAATAACCGAGCTCATAACCACAGTCATAATTGAGGTCATAACCAAACCTTTAACCGAGACCATAACCTAGTCAAAAGTAAACCACAGTCAAGCCTATAATCGATCCCATAACCGAAGCAATAACCGAGATCGATAATGTAGCTCGCAACTTAGGTAATAACCGAGCCCATAACCACGGTCATTATTGAGGTCATAACCGAGCCCATAACCTAGTCCATAACCGAGCTCGTAAACGATCCCATAACGAAGCCCATAAACGAGCTCATAACCAAGTTCTTAACCAAGATCATAAAATCGCCTGTAATTGAAATTATTTATTTTTATATTATTCATAATTTTAATTTTTATACTTTATATTCAATATTTTATAATTTATACCCTATACTTTATAATTTATATTTTATTTTTTATAATTTATGTTTTATACTTTATATTTTCTAATTTGTATTTTATTCCATAACCGAGCCAATTACTAAAAGCATATAACCGAGCATACAAACAAAATCATAATTGTACATTATACGCATAATCGAGCCAATAACCTAAACCACAACTGAGTCTATAACCGATCCCCTAACCGAGGCAATAACCTAAACATATAATTGAACATATTTCCCATAAACCGAGCTCATTAACATGGTTATAATTGAGGCCATAATTAAACCTTTAACCTAAACCAAAACCGAGCACGTAACTGAGGCAAATCCAAACCCATAACCGATGCCATAATCGAGCTCTTAAACAAGCTTGTAATTGAATTTATAGTCAAGGTCTTAATCAAGGTTATGATCTACCTTGTAACTGAAAATAGTTATTTATATTTTATACATTATACTTTATATTTTATATTTTATACATTATACTTTATATTTAATATTTTCTAATTTAGAATTTTTTCCATAACCGATCCAACAACCGAGGCCATAACTGAAATCTAAACCTAGCTCATAACTGAGGTAATAACCAAGCTCATAACCACGACCATAACTGTGGTTATAACAAAACCTTTAACCTAGCCCATAACCGAGCTAAAACCAAACCCATAACTGATCCCATAACCGAGCCCATATTCGAGCTCTTAAAAATGTTTGTAGTTGAATATATAACTAAGCACTTAATCGAGGTTATGATTTAGCTTTTAACAAAAAATATTTATTTATATTTTATTCTTATTTTATAATTTAGTTTTTATCCCATAACCAATCCAATAACCAAGCCTAACCGAGATCTAAGCCAAGTTTGTAATTGAGGTAATAACTGAGCTCATAACAACGATCATGATTGAACTCATGACCAAACCTTTAAACTAGTCCAATATCGATCCTATAACCGAGACCATAACCGAGCTCATAATTGAGGTCATAACCAAACCTTTAACCTGGTCCATAATTGATCCTATAACCAGGCCTATAACTAAGATCAAAACCTAGCTCATAACTGAGGTAATAACCGAGCTCATAACCATGGTCATAATTAAGGTCATAACCAAACCTTTAACCAAACCCATAATTGATCCTATAACCGGTCCCATAACCAAGATCTAAACCTAGCTCATAACTGAGGTAATAACCGAGCTCATAACCACGGTCATAATTGAGGTCGTAACCAAACATTTAACCTAGCCCAAAAGTGAAACCATAACCGAGCCAACACTAAACCCATAACTTATCCCATAACCAAGCTCATATTCGACCACATAAACAAGCTTGTAATTGAATTTATAATTAAGGTCTTAATCAAGGTTACGATCTACCCAGCCCATAATGGAACCCATGGCCGAGATCTAAAGCTAGCTCATAACTGAGGTAATAACCAAGCTCATAACCACAGTCACAATTGTGGTCATAATCAAACCATCAAACTAGCCCATAAGCGAGCACATAACAGAGCCAAAACCAAACTCATAACTGACCCAATATCCGAGCCCATAACTGAGCTCTTAAACAAGCTTGTAATTGTATTTACAGCTGATTTCTTAATCAAGGTTATGATGTAGCTTGTAATTGAAATTAGTTATTTATATTTTCTAATTTACCTTTTATATTAGCTCATAACTGAGGTGTAACAGCCCGGAAAATTAGTACCTATTTAAAAACTTTGTTTTGCCAATTTTAATGAATTTTGAATATTTAAAATGATTTATTTTAAATAATAACGAATAGAAATTTATTTTCAATGGAATTAGAACGTATAAATTTATTTGAATCGAAGTTAGAATATAACTATTTATTTTAATAATAAAAAGAATTGGAAATGGCCTGGTAGTTTGAAAATTCGATTTCAAATTTCAAATAAATGTACAAGATTCAAAATAAACCGGATTTTAGTAAAACCAGAAATATTTGAATAAGTTTGAAAATATGTTTCCAACGAATGTGAAAAATCCATATTTCATAACGGTAATAAAAAGTTATGTCCAGTTGAAAATTCAGAATAGTCGCAATGGAATTTATATTATATATAACCCTTAAAAATAGCGATTTTGCAAACGACCTCCATTTTTGACGAGACCACTTTTGTTGGAGTCGGAATGCCAATTTATTGCTAGATTCCAATTTTCATAATTTTTGGAATTAATATGTGAGCGTGGTGAATTTAAACGTGTTTTATCAATTTAAGTTGAATTGGATCGACCAGAAACTGACATTTTTCAAATTGTCTCCAAATTTGACGAAATTAGTTCTGTTAGAACCGTATCATCAAAACATAGCTAGATTTATTTTTCTGGAATTTTTGGAATCAGTTTGCGGCCCCGGTAAATAAAAATGTACGTTTAAATTCAGTATATTGATTTATATTTTAATTTTAAAGAAAAAATGATCGAAACAATCGAATTGGCTTATGAAACGTATCCCATTGTATCCGGAATGGGGGTATTTAGCTAGAGGTGATATTTTTTGGGTTTATTTTGGAGTTCGTCTACGAAAATTTTCTTTTAAGAAATAAACAGAATAAAATATTATTAAAAAAGTGTATATATATCCCTTTTAGAATTCAAAAACCCTAACCCCCTTTTAAGTTCTGCGCCACCACAACAAAACTAACGGAAAAGATGCTCTAATCTTCTCTCTCAATTATCGCGCAATTCATTCCATGATTTCAGCAAATTAATACATGAAAATTGTTGAGCTTGATGAGCTCTATAAACTCAACGGATAAGATCGAAATCAATTGCAAAATTTAGGGGAAATCGTGGTTGGAAGTGGCAGTTTTCAGACGAATTTGGGGCACCCCTCGGGTCATCGTGCGTGGCGTGGCGGTGGCCATAGGGAGGTGATGCGATGGGCTTTAGGGTGGAGGTGTTGTATCGGGTGTTGGTCATTGGTGGAGGCATGCACAGGTGAAGGTTTGATGGCGACTTTGGGTTTTCACGATGGAAGAAGACACGATGATGAAGAAGCAGATAATTAAAGGGGTTAAGTAATTTAATTATTAATTAATATAAAATTATTGACCTAGTTAATTATCCGATGTTTAAATGATCATAACTTTCTCAAATCAAAACAGAATCGATCGAGACGACTTGCATTGGATTCGTCTCAATGTACTCTACATTTCAGAATTGACTAGATCAGAAATGGACACATTAGAATTTCGGGAAAATTCAAATCCAAACTGTTCTGAAATTCTCTAATAAAGAATGACGGAGTGGAACCTAATGTGAGAACTTCTCTCACTATTACTTTTGTACAGTTATTTATTTTCTGTTAGCTCACTTCCTGGTCATCCACAGACTATGGACAATTTATTGGATTGTGTTGTGTTGTGATTGGAATGAGAAAAAAATAAAATATATATGAAATGAAAATAATATGTATTTGAAATGGAAATAAAATACATATGAAATGTGAATGATATATATAAGATGTGTAAAAAATAAAATATATATGAAATGAAAATAATATATATTTGAAATGAAAATAAAATATATATGAAATGAAAATAATATATATTTGAAATGAAAATAAAATATGTATGAAATGAAAATAATATATATATGAAATGAAAATAAAATATATATATTGAAATGAAAATAATATATACTTGAAATGAAAATAAAATATATATGAAATGAAAATAATATATACTTGAAATGAAAATAAAATATATATGAAATGGAAATAATATATATTTGAAATGAAATAAAATATATATGAAATGAATATAATATATATTCGAAATGAAAATAAAATATATATATATATGAAATGGAAATAATATATATTTGAAATGAAAATAAAATATATATGAAATGTAAATAATATATATTTGAAATGAAAATAAAATTTATATGAAATGTGAATAATATATATTTGAAATGAAAATAAAATATAAATGGAAATAATAATGAAAATAAAATACATATGAAATGTGAATAATATATATTTGAAATGAAAATAAAATATATATTAAATGGAAATAATATATATTTGAAATAAAAATTATAAATATATGGAATGTGAAAAATATGTATACATGGAATGTGAATAATATATATATATATATATATATATATATATATATGAAATGTGAATAATATATATATATATATATATATGAAAATTATAGATATATATATACGTGAAATGTGAGTGATATATATAACATGTGAAAATAATATATATACGAAGTGGAAAATATAGATGAGAATATATATATAAAGACACACGATGTGAAAATAATATATATACGATGAGAATACATATATATATATATATATGCGATGTATAAAATCTATATATGCGAGGTGAAAAATATTTGTTCACTAAAAATATTATTCCTAGCTTATATATGCAATATATAAAATGGTCGTGTATTGAAATGATTATTTGATTGTTAAAAATATAATTTTTAACATATACATGTACTGTATAAAAATTGTCATGTAACAGAATATTCAATTTTGAATTAAAATTGAAATGGAAGTTGAAATCGTTCTTGAAACGAATTTAAAATGATTTATAAAATACATTTTGAATGGAAATCAATGAAATATATATATTATATAAATTTAATGGCCCGAATAGAACGCGCCGCGCCGCGGCAGTTCTAGAATTTCGACCATTGACTTCGAATTGACATTACGGGAGATTTGACCGTCGGATTCTCCTAAAACTATAACCGTTGGGTTCGTACCGAAAATAGCTTTCCACGAATATACGAGATTTGAAATCTAACGGTTGGATTTGGAATTATGTCCAAATCAAATTTGGAAAAAGTCGTTATAGATTCAGTTCGATGACCGTTTATGGAAATCGACTGAAAGGGCCTTAGTAAAATTATTAATAATATGGAAAAATTGTGTAAAATCATAGTAAGTGATTTGGAAAGAATTTGGATGAAAAATTCCAGTTTTGAAAAGATAAAAATTTATTTTTATCGAATTGAACTAGTTATTAACTAGATTAATAATCCAATAATTTTTAAATAAATAAATTTGATTTGGAAAGGGTTTTTGTAACAACCCGGAAAATCCGAACCAATTTAAAAATTTTACTTTAAATAAATTGGTTAGAAAATGAGCCTGAATTTAAATTTTTTTAATTTTAAATAATATTAGAGGCGGTGAAAATAGTCAATTTTCAAACGACCTCTGTTTTCGATGAAACCACTTTTGTTGGAACTGGAATGTCAAATTATTGCTAGGTTTCAATTTTTAGAATTTTTCGATTTAGTATGTGAGCGTGGCAAAAGAAACTGTGTTTGGTCAAATATAGTCAAAATTGAACGGCTGGAAAATAGCCATTTTTCAAACAGTCTCAGAATTCAACGAAATTAATTTTGTTGGATTCGTATCGTCAAAACATAGCCAAAAATAATTTTTTGGATTTTTCGGAGTCCGTATGTGGCTCCGGTGGATTTTTTGATTATGTCAAAATTAAATAATAAAAGAATTAATTTTAAATTCGAAAAACGAGGGCTGAGATGACCTCTTGGGTCTGCGGGACATAGCTAGATGGATCCGAACTAGGGGTTATTAGCTAGGAAACACAGTCGTTGGGCTGAAATCCGAGCAAGTGGGTAAATGGACTTTTATTGGGTTAATTAAATAATTAAACATAACCCTAATTATAATATTATTTAAATCCCTGTAGCCGACGTCTTCATTTTCCCCAATCCCATTTCAGCCGCCCCCCCCCCCTCTTCAATCCTTCCTCCTCAAAATTCTCTCTCCACACAAGCAATTACCCTATGCTCCTTTGGAATTTTCTCTAGGATTCTCCTTCCTCTTCATTTCAAGACAAGATTCACCTCCTCTCGTGCCCCGGTTTCAGAGAACCGAGCCCCCGAAGCCCGCGCATTTCAGCAGCTGCCGACCCCACCTGGTGCCGCCGCACCCTCCACCGTGCTAGGCGAACGTGGCCCCCTCCAAGCCCGACCACCTCCAACAAACAACGCCTCAACCCGACCTTCCTACCTCCTGAAAACTGAAGTCAAAGTTTTGAACAAATTTTGAAAGTCACAGCCTAAAATCTGAAGGAGGAAGAGAGGTTAATTTTTTAATGACTTCACTAATTAATTAATCTAATTTATTTTATAACTTGTTTTGATCATAATTGATTCGTTTCAATTCGAAATTCGATGATTTCAGCGACGTTGTGATCGTATTGAGCAGATCTACGCTCCTGGACTGAAACGAAGCATTTCAGAACAACTTGAATTTTGGGCAAATTTCTAAACGACTGTGAGATATTTTTATTTTAAATTAATTAGTAAATTAATTTATTTTTATCAATAATATTCGTTTCAGATCTGATTTGTATGGATGCGTTATGATGATTGTCTGTTGGATGTTATGAATTATCATGGTTATTGTTGTGTGTATTTGAACGTTTTGATCATATATTTGATTTTATTGAATTGAGTTATAATCAATTCAACATTCGTTTATGTGATGGAGAAAAAGAGAAAAAATTATAGATCTACATACGACAAAAGTGTAACGACCCGGATTTTTGGCGACTTTAGTTATCGACATAAGCATGATGTCGATAACCAAAACATCGAAAAATCCTGGTAATTAATGAAAGAAATTAGAGGGTAAGGATTGGTAAGATAGAAACTTAGAATAGAAGAAGAAGAAGAACACAACATCAGAGTAACACAAACCTCACAGCGGAACGAATAACATATAATATATAACATAACTTTGAAATATAACAGTTATGTATACAATAGCACTTATCAGAGTACAGCACTTACAACACAGCGGAAATAAACTATAGCTATATGATCCAGAAGCCTCCTGCTCCAGCTCTTCAGGTATATCTGTAAATCCCAACTACTTGACTGCCCGTACAAATTTAGGCACCAAAGAGTTTAGGGAAAACAACAAAGTAAACTCCAGGTCAGTCATGGGACTGGTATGAGTAAAACAGTATAAACAGGTATATGAACAAGTAAACGATATCTCATAAGACCACGCCGCAGAACGGAACGGTTTTTTCCCTTATGAGAATCCAAAATATCTTTATATCAAAAACCTTTTGATATTATAATAATGTCTATGTACAAATAGATATCAACTAGCAGAAACGCTTTCATCTCACGTTCTACATCTATAGTATACAATCAAAATCGCAATCGCGTATTGGATAATGGATTTCCAACTATGACAAGGTATGGAACCACCTTCCGATCAGTGTACTCTAGGAACGATACACTGGAGTTCAACAAGAACATCTTGTAACTCAGCCACACATGACCGACCACTCATTTCGCTTCAGTGTATCGAATGTACATCACCAACGGTTGGGATCAGCAACCGTTCCCGTATATATATGGGACAACATTGATAGGTTTAAGAAACAAATGAATATTCTCTAGATAGGTGATTATACACCCTACTTCGGTGCGATCGACTTAGCCATGTTGCCTGCTCGATTTCTGTCATTTACTGGTTGATGAGGCTAGAAGCTACGCTTTATCATTACATCAGATTCACTTCGAATGCCACATTGTCAGATCCATCGAAAATCATTAATTGACGTCTACAACAGTACGTTACGTGTTAGCTAAAGAAGTTTCCTTCTCTGCTTCCACTCTTGGTATAGTTGAAGAAATCAATGTATGTGACCTTTCTGGAAATACTCTGTCAGACATTCATCAACACAAGTCATTCTCATTCACTTAGAATGTCACATCGTCATACCCACCAAATCACAAATTGATTTATCCAAAAATAACACGGGTATACAGCCTAGAGAAACGAATTCCTCTGCCACCAAACGTGAATACGTTTGAACAGATCAACTCACGCGATCCATTGGATATACTATGTCAGACATTCATCCATACAAGTTGTCCTTGGACTGGACAAACCGAAGGCACTATTCAGTATATCCATCTTAGTCACTGTTATCTAAGACTTATACAACAACCCTTGCATTTTACTCCGTCTTCAAATATCTTTGGCATATATGATTCGCAACGCTTATGCCAATACAGAGTGGTTCTTTGGATAATAATCCAACCGGTCTCTCCATATTAACAACGTTAAAATGGTCAAAAACTTCGATAGTCTGTGAGTTAACTATCGAAGAAAAAGAAGTGTGCAAACAACGATATTATTTCCAGATGGAAATTATATCGAACAAACATCATTTAACATTAATATCTTTAGTTCATTAATTTACTTATCTTCTGTTTCCATATATTCTAAATTCTTATTTTCTTTTATCAGAAAACCTTTCCGATTCTGGTTTGGAAAACATTTCCAAAACTCCTTTATGATCAAACCTTACCATTTCTTAGTTAAGAAGGAAGTCACTCAAGTTGGGGTATAATTACCTCTCAGACCTTAACCGAACAACGTTATAACTTCGAAATGGTCAAAGTTTATCTTTTAATCTTTAACAACTTCTTTACGCCTTTCTCGGATTCAGTTTTACGAATCCACTTCTATTTTTTAAAACATTGGTTATAACGATAACGTTATAATCCCTACTTTCGAATTATCTAACTTTAATTATAACTTTTATTCTTATCAGTGAATAACTAACCTAACACTTATTTATTTATAAATATATAAATCTCTATCTAAACACTGGAAAGTATAAGTACTTTCCCGAATTCGATATAATCGAATTCGCCGGTTTACTCTCTTCGAGAAGTCTCTATTTGATTAACTCTTCTTCGAATAACCTATATTCGATTAACCCCTTCCTTTCGAATATACTATATTTGATTACTCCTTCTCGAATAAACGATATTCGATAATCTCTCTTCGAATAATTAATATTCGATAACTCTTTCTTTTCAAATATCCCATATCTGAAAATCTCACTTTCGAATAAACTATATTCGATAATCTCTTTTCGAATAACTCTTATTCGATAAATCTCACTTCGATCAAACTATAATCGATAACTCCTTTCGATGAAACTAACATCGATGACTCCTTTCGATGAAACTAACATCGATAACTCATTTCGATGAAACTAACATCGATAACACCTTTCGATGAAACTAACATCGATAACTCCTTTCGACGAAACTAACATCGATTAATTTAACTCGACGAACTTAACTTGACTAACTTAACTTGACTCGACTAACTCGACTTACTTGGTTCGACCAATTCGATTCGATTAACTAGGCTCGACTAACTTGGTTTTATTTAACTCAACTTGATTAACTCCTATCGATTAACTAATATTCGATTTAACTCCATTCGTTTGAATCTAGATCGCAGCGATCACAAATGGTTACACCTGATTCCCTCAGGAAACATCCGACCGCCTTAGGCTATTTATAGCCCTGCGAATTTCGCTAGCAGTCGTACGAGATGACAACTTACCCTGAATACTATGTTTGACTAACTCTGTCTCAAATAACTATATTTGATTAACTCTAGTTCGTTTTAACTCTAATCGATTAATTCTAACTGATTAACACTAACTGGTTAACTCTACCTGGTTAACTCTAACTGATTAACTCTAACTAGTTAACTCTAACTGGTTAACTCTAACTGATTAACTCTAACTCGATTAACTCGACTTGATTAACTCGACTTACTTAACCCAACTGGTTAACTTGACTGAGTTAACCCAACTGGTTAACTCGACTTACTTAATTAACTCAACTGGTTAACTCTACTGAACTGGTTAACTCTACTGAACTGGTTAACCCTACTGAACTGGTTTACCCTACTGAACTGGTTAACCCTAACTGATTAACTCTTCTCAAACACTATATTCGACTAACTCCTTTTAACAACGTTTTATTCATTTGAAAAGATTTACTTTTAAATAATGGTTCTACACTTTAAAAATGATTTCCTCTTTATAACGCTTTCCTCTTTATAACGGTTTCTGCTTTATAACGTTTTCCCTTTTTATAACGTTTTCCTTTTTTATAACGTTTTCCTTTTTTATAACGTTTTCCTTTTTCATTCTATTTGTAAGTGGTTTAAAATATTCCCTTTTCAAATTTATTCTTGAAATATTCTAACTCATTAAATTCTCTGAAAAATTCGCCATAACCTCCTTTGTAACGGGAGCATCGGGAAAATCCCCAAACCCGCCACACAGGCCTTTCCATTCAAAAAGAAAATTATTGAAATTATTTCCTTTCTAAATATCTCCAATTTATAAATATTCCAATTTATAAATATTTCTTATTTATAAATATTCCATTTATAAATATTTTATTTTCACTATCACTTTGAAAATCCCCTTATCAATATTCCGGTATGTTATGGTGTTTAACATATCAAATTACGATGTCCAATATCGTCCATACACACACAATCAACAACAGGTTATAATTCACATCATATATCAAAATATATGAAAAACAATAAAATAACTGTTGAGGAATCCTGTCGGATTCCTCCAACCTGTTTCCCTGCATCCACAGATGTTACACAACATGATTGTCATCACTTTCGGTTCAATATGAATTATTCTGATAAACAGAATCTATATATAACTATCTAACTGTTTATATTATATATATATATATATATATAATTTATTTACTGACTAGCAGTTCAATCAACAGTCAACACACAATCAATCAGACAATTTCTAACAGTTCTAAAAATACAACATGAAATTATAAAATGTTCAGAGTTAGTGAGATTTACTCACATTGGACTATCATCGTTAATTAACGATAATTGTCGTTGATTCAGATGGACAATTTATTTTGCAATAAATTGTAACGAGCTTCGATTCATTTGCCGTCAGTTCCATGGTGTAGCCACCGTCCATACGATTCTAACGGATCTTGTTTCGTCAGATTCCGATAACATATGACAAAGATATGCATTTTTAAAGATTAATATACATTAAATTTTAATTAACTAAATATTTATCAATTAAATGGGCCTCACCCACATTCCCAGCCCAAGCCAACTAGAACCCGAACCCCTCTACTCTTTCTTCCCCGATACTTCATCTGGAACCCGCTCCAATTAGAACGCCATCCCCAAAACTTAAGAAAATCGACGTTCCTCTATTACTCAATTAAAAATCACAACAATATTACCAATATTCCTCTCATCTTCCACTCTCTCTCCTCCTACCACTCAACCCCAATTCGATATGACCAGTGCGATTTCGTTCGACAGCCCGACTTCCTGTTCACAGTACACGGGCGACAACTTCCATCACCAGGATCGCCAAAAACATCACACAAGATGCGGTTTTCCTTAGTGAATCCAAATTCGACTTCCATTCCTCACAATAAAGCTTCAGTTATTCGATTTTCTTAACCCTAGCCGACTGTAGTGTTCAGGCAGCGAACCCCTTAGTATTCGAACTCCACCAAACGCGTATCAAGTTGAAGGAGATTGTTTCACGAGTGCGAATCTACGTATAAAATGATTTATACGATTTTGTTTGGATTGTTTTTGATTTTTAAGTGGTT
This sequence comes from Allium sativum, assembly GCA_030737875.1. Taxonomy (NCBI): domain Eukaryota; kingdom Viridiplantae; phylum Streptophyta; class Magnoliopsida; order Asparagales; family Amaryllidaceae; genus Allium; species Allium sativum. The sequence goes on along the minus strand of CM060913.1, from coordinate 592,898,230 downwards.
TCCATTTTACTGTAAAAATGAAAACGAGAGCGGCGGATAATTTCTGACCTAGAAAAGTGAAGTGAGGGTTTAGAAAGTGTTAAGTTCTATTTATAGGAGATTTAGATATTTTGGTCGGATGGAATATTCCCGGCATATACTCATTTCTATATCCATTTTGCCTTTCTAAAAATTCTCGTGATTACATACGATACCCAAAAATCACGAAACTAGACATGCAGCTACAGTTCGACATTACGGTCCCAACGAAACTAGTTTCATCGAATTTCGACTTCATATGCTCACACAGCGTATTTTTAACTGTAAAAATACTGACTGTTTTTCACTCTAAAAATCCGTACGGCCACACAATGACTCTAAAAATTACGGAAACTGACATCTTGTAATAATTTAACATTGCGGATCCAACAAAATTAATTTCGTCGAATTCTGACTTCGTTTGCAAACACAACGTATTTTTTAAAGCTCTGAATGACCCATTTAAATATATAAATATATTTAAATAAAATTAGATTAAATATAAATAAATTTATATTATCATATATATATATATATATATTCACAGTGGAATACCATACAGCTCCAGAATAATCCTGTATGGATTTCTAACTCGATATTTCAAATCTGGATCAACCCGATATTCGATTTATATTGAAATTCCTTTTTAAAATATAAATAATTCCTTTATAAATTTCAAAGGAATTCCACAACGACTTTTCTGAAATTTGATTTGGTCGTAAATCAAAATCTACACGACGAAATCCCGATTTTTCTCTTCCACTAGAAAAATATACTTCACCAGCTCCATACGTTTCTTATTTCACAGAAATCCGATTTAAAATGGACCCTGTACATTCAGTTGAAGTTCAAATCGCCAAATCGCGAACTGCCGCGCCATTTCGAGCTCGATTTTAATTATATTAAAACTCTACGTTCAAACTGTCGTTTATATAATATATTCGTTATTCAAATCAAATTCCAAGCTGAATTAAATATCACAGGTGATCCAGTTCACACCATATCGCCATTTCAGGCAATTCTGATTATTTCAGAATTAAATATATTATTTAATTTATTATTTTAATTAAATATTCACTATTATTTAATTCAACGGCCATTAAATCCTTTTAATCACCTTTTAAATAATTAAATAAATTAACTATTATACCGCTGACGATGCGGGTCATTACATTCTTCCCCACTGAAAATAATTTCGTCCTCGAAATTACTAAGGTAGAGAACGACCCTATCGACTGGTTGGAACATATTTGTTCACTTCTTATCTTCAGTTTTAACTGAACCAATTTAATTTTAATTAAATTATTTATTTAATTCTTATCAACGAAAATTTCCAAAAATCCCGAAAATTTTCTAATGCCTTAAATCTTCGAATTTTTTTGCCAGCACCTCCTTTGTACTGGTCAATCGGTCAATCGGTCAAACCACAACTCGCCTCTCTGTGCCATCTCCAACCCAATAGAAAATCAAACAGCCAAGCGGCTTGCCAAATCGGCTCATAAATCTCATGCTTATATCAAATATAAACTTGTACCTTTTTGTCGGGCATACCCACTCTATCACTTGTATCTGTTACCAACCCAACATATACCAATGTCATCTCAACCAATTATTCGCTTATATCCAAACCATAATAACATTTCCTATTCGAGTTCCATCCTCGATTCCAAACTCTTAACCTACCAATCCAATTCAATTACCACTGGACTGGCTTTATATTCAATTTCAAATTTGCTTTCACAAGTTTCTCTAACTTGTTTTTATTCAAATAATCTATTCTAGGAGTTTTTAAACAGTTTTGCTTTACTAAAACCAACTATTCCTTTTTTGATTTCAAACAACTTGCTTTTCTAAACAATTTCAAAAACAATCTCTTTGGTAGTAATCCGTCACTTCCCATTCGAAGATGAACACTGATGATGCTGCAGTCATCATCAGAGTTTATTTTCCAGTTACAGAAGTGAGTTCAATACTATATCAGTTTTCAAAACCATTTCTCAAACACTTCCACTTTGAAATATATTTCAAATACCATTCACAATGCTTTTAAACCAATTTAAAATCTCCCAGGATTTTAAAATTCTCTTATATTTAATTCCAGATTCATTTACAAACTTCTTTCCAATTTCTGGGATTTTAATCCCAATTCTGATTTAAATTTCTGATTTAACTCATTTCAATTTCATATAATTCACTTGTATAAATTCTGATTGGTTATATATATAACCATTTCACATGTTATAATCTTACTCGATTATAATCACAACTTATATATGATAATATATCACATATCCATACTGTGTCGGTCCGTCGTATTCAAGTGTTTATAAACCCCTACCGATATAGTGGATCAAACTGATCGACCAGAATTCATAAACAACTCAACCAACGAATCTCCACAATATAAAACCAGTTTTATATCAAATACAAATCCGCACTCGTATATATACACTCAACTCAATCTAGGGTATTACTAACCCTATCTCTACCGAGTCACGCCACAGAGCCAAGTAATTCTTAACTTAAGCTCTGATACCAACTGTAACGACCCGGATTTTTGGCGACTTTGGTTATCGACATAAGCACGATGTCGATAACCAAAACATCGAAAAATCCTGGTTATTAATGAAAGAAATTAGAGGGTAAGGATAAGTAAGATAGAAACTTAGAATAGAAGAAGAAGAAGAACACAACATCAGAGTAACACGAACCTCACAGCGGAACGAATAACATATAATATATAACATAACTTTGAAATATAATAGTTATTTATACAATTGCACTTATCAGAGTACAGCACTTACAACACAGCGGAAATAAACTATAGCTATATGATCCAGTAGCCTCCTGCTCCAGCTCTTCAAGTATATCTGTAAATCCCGACTACTTGACTGCCCGTACAAATTTAGGCACCGAAGAGTTTAGGGAAAACAACAAAGTAAACTCCGGGTCAGTCATGGGACTGGTATGAGTAAAACAGTTTAAACAGGTATATGAACAAGTAAACGATATCTCATAAGACCACGCCGCAGAACGGAACGGGTTTTTCCCTTATGAGAATCCAAAATATCTTTATATCAAAAACCTTTTGATATTATAATAATGTCTATGTACTAATAGATATCAACTAGCATAAACGCTTTCATCTCATGTTCTACATATATAGTATACAATCAAAATCACAAGCGCGTATTGGATAATGGATTTCCAACTATGACAAGGTATGGAACCACCTTCCAATCAGTGTACTCTAGGAACGATACACTGGAGTTCAACAAGAACATCTTGTAACTCAGCCACACATGACCGACCACTCATTTCGCTTCAGTGTATCGAATGTACATCACCAACGGTTGGGATCAGCAACCGTTCCCGTATATATATGGGACAGCATTGATAGATTTAAGAAACAAATGAATATTCTCTAGATAGGTGATTATACACCCTACTTCGGTACGACCGACTTAGCCATGTTGCCTGCCCGATTTCTGTCATTTACCGGTTGATGAGGCTAGAAGCTACGCTTTATCATTACATCAGATTCACTTCGAATGCCACATTGTCAGATCCATTGAAAATCACTAATTGACGTCTACAACAGTACGTTACGTGTTAGCTAAAGAAGTTTCCTTCTCTGCTTCCACACTTGGTATAGTTGAAGAAATCAATGTACGTGACCTTTCTGGAAATACTCTGTCAGACATTCATCAACACAAGTCATTCTCATTCACTTAGAATGTCACATCGTCATACCCGCCAAATCACAAATTGATTTATCCAAAAATAACACGGGTATACAGCCTAGAGAAACGAATTCCTCTGCCACCAAACGTGAATATGTTTGAACAGATCAACTTACGCGATCCATTGGATATACTCTGTTAGACATTCATCCATACAAGTTGTCCTAGGACTGGACAAACCGAAGGCACTATTCAGTATATCCATCTTAATCACTGTTATCTAAGACTTATATAACAGCCCTTGCATTTTACTCCGTCTTCAAATATCTTTGGCATATATGATTCGCAACGCTTATGCCAATACAGAGTGGTTCTTCGGATAATAATCCAACTGGTCTCTTCATATTAACAACGTTAAAATGGTCAAAAACTTCGATAGTCTGTGAGTTAACTATCGAAGAAAAACAAGTGTGCAAACAATGATATTATTTCCAGATGGAAATTATATCAAACAAACATCATTTAACATTAATCTCTTTAGTTCATTAATTTACTTATCTTCTGTTTCCATATATTCTAAATTCTTATTTTCTTTTATCAGAAAACCTTTCCGATTCTCGTTTGGAAAACATTTCCAAAACTCCTTTACGATCAAACCTTACCATTTCTTAGTTAAGAAGGAAGTCACTCAAGTTGGGGTATAATTACCTCTCAGACTTTAACCGAACAACGTTATAACTTCAAAATGGTCAAAGTTTATCTATTAATCTTTAACAACTTCTTTATGCCTTTCTCGGATTCAATTTTACGAATCCACTTCTATATTTTAAAACATTGGTTATAACGATAACGTTGTAATCCCTACTTTTGAATTATCTAACTTTAATTATAACTTTTATTCTTATCAGTGAATAATTAACCTAACACTTATTTATTTATAAATAAATAAATCTCTATCTAAACACTGGAAAGTATAAGTACTTTCCCGAATTCGATATAATCGAATTCGCCGATTTACTCTCTTCGAGAAGTCTCTATTTGATTAACTCTTCTTCGAATAACCTATATTCGATTAACCCCTTCCTTTCGAATATACTATATTTGATTACTCCTTCTCGAATAAACGATATTCGATAATCTCTCTTCAAATAACTAATATTCGATAACTATTTCTTTTCAAATATCCCATATTTGAAAATCTCACTTTCGAATAAACTATATTCGATAATCTCTTTTTGAATAACTCTTATTCGATAAATCTCACTTCGATCAAACTATAATCGATAACTCCTTTCGATGAAACTAACATCGATAACTCCTTTCAATGAAACTAACATCGATAACTCATTTCGATGAAACTAACATCGATAACTCCTTTCGATGAAACTAACATCGATAACTCCTTTCGATGAAACTAACATCGATTAATTTAACTCGACGAACTTAACTCGACTAACTTAACTTGACTCGACTAACTCGACTTACTTGGTTCGACCAATTCGATTCGATTAACTAGGCTCGACTAACTTGGTTTTATTTAACTCAACTTGATTAACTCCTATCGATTAACTAATATTCGATTTAACTCCACTCGTTTGAATCTAGATCGCAGCGATCACAAATGGTTACACATGATTCCCTCAGGAAACATCCGACCGCCTTAGGCTATCTATAGCCCTGCGAATTTCGCTAGCAGTCGTACGAGATGACAACTTACCCTGAATACTATGTTTGACTAACTCTGTCTCAAATAACTATATTTGATTAACTCTAGTTCGTTTTAACTCTAATCGATTAATTCTAACTGATTAACACTAACTGGTTAACTCTACCTGGTTAACTCTAACTGATTAACTCTAACTGGTTAACTCTAACTGATTAACTCTAACTGGTTAACTCTAACTGATTAACTCTAACTCGATTAACTCGACTTGATTAACTAGATTTACTTAACCCAACTAGTTAACTTGACATACTTAACCCAACTGGTTAACTCGACTTACTTAACTCAACTGGTTAACTCTACTGAACTGGTTAACTCTACTGAACTGGTTAACCCTACTGAACTGGTTAACCCTACTGAACTGGTTAACCCTAACTGATTAACTCTTCTCGAATACTATATTCGACTAACTCCTTTTAACAATGTTTTATTCATTTGAAAAGATTTACTTTTAAATAACAGTTCTACACTTTAAAAATGATTTCCTTTTTATAACGTTTTCCTCTTTATAACGATTTCTGCTTTATAACGTTTTCCCTTTTTATAACGTTTTCCTTTTTATAACGTTTTCCTTTTTCATTCTATTTGTAAGTGGTTTACAAATATTCCCTTTTCAAATTTATTCTTGAAATATTCTAACTCGTTAAATTCTCTGAAAAATTCGCCATAACCTCCTTTGTAACGGGAGCATCGGGAAAATCCCCAAACCCGCTACACAGGCCTTTCCATTCAAAAAGAAAATTGTTGAAATTATTTCCTTTCTAAATATCTCCTATTTATAAATATTCCAATTTATAAATATTTCTTATTTATAAATATTCCATTTATAAATATTTTATTTTCACTATCACTTTGAAAATCCCCTTATCAATATTCAGGTATGTTATGGTGTTTAACATATCAAATTACGATGTCCAATATCGTCCATACACACACAATCAACAACAGGTTATAATTCACATCATATATCAAAATATATGAAAAACAATAAAATAACTGTTGAGGAATCCTGTCGGATTCCTCCAACCTGTTTCCCTGCATCCACAGATGTTACACAACATGATTGTCATCACTTTCAGTTCAATATGAATTATTCTGATAAACAGAATCTATATATAACTATCTAACTGTTTATATTATATATATATATATAATATTTCATTTACTGACTAGCAGTTCAATCAACAGTCAACACACAGTCAATCAGACAATTTCCAACAGTTCTAAAAATACAACATGAAATTATAAACTGTTCAGAGTTAGTGAGATTTACTCACATTGTACTATCATCGTTAATTAACGATAATTGTCGTTGATTCAGATGGACAATTTATTTTGCAATAAATTGTAATGAGCTTCGATTCATTCGCCGTCAGTTCCATGGTGTAGCCACCGTCCATACGATTCTAACGGATCTTGTTTCATCAGATTCCGATAACATATGACAATGATATGCATTTTTAAAGATTAATATACATTAAATTTTAATTAACTAAATATTTATCAATTAAATGGGCCTCACCCACATTCTCAGCCCAAGCCAACTAGAACCCGAACCCCTCTACTCTTTCTTCCCCGATACTTCATCTGGAACCCGCTCCAATTAGAACGCCATCCCCAAAACTTAAGAAAATCGACGTTCCTCTATTACTCAATTAAAAATCACAACAATATTACCAATATTCCTCTCATCTTCCACTCTCTCTCCTCCTACCACTCAACCCCAATTCGATATGACCAGTGCGATTTTGTTCGACAGCCCGACTTCCTGTTCACAGTACACGGGCAACAACTTCCATCACCAGGATCGCCAAAAACATCACACAAGATGCAGTTTTCCTTAGTGAATCCAAATTCGACTTCCATTCCTCACAATAAAGCTTCAGTTATTCGATTTTCTTAACCCTAGCCTACTATAGTGTTCAGGCAGGGAACCCCTTAGTATTCGAACTCCACCAAACGCGTATCAAGTTGAAGGAGATTGCTTCACGAGTGCGAATCTACGTATAAAATGATTTATACGATTTTGTTTGGATTGTTTTTGATTTTTAAGTGGTTTCCATTTTACTGTAAAAATGAAAACGAGAGCGGCGGATAATTTCTGACCTAGAAAAGTGAAGTGAGGGTTTAGAAAGTGTTAAGTTCTATTTATAGGAGATTTAGATATTTTTAGATATTTTGGTCGGATGGAATATTCCCGGCATATACTCATTTCTATATCCATTTTGCCTTTCTAAAAATTCTCATGATTACATACGATACCCAAAAATCACGAAACTAGACATGCAGCTACAGTTCGACATTACGATCCCAACGAAACTAGTTTCGTCGAATTTCGACTTCGCATGCTCACACAGCGTATTTTTAACTGTAAAAATACTGACTGTTTTTCACTCTAAAAATCCGTACGGCCACACAGTGACTCTAAAAATTACGGAAACTGACATCTAGTAAAAATTTAACATTGCGGATCCAACAAAATTAGTTTCGTCGAATTCCGAATTCGTTTGCAAACACAGCGTATTTTTTAAAGCTCTGGATGACCCATATAAATATATAAATATATTTATATAAAATTAAGTTAAATATAAATAAATTTATATTATCATATATATATTCACAGTGGAATACCATACAGCTCCAGAATAATCCTGTATGGATTTCTAAATCGATATTTCAAATCTGGATCAACCCGATATTCGATTTATATTGAAATTCCTTTTAAAAATCTAAATAATTCCTTTATAAATTTCAAAGGAATTCCACAGCGACTTTTCTGAAATTTGATTTGGTCGTAAATCAAAATCTACACGACGAAATCCCGATTTTTCTCTTCCACTAGAAAAATATACTTCATCAGCTACATACGTTTCTTGTTTCACAGAAATCCGATTTAAAATGGACCCTGTACATTCAGTTGAAGTTCAAATCGCCAAATCGCGAACTGCCGCGCCATTTCGAGCTCGATTTTAATTATATTAAAACTCTACGTTCAAACTGTCGTTTATATAATACATTCTATATTCAAATCAAATTCCAAGCTGAATTAAATATCACAGGTGATCCAGTTCACACCATATCGCCATTTCAGCCAATTCTGATTATTTCAGAATTAAATATATTATTTAATTTATTATTTTAATTAAATATTAACCATTATTTAATTCAACGGCCATTAAATCCTTTTAATCACATTTTAAATAATTAAATTAATTAATTATTATACCGCTGACGATGCGGGTCATTACAAAAAGAAAGAAAAAGGGAAAATAAAATTTCCTTTTTACTTGAATAGATTTGATTCAATATGGAAAATAAAATCTCCTTTTATTTGAATGGTTTTGATTTGAAAAAGAAAATAAAATTTCCTTTTTCTTGATGGATTTGATTCAGAATAGGGAATAAAAATTTCCTTTTTATTTAAATTGATTTGATGCTACACAAAAAAAAGGGGTTTTATTTTATTTTGTGTTTCAACACAAATGGTAACATGCAAAAGAAATGTCTACTTATATTTTGTGTTTTAAAACAAATATTCTCTTATAAATGAAAAGTTCTTTTTATTTATATTTTAACGCAAATATTTTCATAGAAAATAAAATATCATTTTTATTTGTGTTTCTAAACACAAATATTTTATAGAACATTAGATTGCATATTTAGTTGTGGCCAAAAACACAAACATATGCATTGGTCATTGAATATATATTTGTTTGTACCTTTTAAACACAAATACATATACCGTCATGAAAATATATTTATTTGTGTCTTTAAAACACAAATACATGCACCATCATTAATATACATTTTATTTGTGTCTTTAAACACAAATACATACACCGTCATTGAAAATATATTTATTTGTGTCTGTAAACCACCAATACATGCCCCGCCATTGAAATACATTTTATTTGTGTTTTTAAACACAATGCATACATCGTATACTGAATTATATTTTAATTGTGTCTCTAACACGAATATATACGTCAGTCATTGATTAACATTTTTTATTTCTGCTGCAAACCACAATTATTATGTGGAACATTGAGCGACATTTTTTATTTATGCTTTAAGACACAAATATTCAATAGAAAGTTAAAAGACATTTTTATGTGTATTTTCAAACACAAATTTTACATGAAGAATAAAATTTCATTTTTTTGTTGCATTCTTTAATGCAAACAAAATGTAGAAAAATAGAATCTCATTTTATTACACTCCGTAATGCTAGAGAATAAAGGAAAAATATAATTTACATTTTTGTGTTTGCATACAAATGCAAACGCTACTTTAAAATATAATTTACATTTTTGTGTTTGCATGCAAATGCAAACGCTACTTTAAAATATAATTTACATTTTTGTGTTTGCATGCAAATGCAAACGCTACTTTAAAATATAATTTACAATTTTGTGTTTGCATGCAAATGCAAACGCTACTTTAAAATATAATTTACATTTTTGTGTTTGCATACAAACGCAAACGCTACTTTAGAATATAATTTACATTTTTGTGTTTGCATACAAATGCAAACGCTACTTTAAAATATGATTTACATTTTTTGTTTGCATGCGAATGCCAACGCTACATAAAAATAAAAATTTACATTTTCGTGTTTGCATTCAAATGCAAACGCTACATGTAAGAGGGAAGAGACGATTTTAATTTATGTTTACATTCTATAATGCAAAAAAAAGTAAGAAAAAGGATATGTTTTTGTTTGCGATTTTAGTTGCAAACAAATTAGAAATGAAAAATACATATGTTTTTTTGTTTGCAATTTTAGATGCATACAAAGTAGAAATTAAAGTTACATTTTGTAGCAAAATTTAAATGGGGGCAAATTAGAAAAAGAAAGATTATATTTTTATGTGTTTATTTACATTCCTTGGTGTAAATAAACAGAAAATAAAAGACGCTCTCTTATTTACATTCCTAGATGTAAATAAGATTTAGAAATTAAAAGCTACATTTTTATTTGCGCTCTTTAAACACAAATAAATCACGAAAATAAAAATATAAGTTTTATTTGCATTCCCTAGTGCAAACATAAAATGAGAGTAAAAATTTACATTTTTATGTAAATTTTAAAGAATAGTAAAAGAATCATATTTAGTCTAAAAATATGTTTACTTATAAAAATAAATAAAAATTACATTTTTGTTGTGATATTAAAAGCGTAAGAAAGAAATTCTCATTTTGCTCATAAAAATGAATTGAACAAAAATATTCATTTTTGTTCATCGGGAGGAAATCAAAAAATTCACTCCTTGAAATAAAATGGACAAAAATATTCGTTTTATTCGTTGTGAAGGAATTTACACCTAGTATGAATAAGAAGGTTGAAATCAAGATTTAAACGTTTGAATTTATGAACAAACTAAAATATAAATTTATAGTCAATTACTATAAAAATTGGTGCATGAAATAAAACACATTTTAATAGACGAGATAAACTTAAGTTGTGATTGGCATTATTCATTTCCTTTATTGGTGTGATATTCATGTGGGTGAAAGCACTTGAAAATTTATACTTATAAATATAAATAAAATTATAACGAATCGAGCGTGGTAGTTCGCGTTTCAGCAATCGTAACTTTAACCGATTATACCGAGAGACCCGACCGTCGGATTTTCCCAAATTTGGAGCCGTTAGGGCCGCTTTGGGGAGATCTTTCCAATGAGACAAATATTGTCAAGGTTAGATTTCAAGATATGTGTAAATCAAATTTTGAGAAAAACAGCGCCAGGGCCACCCTCTGACCCGAAGCGTCGTTTAATTAATTTGAACTATATTTTTATATATATAAAAATAAAAATAGCGTTAAATCATTAAAGATTAATATTAACGATATGAGATGATTTAAATGATAATTATTCGATAATTATTTGAAAAGTCCGAGTTCTACTCATTTCAAATAATTATACGTCGATGAAGAGACGAAGACGTTGTTGAAGACCGGCGACCTTCACATCGAAAGGATGTATTGCTACCAAGGTCCTCGATAGGAGTAGCTACCCTGAAAAGACTTCGGTGGTAGTCGTCCGAACGTATGTGCTGATTGTTCGGATATACGAGAGCCTCTTAGGTATCTCCGGTTCCGTTCAGACCCAGAACGGACTTGTAAATGGATGCATGTCTGAAGTTGAATTTTATACCATGTGAATTGATTTCTATTGGTGTACAACCGTTGGTGGCAAGGGAATTTATTCTCTCGCTCAACACCCTTAGAGGTTGTGTATTGATAGATGTTAATTTCATGGCATGAATTGTCAATGGGGTACGCTAAGATGCAAATGATCAAGGCTTTGTTGAAAAGCAGGCCTTGTGGTTGATGATCAAAGCACAGTCTCTTTAGGCATAGCTTCGTGTATATCGTGACTTCGCGAGCCTCACACACCGGTTGAGTCTAAAACGGGAGATGGGAACGCAGAGAGTACACACGTTTCTTTCTATCTAGGAGTGGTGTTGGGCTTTAACACGGCCCGATATTTGCTTATGTGGTTGACGGAATTTTTGCGAGGCCTCGGTTTATTCTTATCGGTCGCCATCGGCCGATTTGTAGGTCCAATAGGATCGGGGAACGTGTGTTCAGGCATAACTAATCCACTAAAATATTTGTGGACCGGCTCTGCTGTATCCAAGGGTTCGCCAGCGTCCGAATCCTGAGGCATTGTTAGAGTGTCTCGAATCGGTCAGGAGCTCCTCCCTAGCCTTGACTTATGATGGAAACCCAATTACCAATACGTACCATGCGGTTTGATTGTATAACTAGTGTGGCGACATAGTAGATGGTAGCTATGCCATCTAGGATTAATATTATAATTGAAATATTGTCTTTAAACATATACACACTAATAATAATATCGTATTTTGCGTATTTATCATCTTTTGACCATGATAAGGTAAAACCCTATCCTCCGGTTTGCGTTGCATTGTGTGATGGGACTTGGGTCTTATAATGGTTTCATTTTTCTAAAAAGCATTGCGTTATTTAACGTTATACTTTATTTATTGCACTGATAATCTCATGGAATAAACCCGTTCCGCGATAGCGGCGTGGTCCTCGTGATTGTCGAACCTGTTAGTTAATTAAGATATCTCACACCAGTCCCATGACTGACTCGTAGTTTGTTTCACCTTTTTCAAACTCGGGTGCCCTCTTCTACACGGGCATCCAAGTGACAGGTTAGACTTGGGCATTCGCTGGATGGAAGCTTGCTGATGGAGATGCTGAAGAAACTTTCTTTTTGTCTTTTATTTTCTTCTTAAGACTTTGAGATAGTATTTAGATTTGATGTAATTTGAGAGATTGAGACTCTATTTCTTTTCTTTGAGACATCTAATTTGTTAAGTGTAATTCTGTGCTGCATACTCTGATGTTTCAGTGATGATGTTTGTGATGACATTTCTTTCCGCTGCAATGATTTATATGTTCTACTATACCCTGAGATATGTTACTGTTATAGTTATGTTGTATTCCATACGATTTCCCTTACTTTCGTTACACGGGAGTTTGGTATCAGAGTTTTGGTTAACCTTAGCTTTGGAATATAACATTTTTAGAACAATTTGTCTAGATAGAATCGGTAGTGTTCTAAGACGAGAGGTTCATTGGAGATAGGATTAACAATATCCTAGAATGAGCTTAAACAGAATAGCACATATTTATCAGTCATTACTTCATTATCACCTGGACATGTCTCTACTTTTAACCTTCTCTTCGAATTTATCATTTCCTTTGGTCTGACTCTTTCCATGATGGTACAGATTGATTGAAAGATGAGTACGAGAGCTAGGACAAGAGGAAGAGGTCGTGGCGGAGTAGCTGGTTGGGGTAGAGGGAGAGATACACCCCCAACTGAGCAAGACCAACCCAATTCTGAGGTCGAGGAGACACCACCACCACCACCCCCAGTTGCTTTTGACCTGGATAAAGTGGCGAAGAAAATCAAGAATCTTGGAGGAGTACATTTCACTGGTAGAGAGACGGTGGTAGAAGCGCAAGAATGGCTTAAGACGATGGAAAAGATCTTGGGAGGTTTGGAGCTTGAGGATCACAGGAAGCGTTTTATGGCAGTATGGTTCATGCAAGGACAGGCTCAAACTTGGTGGGAAACAGCCATGATAGGGAGAGATGTCGCAGAGATAACTTGGACGAGATTTAAAGAGCTTTTTAATGAAAAGTTTATCCTGCCGCATGAAGTAGAACGTCTACACGATGAATTTGCTAACTTGCAGCAAGGCACCATGACCATTGCAGAGTACGTTAAGAAATTTGAGGAGCTATCTAGGTATGCCCCTGAGCTAGTGCAAAACGCCTTACAGAAAAATAAGAGGTTCATAAATGGGCTTGCAAGGCGATACCATAACAGAGTGACAGCCCACATTGAGAGCCCATTTGCCAAGGTGATAGAGATGGCATGCAGATACGAAGAAATTGATCAGAAGGGTGCTCAGCTAGAAAAGGCCAAGAATCAAGCTAATAAGAAGATGGTGGCGGACATGAAACCAGGGGAAGGCAGTTCTTCGACTACAAAACCTCAGGGAAACAAAAAGAGAGACAAGTCTAAAGTCAGATGCTTCAACAGCCAGAAGATGGGACATTTCAACTACGAGTGCAGGGCCCCAAAGAAGCTAAAGAGGAACGAGTTTGGGCCAAGCCAAAGCAGTGGACAGAATCCCCGTGGTCCAAAAGAGTGCTACAGCTGCCACAAGCCTGGACACCTTATCAAGAATTGTCCTCTGCTCAAGAAATCTGAGGTAGCTCACGTCTACGAAGATACGGCTGCACCGGCCTCTTTTGAAGGAGCAGGTAAGCCTGATGTTTTAGGCTGTACTCTTAACATTAAGAATATTCCCATTACTGTCTTGTTTGATACTGGTGCGTCTAGAAGTTTCATATCAAGTGATACTATTAAAAAGCTTAAACTGAAACCAAGAAAACTTAAGGAACCGATTAAAGCCCATAGCCCGATAGGAGGTTCACTTATTCTTGCTCAGTACTGCAGAGTGCCCATTTCTTACTCTCACTTCCTATTTCCTTTCAATTTAATCATCATGAACTTTTCTGGATATGATGTCATACTTGGGCTAGATTGGCTAACGAAGTATGGGGCTGAATTGCTGTGTGCTGAAAGGGTAGTTAAAATTAAGACGAAATTTGGGAATATAATGACTATACCATGCCACGGCTCAGCCACAGATAGGAAAGAATTCTGGTCTTCTTTAGAAGTCACCCCTCCTTCTATTGAAACTATCCCCATCGTCAAAGACTATGCTGATGTATTTGAAGAAGTAAACAGCCTACCTCCCCGCAGAGAAATCGATTTCAGAATCAACTTGGTTCCTAATGCAAGATCTGTAGTGCATCCTATTAGGCGAATGTCGCCAAAAGAAAGAGAAGAGCGGAGCAATCAAACTAAGCAGCTTTCAGCCAAGGGTCTGATTAGACCTAGCTTTTCAGAATGGGGGGCAGCGGTGGTATTTGTCCCAAAGTCAGATGGCATACTCCGTCTGTGTGTAGACTACCGCGATCTAAACAAGCAAACGATGAAAAAAAAATATATATTGCCTCGGATTGATGATCTTCAAGACCGTCTGCATGGAGCACGAGTATTCTCTAGGATGGACCTAGCCACAGGATTCCATCAACTGCGCATTGCAGAAGAGAGTATCCCCTTAACTGCTGTAAAGACCCGGAAATTCCCGCTCTTTGAATCGACCATAAACCACACAGGTCTGACCAAAAGGTTGGAAATCTTCGAATACTTTAACTTTGGGAATACAATACATTAGAACAATAACAGCAGACTTATATAAACATTACAATAATGTTACATCAGAGTACAGAATATCAGAGTACATGTAATTAAATACAGCGGAAACAAAATACAATAGATTAAATACATGAATTAAATACATTGCAGCGGAAGAAGATAAACTTTAATACAGCGGAAGACTTCCTATGCTCTGGACACAGCTTTAGGCTTCGATCCAGAATCCTGCTAAAGAGATACATATCTGCAAAAAGCTACTCGACTGCCCGTGTGGAAAAGAGGGCACCCGAGTTTGCAAAAGGTGGAAACAAACAACGGGTCAGTCGTGGGACTGGTGTGAGAATTCTAAACTAATATAACTAATAAGACAAATCCAAGGACCACGCCACTTTCGCGGAACGGGTTTACTCCTATGGATTGCCAGTGCATAAATTAAAGTAAATCGTTAAACAACGCAATGCTTTTGGAAAAATGGAATCACCATAAGACCCAGGTCCCATCACACAATGCAACGCACACCAGAGGATAGGGTTTTACCTTATGGTGATTAAACATGCTAAATACGTACAAATTCCGTATTATTACTAGTGTATAATATATTTTAAATCATTCAAAATAAATGTATCAATCCTAGGAAGCATAGGTACCATATATTATGCCTCCGTACTAGTAATACAATCAAAACCGCATGGGGCGTATTGGAGATTTGGATTTCCAACATGAGTCAAGGCTAGGGAGGAGCTCCTTACCGATTCGAGGCACTCTAGCGGATACCTCAGGATCCCCCGCAGTGAACCCTTGGATAGCTGCAGGGCCGGTCCCCGCCAATGGGCAGTGGATTAGTTATGCCTGAACACACGTTTCCCGGTCCCTTTGGACCTATAGTATGACCACCAACGGCCTATAAAAATAACGAGGCGCCTCAAAATCCAACATCCACAATGAGTAAACTGTCAGCGCTGGTAGGTCCCTGACATTACTCTAGCTAGAAAGATAACGTGTGCACTCCCTGCGTTCCCTTCTCCCGTTTTAGACTCATACCGGGGTGTGAGGTTCGTGAAGTAACGCTATAACCACAAGGCCTGCTTTTCAACAAAGCCTTGATCATTGCATCTTAGCATGCCATATGGTCCGACACGCAATCCATTTATAAACTTATGCTCTGGGTCTGAGCGAAAGTCAAATCCGTACGAATCAACACTACGTCCGGATAACTACCATCTTAGCCCCGTCTTGGGAGCAAATCAATCAAGGACCTCAACGCTAGTTACCCATTCGATGTGAAGATCGTCGGTCTTCAATCGCCGTCTTCAACTCTTAGATTTAAAACGTCGTATAATCATTTGAAATGAGATTGAACTCGGTCTTCTCAAATGATTCTCGCATATATATATATATATATATATATATATATAATTTGAAAACATTTCATATCGTTATTAATATTTGATAACGAGAATTAATTTAACGACGCTTCGGGTCGATGGGCGACCCTGGCGCTGTTTTCAGCCAATTTTGATTTACACATATCCTGAAATCTAACCGTTGGATTTTGACGAAACTTATATCGTTGGGAAGATCTTCCCAAAACGGTCCTAACGGTTCCAGTTTTGGGAAAATCCGACGGTCGGATCTTTCGGTATAACCGTTTAAAGTTATGATTTCAAAACGCGAATTACCGCGCGTGTTTCGCTTAGTTTTAATTTATATTATATATATAAATATATAGACCATGTAGCGCTTTCCACTATTATAATTTATTACTTTAAATCATTACGTTTATATTTTTGTCCGCCGATTCTAATGCGACAAAAATAATGTTTTTAACTATGCATATATTTATATTAAATAAAAATGATATTTTTGTCCGCCAATTCTAATGCGACAAAAACAATGTTTTCCTTATTTTCTTTTACATAAGAAAATGTTTCTTTTTGATCTTATTTTCTTTTTCATAGGAAATAATGTGCATTTTCCTTATTTTCTTTACATTAGAAAATAATTTTTTTATTTTCTTTACATTAGAAAATAATGTTTATTTTCTTTGTTTTCTTTACATTAGAAATGTAAATATTTTCCTTTCATTTTACATTAGAAAATATTAATATTATTTTTCTTTTCTTTTAACAAAGAAAATGTTTTCTTTCTTTCTTTTTTTTTTTTTACATAGGAAAATAATGTTTTCTTTTCTATTTCTCTTAACATAGAAAATAATGATTCTTTTCTATTTCTCTTAGCATAGAAAATAATGTTTCTTTTTCTTATACATAAGAAAATGCATGTTTTTAACTTTATTTTGTTTTAACTAATTACTCTTTTAACGAAATGTTTATTTCGTCTTCTAAATATGCAACTATAAATTTAGTCTTTTAACTACCATGTTTATTTGCATCTAAACATGCAAATGGAATAAATACAATCTTTAACAAATGTTTTGTTACAACTAAATTTGCAAACAAGAATGTGTATTTCCATTTTGACTCATTTCAATTATATAACGGGATAATGGAATTTAAAGTCATTTCAACTTAATTAACACTACGATGAATTTTGTCATCACAACTAAATCAACACAACAATACTATATTTGTGTCATCACCACTAAATTAACACAACAAGGTAATTTTGTGTCATTACACTACATTAACACAACAATGGGTTTTGTGTCATCCTTTAAATTAACACAACGGTGTAGATGGTGTCATAATTCATAGATTAATACAACAATGTATATTGTGTCATCACAACTATTTTAACACCACGATGTAAGTTTGGGTGTCATCTCAACTATGTTAATACAAATATGATTTGGGGTACTTTTGATGAATCATAATCAAGTCCTCATCTTTATTTCTATTGGTAAATGAAAATAAAAATTAAAACTTACATTTTGTTTTATACATAAAGATTAAACTTGCATTTTATAAAATGAAGATAGAGTTTGGTATTTTAATTTGAAGACAAGTCAAAGATAAAGATCGTCCTTTTATTTATGTTGACAAAATAACATAAAAATCGTTCCTTGGTTTTGTTGACAAAATAATATAAAAATTTGTCTTTTTTTTTTGTTACACAAGACTTGTCATTAATTCTATTTACAAAATTTATGTTAAAATCTTGTCATTAATTTTATTAACAAAATCATGTGTTAAAAATAGTCTTTTTATTTTGTCTTCAAAAATGGACTTAAAATAACCCTTTTTATTTTGTTTACAAAATTTTGTCTTTTCTTATGTACACAAAATAACATGAAAATAATTCATTTTATTTTTGTTTACAAAAATTTTGTCTTTTATTTATGTAAACAACATTAATGTTAAAACTTGTCCTTTCCTTCTATGTAAACAAAATAACATAAAAACTTGTCCTTTTTGTTTTGTTAACAAAATGACATAAAAATTGTGTCTTTATATTCTTGTTAACAAACAACATAAAAATTTGTTCTTTTTATTTTGTTAACAAAATTAACGTAAAATTTGTCTTTAAATTTACAAGATGATAACATGTCAAATTTGTCTTTTTAATTTTAACCACAAAAATATGTTAAAATTGTGCTTTTTATTTTTTTTTACAACAAAAGTAATGTTATAATTTCTCTTTTTATTTTAACAACAAAAGTAATGTTAAAATTTCTCTTTTTATTTTTAACAACAAAAGTAATGTTAAAATTTCTCTTTTTTATTTTAACAACAAAAGTAACGTCCAATTTGTTCTTTTTATTTTGACAACAAAAGTTGCGTCAAATTTGTTCTTTTTATTTTGACAACAAAAATTACATAAACATTTTTTATTTTTTTTATAAACATCATGTTGACAAAAATGTATTTATACTATTGACCTTTTTATTAACAAATAAATGGTTAATGGAAGTATATTTACAATCTAACCTAATATTTATAACAAAAATGATATTTTAATATTCTAACTAAAAATACATTTTTATATCCTAATATTTCATTACTAACACAAGTAATATTTTCCTAAAGTAACTTGATTCTAACACAAGTGATACTTTATTTTACATAGCATGAATCTAAATTAAGTAACATGTAAAATTTCAAATGCAAAATGTTCTTTGTTAACAAATCCTTAATGGGACAAAAATAATATTTTGGTTACAACCATTTGTTCTAAATCAAACATGCTATATTGGTTTTCAACAAACAAATGTGATAATTTAGTTCTCAACCATATTATCTTAACGCACACTAGATATTTATTAAACACACATGATGTAATTGTTCACAACAATCTTATTTTAACAATATGAGACATACAAAGTAATTCAATCATTCATCGCAAGCATATTTCTTTTATCATTGAATTGATAAGATAGATCAACTCAAAATAAACAAAAGTGATACCATAACATGTGATGAATATATAGATCTATAATTATCCAACATAACAAACATCATCAATCATACCAAACACAATAGATCTACAGCTTACACATGTGATTTTCAGCAGACAAATTAATTAAATTTATTTTAACAAAGGAATTCTCACATTCGTTGCGAATTTTTGTCCAAAATCCAAAGTGTTCAGAATTTCTCTGTTTCAGTCCAGCTGCGTAGATCTGCTCACCACGATCACAACGTTTCTGAAATTTTCAGATTTCGAGTCCGAACGAAGAAGTTATGGATTAAACAAATTAATGATTAATTTAAAATTAAATTAAATAACATGATTAAGGTTTGTTAACCTTTCTCCCTTCACTGATAAGTAGGCCGTTATTTTTCAGAAAAGCTCCAAACTTTGGATTCGGATTGCGGGAGGTAGGAGCGTCGGTTTAAGGTGCCGTCAGTTGGAGGAGGTCGAGCTTGGAGAGGCCTATGCGCGCCTGGCACGGTGGAGGGTGCGGTGGTGCCTGGTGGGGCCGGCGGCGTGCGCAAGTCGCGCCCTTTGGAGCCTCGGTCCTCGAGCTACGGGCCACGGAAGGAGGTGATTTCGGTCGGAGATGAAAGAGGAGAGGAGGGGCTTCGAAACGAGGTATAGTTTGTGATCTAGCTCGAAGGGAGGAGGAAGAATTTGAATTAGAAATGGATGTCCGTTAGTTTGACTGTGAAAATATTCCTATGCATGACAAATGTGCTATGTTTGAATAAGTTGCTGAAGTAAATATGTTGTTAACGGTGTAAACTTTTGTATGAAGAAATATCGCAAATTTGAATTTGAAAGGTGTACTTGGTGGTCACTAATTTGGAGATACAAGAAACAAAAGGTGTTAAAAAGGCAATTAAGGCTAGTTATAGGAAGATATAAATTCTGAATTTGAAATAAAGAATAAATGTTCATTGGATTAAGCATTAATAAAAACAAACAAAATGCATTTATGAGGAATCAATTGGAAATTTAATAGGAAGTTAATAAGTTGGATAATTAATACACGGAAGGAAAATTCTGAGGAAAGAGAGAAACTTCCATAGAGAGATGGATGTTAGTTCCTACTAAAATGATAGTAGGAAAGTCTGAAGGGGAGGATAAATATTCTTTTTTCAAATTTCAAAAGTAAATCACACAATTAAAGAGAGTAATGTGTGATTTAATGATACATCTTGTACATAAAGAATTGATTTTGTGAATAATGCTTGAAGTGGAATTAAATCAAAAATTTAGGAATCATTTCACAAATCGATATGATACGAACTTAATCTAGTTTATTAAGTGATGAACTTCCAATAGTTATATATGATTATAACTTGTATTTGGTAACATAAGAAAGATTGTTTGATAAAGTATTTTACAATGACATTTGAAATTAACATTGAATAAGCAATATATAAAATAAATTTATAATTTTGGAATTCCTTATATATTGAAAATTAGTGTAATAATGAACATTGAATTGCATATGTGAATTCGTTTTAAATTATGGTAAAATTTTGAGTAATCAAAACGATAAAATTTGCTACTTATGAAAGTTGGATAAAAAGGAAAGTTAATTGATGTTCAACATAAATTGGTATATAATAATTGAAATAAATTTAACGTCTATTACGCCATTTATACTTATAATTTGATAAATTAGTTTTGATGATATGTCACTACACAAATAAATTATTTGTTTAAGATTAAATTAAATTGCACAGTCTATTTAGATATTATTTAAAATGGACAAAGTTCGAAATATAATATTAATTTGTGATAATCTTTTTAATCTTTCTTTTATTACATTAAAAAAAATGAAATCTTTTATGTTTAAAACATTTATCCAGCTATGAACATTTTAATGAATCATTATTACATAAAAATGTAAATTTTTATGTTACATCATTTTAAACATTAAAATATAATTTTGATGTAAAACAAGTTTTCTAACATGAACTCATGTTTATGTACATTCTTAACATTAAAATATGAATTTAACGTAAAACTTGTTTTCTAAATGCAAACAAATATTTATGTACATTCAATACATTAAAATATACTTTTTAATGTAAAGCTTATTTTCTAAACACGAACAAATTTTGTTAAACCATTCATTATATTGAAATATACTATTTAATGTAAACATGCTTATAAGTTTAAAACATGAACACTTTATATCATTACATTTTTTTGTTGTTGTTGTGAACAAATGACAAAATGAAACCTAGTCTCTTTATTTCATTTTTTATTTTATTTTATTATTGTAAAACAAGTGACAATAAAAAGACATTCTTTTTATTCCATTCTTTTTATAGTAACAAATGGCAAATAAAATACATTTTCATCCGTTATTATTTAAATAAATTATTTTAAAAAAATAATTCATTAAAATTTCTAAAATAAAAATTTTAAATTAGCCCCAAAATTCAGGGTTGTTACAGTCGCCCCCACTTAAAAATCTTTTCGTCCTCGAAAAGGAACTAGCTAAAAGTAGTTAAATTAACTAACTAAATTTTAATTTTAATATTATTAATTTCATTTGTTGGCTAACTTATCAAATATATATACTTTTATATATTTAAAACATATTTTCTGAAATAGGATTATATATATAATCAAAATACGTTAATTATAAGCTTATCACTCTGAACTCATTCTAGGGCATTACTAACCCCATCTCTAATGAGTTTTCTCATTCTAGGATACTGCTGGTCCTATCTCTAATGAGTATTCTTATTGGATTTTACTAATCCAATCTCTGATGAGTCTTTTGTTCAGTTCTAACGAGTTGTACCCCAAAGATTTGAGCTAACCAGAGCTCTGATACCAACTGTAAAGACCCGGAAATTCCCGCTCTTTGAATCGACCATAAACCACACAGGTCTGACCAAAAGGTTGGAAATCTTCGAATACTTTAACTTTGGGAATACAATACATTAGAACAATAACAGCAGACTTATATAAACATTACAACAATGTTACATCAGAGTACAGAATATCAGAGTACATGTAATTAAATACAGCGGAAACAAAATACAATAGATTAAATACATGAATTAAATACATTGCAGCGGAAGAAGATAAACTTTAATACAGCGGAAGACTTCCTATGCTCTGGACACAGCTTTAGGCTTCGATCCAGAATCCTGCTAAAGAGATACATATCTGCAAAAAGCTACTCGACTGCCCGTGTGGAAAAGAGGGCACCCGAGTTTGCAAAAGGTGGAAACAAACAACGGGTCAGTCGTGGGAGGTGTGAGAATTCTAAACTAATATAACTAATAAGACAAATCCAAGGACCACGCCACTTTCGCGGAACGGGTTTACTCCTATGGATTGCCAGTGCATAAATTAAAGTAAATCGTTAAACAACGCAATGCTTTTGGAAAAATGGAATCACCATAAGACCCAGGTCCCATCACACAATGCAACGCACACCAGAGGATAGGGTTTTACCTTATGGTGATTAAACATGCTAAATACGTACAAATTCCGTATTATTACTAGTGTATAATATATTTTAAATCATTCAAAATAAATGTATCAATCCTAGGAAGCATAGGTACCATATATTATGCCTCCGTACTAGTAATACAATCAAAACCGCATGGGGCGTATTGGAGATTTGGATTTCCAACATGAGTCAAGGCTAGGGAGGAGCTCCTTACCGATTCGAGGCACTCTAGCGGATACCTCAGGATCCCCCGCAGTGAACCCTTGGATAGCTGCAGGGCCGGTCCCCGCCAATGGGCAGTGGATTAGTTATGCCTGAACACACGTTTCCCGGTCCCTTTGGACCTATAGTATGACCACCAACGGCCTATAAAAATAACGAGGCGCCTCAAAATCCAACATCCACAATGAGTAAACTGTCAGCGCTGGTAGGTCCCTGACATTACTCTAGCTAGAAAGATAATGTGTGCACTCCCTGCGTTCCCTTCTCCCGTTTTAGACTCATACCGGGGTGTGAGGTTCGTGAAGTAACGCTATAACCACAAGGCCTGCTTTTCAACAAAGCCTTGATCATTGCATCTTAGCATGCCATATGGTCCGACACGCAATCCATTTATAAACTTATGCTCTGGGTCTGAGCGAAAGTCAAATCCGTACGAATCAACACTACGTCCGGATAACTACCATCTTAGCCCCGTCTTGGGAGCAAATCAATCAAGGACCTCAACGCTAGTTACCCATTCGATGTGAAGATCGTCGGTCTTCAATCGCCGTCTTCAACTCTTAGATTTAAAACGTCGTATAATCATTTGAAATGAGATTGAACTCGGTCTTCTCAAATGATTCTCGCATATATATATATATATATAATTTGAAAACATTTCATATCGTTATTAATATTTGATAACGAGAATTAATTTAACGACGCTTCGGGTCGATGGGCGACCCTGGCGCTGTTTTCAGCCAATTTTGATTTACACATATCCTGAAATCTAACCGTTGGATTTTGACGAAACTTATATCGTTGGGAAGATCTTCCCAAAACGGTCCTAACGGTTCCATTTTTGGGAAAATCCGACGGTCGGATCTTTCGGTATAACCGTTTAAAGTTATGATTTCAAAACGCGAACTACCGCGCGTGTTTCGCTTAGTTTTAATTTATATTATATATATAAATATATAGACCATGTAGCGCTTTCCACTATTATAATTTATTACTTTAAATCATTACGTTTATATTTTTGTCCGCCGATTCTAATGCGACAAAAATAATGTTTTTAACTATGCATATATTTATATTAAATAAAAATGATATTTTTGTCCGCCAATTCTAATGCGACAAAAACAATGTTTTCCTTATTTTCTTTTACATAAGAAAATGTTTCTTTTTGATCTTATTTTCTTTTTCATAGGAAATAATGTGCATTTTCCTTATTTTCTTTACATTAGAAAATAATTTTTTTATTTTCTTTACATTAGAAAATAATGTTTATTTTCTTTGTTTTCTTTACATTAGAAATGTAAATATTTTCCTTTCATTTTACATTAGAAAATATTAATATTATTTTTCTTTTCTTTTAACAAAGAAAATTTTTTCTTTCTTTCTTTCTTTTTTTTTTTACATAGGAAAATAATGTTTTCTTTTCTATTTCTCTTAACATAGAAAATATTGATTCTTTTCTATTTCTCTTAGCATAGAAAATAATGTTTCTTTTTCTTATACATAAGAAAATGCATGTTTTTAACTTTATTTTGTTTTAACTAATTACTCTTTTAACGAAATGTTTATTTCGTCTTCTAAATATGCAACTATAAATTTAGTCTTTTAACTACCATGTTTATTTGCATCTAAACATGCAAATGGAATAAATACAATCTTTAACAAATGTTTTGTTACAACTAAATTTGCAAACAAGAATGTGTATTTCCATTTTGACTCATTTCAATTATATAACGGGATAATGGAATTTAAAGTCATTTCAACTTAATTAACACTACGATGAATTTTGTCATCACAACTAAATCAACACAACAATACTATATTTGTGTCATCACCACTAAATTAACACAACAAGGTAATTTTGTGTCATTACACTACATTAACACAACAATGGGTTTTGTGTCATCCTTTAAATTAACACAACGGTGTAGATGGTGTCATAATTCATAGATTAATACAACAATGTATATTGTGTCATCACAACTATTTTAACACCACGATGTAAGTTTGGGTGTCATCTCAACTATGTTAATACAAATATGATTTGGGGTACTTTTGATGAATCATAATCATGTCCTCGTCTTTATTTCTATTGGTAAATGAAAATAAAAATTAAAACTTACATTTTGTTTTATACATAAAGATTAAACTTGCATTTTATAAAATGAAGATAGAGTTTGGTATTTTAATTTGAAGACAAGTCAAAGATAAAGATCGTCCTTTTATTTATGTTGACAAAATAACATAAAAATCGTTCCTTGGTTTTGTTGACAAAATAATATAAAAATTTGTCTTTTTTTTTGTTACACAAGACTTGTCATTAATTCTATTTACAAAATTTATGTTAAAATCTTGTCATTAATTTTATTAACAAAATCATGTGTTAAAAATAGTCTTTTTATTTTGTCTTCAAAAATGGACTTAAAATAACCCCTTTTATTTTGTTTACAAAATTTTGTCTTTTCTTATGTACACAAAATAACATGAAAATAATTCATTTTATTTTTGTTTACAAAAATTTTGTCTTTTATTTATGTAAACAACATTAATGTTAAAACTTGTCCTTTCCTTCTATGTAAACAAAATAACATAAAAACTTGTCCTTTTTGTTTTGTTAACAAAATGACATAAAAATTGTGTCTTTATATTCTTGTTAACAAACAACATAAAAATTTGTTCTTTTTATTTTGTTAACAAAATTAACGTAAAATTTGTCTTTAAATTTACAAGATGATAACATGTCAAAATTGTCTTTTTAATTTTAACCACAAAAATATGTTAAAATTGTCCCTCTTTTTTTTTTTTTTACAACAAAAGTAATGTTACAATTTCTCTTTTTATTTTAACAACAAAAGTAATGTTAAAATTTCTCTTTTTATTTTTAACAACAAAAGTAATGTTAAAATTTCTCTTTTTTATTTTAACAACAAAAGTAACGTCCAATTTGTTCTTTTTATTTTGACAACAAAAGTAGCGTCAAATTTGTTCTTTTTATTTTGACAACAAAAATTACATAAACATTTTTTATTTTTTTTATAAACATCATGTTGACAAAAATGTATTTATACTATTGACCTTTTTATTAACAAATAAATGGTTAATGGAAGTATATTTACAATCTAACCTAATATTTATAACAAAAATGATATTTTAATATTCTAACTAAAAATACATTTTTATATCCTAATATTTCATTACTAACACAAGTAATATTTTCCTAAAGTAACTTGATTCTAACACAAGTGATACTTTATTTTACATAGCATGAATCTAAAATAAGTAACATGTAAAATTTCAAATGCAAAATGTTCTTTGTTAACAAATCCTTAATGGGACAAAAATGATATTTTGGTTACAACCATTTGTTCTAAATCAAACATGCTATATTGGTTTTCAACAAACAAATGTGATAATTTAGTTCTCAACCATATTATCTTAACGCACACTAGATATTTATTAAACACACATGATGTAATTGTTCACAACAATCTTATTTTAACAATATGAGACATACAAAGTAATTCAATCATTCATCGCAAGCATATTTCTTTTATCATTGAATTGATAAGATAGATCAACTCAAAATAAACAAAAGTGATACCATAACATGTGATGAATATATAGATCTATAATTATCCAACATAACAAACATCATCAATCATACCAAACACAATAGATCTACAGCTTACACATGTGATTTTCAGCAGACAAATTAATTAAATTTATTTTAACAAAGGAATTCTCACATTCGTTGCGAATTTTTGTCCAAAATCCAAAGTGTTCAGAATTTCTCTGTTTCAGTCCAGCTGCGTAGATCTGCTCACCACGATCACAACGTTTCTGAAATTTTCAGATTTCGAGTCCGAACGAAGAAGTTATGGATTAAACAAGTTAATGATTAATTTAAAATTAAATTAAATAACATGATCAAGGTTTGTTAACCTTTCTCCCTTCACTGATAAGTAGGCCGTTTTTTTCAGAAAAGCTCCAAACTTTGGATTCAGATTGCGGGAGGTAGGAGCGTCGGTTTAAGGTGCCGTCAGTTGGAGGAGGTCGAGCTTGGAGAGGCCTATGCGCGCCTGGCACGGTGGAGGGTGCGGTGGTGCCTGGTGGGGCCGGCGGCGTGCGCAAGTCGCGCCCTTTGGAGCCTCGGTCCTCGAGCTACGGGCCACGGAAGGAGGTGATTTCGGTCGGAGATGAAAGAGGAGAGGAGGGGCTTCGAAACGAGGTATAGTTTGTGATCTAGCTCGAAGGGAGGAGGAAGAATTTGAATTAGAAATGGATGTCCGTTAGTTTGACTGTGAAAATATTCCTATGCATGACAAATGTGCTATGTTTGAATAAGTTGCTGAAGTAAATATGTTGTTAACGGTGTAAACTTTTGTATGAAGAAATATCGCAAATTTGAATTTGAAAGGTGTACTTGGTGGTCACTAATTTGGAGATACAAGAAACAAAAGGTGTTAAAAAGGCAATTAAGGCTAGTTATAGGAAGATATAAATTCTGAATTTGAAATAAAGAATAAATGTTCATTGGATTAAGCATTAATAAAAACAAACAAAATGCATTTATGAGGAATCAATTGGAAATTTAATAGGAAGTTAATAAGTTGGATACTTAATACACGGAAGGAAAAATCTGAGGAAAGAGAGAAACTTCCATAGAGAGATGGATGTTAGTTCCTACTAAAATGATAGTAGGAAAGTCTGAAGGGGAGGATAAATATTCTTTTTTCAAATTTCAAAAGTAAATCACACAATTAAAGAGAGTAATGTGTGATTTAATGATACATCTTGTACATAAAGAATTGATTTTGTGAATATTGCTTGAAGTGGAATTAAATCAAAAATTTAGGAATCATTTCACAAATCGATATGATACGAACTTAATCTAGTTTATTAAGTGATGAACTTCCAATAGTTATATATGATTATAACTTGTATTTGGTAACATAAGAAAGATTGTTTGATAAAGTATTTTACAATGACATTTGAAATTAACATTGAATAAGCAATATATAAAATAAATTTATAATTTTGGAATTCCTTATATATTGAAAATTAGTGTAATAATGAACATTGAATTGCATATGTGAATTCGTTTTAAATTATGGTAAAATTTTGAGTAATCAAAACGATAAAATTTGCTACTTATGAAAGTTGGATAAAAAGGAAAGTTAATCGATGTTCAACATAAATTGGTATATAATAATTGAAATAAATTTAACGTCTATTACGCCATTTATACTTATAATTTGATAAATTAGTTTTGATGATATGTCACTACACAAATAAATTATTTGTTTAAGATTAAATTAAATTGCACAGTCTATTTAGATATTATTTAAAATGGACAAAGTTCGAAATATAATATTAATTTGTGATAATCTTTTTAATCTTTCTTTTATTACATTAAAAAAAATGAAATCTTTTATGTTTAAAACATTTATCCAGCTATGAACATTTTAATGAATCATTATTACATAAAAATGTAAATTTTTATGTTACATCATTTTAAACATTAAAATATAATTTTGATGTAAAACAAGTTTTCTAACATGAACTCATGTTTATGTACATTCTTAACATTAAAATATGAATTTAACGTAAAACTTGTTTTCTAAATGCAAACAAATATTTATGTACATTCAATACATTAAAATATACTTTTTAATGTAAAGCTTATTTTCTAAACACGAACAAATTTTGTTAAACCATTCATTATATTGAAATATACTATTTAATGTAAACATGCTTATAAGTTTAAAACATGAACACTTTATATCATTACATTTTTTTGTTGTTGTTGTGAACAAATGACAAAATGAAACCTAGTCTCTTTATTTCATTTTTTATTTTATTTTATTATTGTAAAACAAGTGACAATAAAAAGACATTCTTTTTATTCCATTCTTTTTATAGTAACAAATGGCAAATAAAATACATTTTCATCCGTTATTATTTAAATAAATTATTTTAAAAAAAAAATTCATTAAAATTTCTAAAATAAAAATTTTAAATTAGCCCCAAAATTCAGGGTTGTTACAACTGCTTTCAGAGGGCCTGATCTATTTTACGAATAGCTAGTAATGCCTTTCGGTCTATGCAATGCCCCAGCATACTTTGTAGATTTGATGAATAGAGTGTTTCGTGGTATTCTAAATAAATTCGTGCTAGTGTTCATTGATGATATCCTTATCTTCTCTAAAAGTACTACTGAGCACGAAAAGCATTTAAAAGAAGTCTTGGAGATTCTGCGGAGAAATATATTGAAAGCTAAATTCTCCAAATGCATATTTTGGCAAGAGGAGGTGAAATTCCTTGGCCACGTGGTATCCAAGGAAGGCATCTCTGTAGATCCAGGAAAAATTTCAGCCATCCAAGACTGGAAACAGCCTACTACCCCCACAGAGGTCAGGAGTTTCTTATGGCTGGCTGGCTATTATCGAAAATTCATTAAGGATTTTTTGAAATTATCTTGTCCACTGACTAAGCTTACAAAGAAGCACACCAAGTTCGTTTGGACACCAGAATGCGAGGCAGCTATCCAAGAGCTGAAACAGAGATTGATCACTGCTCCTGTGTTGACCATCATAGATGGCAATGAGGATCTAAAGGTCTGGACAGACGCTTCCAAAGAAGGTCATTCTCTTTATCTGAATAAAACATGTCTGAGATAACATTTTCTTTTGATGTCAGATCTCATTTTAACATGTTACATTTCTGTCTATTTAAGGTATTGGTGCGGTGCTTATGCAAAGGGGTAGAGTGGTAGCATATGCTAGCAGGAAATTGAAACCGCATGAAAGGAATTATGCCACTCATGATCTTGAGCAAATGGCCATTGTATTCGCTCTAAAGATATGGAGGCATTATCACTTGGGGGAAAAGTTCGAGCTATATACGGACCACCAATCTTTGAAGCATCTATTCACCCAAAAAGTTTTGAACTTGAGGCAACAGCGTTGGATTGAATTTCTTGCACCATACGACTTGGATATCCTATATACTCCGGGAAAAGCAAATGTAGTGGCAGATGCTCTCAGCAGAAAGAACATGGCCAGCACCAATCTTATCCTTGCCCATCTCATTATTACTCCTTCTTTGATCGACAAGATCTCTGTCCTTCAAAAAGATGATGAGTTTATCCTAAAGATTAGCAAAAGAATTCGAGAAGGCGAAACCACGAGCATCCAAATTGATGACAAAGGAGTTTTGAGGCTACGAGGCCGAACTTGCGTCCCAAACATTCCTGAACAAAGAAGGGAAGTTATGGACGAATGTCACAAATCTAAGCTCAGTATTCATCCTGGAGTAAGCAAGATGTACCAAGATCTCAAGCGTACCTTTTGGTGGAGAGCAATGAAGAGGGACATCTCCATATATGTTGCCAAGTGCCCCACCTGCCAGCTGGTCAAGAGTGATCAGCAAAAGCTAGCAGGTCTATTGCAGCCATTAGGAGTTCCTAATTGGAAGTGGGATGAAGTTTCTATGGACTTCATCAATGGTTTGCCTCGGACTAGGAGAGGGAATGATAGCATATGGGTGATTGTAGATCGCTTGACGAAAGCTGCTCATTTCATCCCCGTCAAATCCAATAGAACGGCTCAAAGTTTGGCACAACTCTATTTAAGAGAGATAGTCAGACTGCATGGAGTTCCCAGCAGCATTGTCAGTGATCCAATATTTACTAGCAAGTTTTGGGAAGCTTTCCAAGAAGAGCTAGGAACCAAGTTGAATATGAGTACAGCTTATCACCCTCAGACAGACAGCCAGACTGAGAGGGTAAACCGCATCTTAGAGGATTTGTTGCGAGCATGCATCCTTGACTTGGGCGGTTCATGGGAGGATCATCTGCACTTATTGGAATTCTCTTATAATAACAGCTATCAAGCGAGCCTACAGATGTCGCCATTCGAAGCTTTATATGGTAGGCCATGCAAATCTCCGGCATGTTGGGTGGAGCCAAGCAATAGAATAGTCTTGGGTCCCGATACGATTCGAGAAGCATCGGATAAAGTTGATTTTATTAAGAAGCGTTTGCTGGCTGCTCAAAGCCGACAGAAGAGTTATGCAGACACTCGAAGAAGAGATTTGGAGTTCTCTGTTGGTGATCTTGTATACTTGAAAGTGTCCCCACTAAGAGGTGTCATTCGATTTGGGAAGACTGGAAAATAAGCACCCCGATTCATTGGCCCGTTTCCTGTTCTTGAAAGGATTGGTACTCTCGCTTATAGAGTGCAGTTACCCAACTGGCTGCCTGGGGTTCACGATGTATTTCATGTGTCCCAACTCCGGAAGCATGTTCATGATCTAGATTTAGTTGTGGAGGAAGAAGCACAACGAGATTTGGAAATTACTCCGAGCTTAGCCGTAAAGAGAGAGCCAGTAAAAACTGTGGGCAAGGAAATCAGGGCTTTGAGGACCAAGAAGATCAACCTCGTCAAAGTCCAATGGAGCAGGGATCCTAGAGACTGCACTTGGGAGACCGAAGATAGCTTCAAGCAAGCCTATCCCAAGTGTAGAGTGGATATCTCTGAATAACTTTATATTGAGGTACCTTTATAATACCTTACATTTTCCGTTTTGTTTCCTACTTTACTTTTATTCCCTTTTCGAGGACGAAAAGCTTTTAAGTGGGGGAGACTATAACAACCCGGAAAATCCGAACCAATTTAAAAATTTTATTTTAAATAAATTGGTTAGAAAATGAGCCTGAATTTAAAAAAATTTAATTTTAAATAATATTAGAGGCAGTGAAAACAGTCAATTTTCAAACGACCTTTGTTTTCGACGAAACCACTTTTGTTGGAACCAGAATGTCAAATTATTGCTAGGTTTCAATTTTTAGAATTTTCCGATTTAGTATGTGAGCGTGGTAAAAGAAACTGTGTTTGGTCAAATACAGTCAAAATTGAACGACTGGAAAATAGCCATTTTTCAAACAGTCTCAGAATTCAACGAAATTAATTTTGTTGGATTCGTATCGTCAAAACATAGCCAAAAATATTTTTTTTTGATTTTTTCGGAGTCCGTATGTGGCTCCGGTGGATTTTTGATTATGTTAGAATTAAATAATAAAAGAATTAATTTTAAATTCGAAAAACGAGGGCTGAGATGACCTCTTGGGCCTGCGGGACATAGCTAGATGGATCCGGACTAGGGGTTATTAGCTAGGAAACACAGTCGTTGAGCTGAAATCCGAGCAAGTGGGTAAATGGACTTTTATTGGGTTAATTAAATAATTAAACATAACCCTAATTATAATATTATTTAAATCCTTGTAGCCGACGTCTTCATTTTCCCCAATCCCATTTCAGCCCCTCCCTCCCCCCTCTTCAATCCTTCCTCCTCAAAATTCTCTCTCCACACAAACAATTACCCTATGCTCCTTTGGAATTTTCTCTAGGATTCTCCTTCCTCTTCATTTCTAGACAAGATTCACCTCCTCTCGTGCCCCGGTTTCAGAGAACCGAGCCCCCGAAGCCCACGCATTTCTGCCGCCGCCGACCCCACCTGGTGTTGCTGCACCCTCCGTCGTGCTAGGCGCACGTGGACCCTCCAAGCCCGACCACCTCCAACAAACCACGCCTCAAACCGACCTTCCTACCTCCTGAAAACTGAAGTCAAAGTTTTGAACAAATTTTGAAAGTCACGACCTAAAATCTGAAGGAGGAAGAGAGGATAATTCCTTAATGACTTCACTAATTAATTAATCTAATTTATTTTATAACTTGTTTTGATCATAATTGATTCGTTTCAATTCGAAATTCGATGATTTCAGCGATGTTGTGATCGTATTGAGCAGATCTACGCTCCTGGACTGAAACGAAGCAATTCAG
The DNA here is from genome assembly GCA_030737875.1 of Allium sativum. Taxonomy (NCBI): domain Eukaryota; kingdom Viridiplantae; phylum Streptophyta; class Magnoliopsida; order Asparagales; family Amaryllidaceae; genus Allium; species Allium sativum. Next base: position 592,865,140 of record CM060913.1, on the reverse strand, counting down.
AACAACTTGAATTTTGGGAAAATTTCTCAACGGCTGTGAGATATTTTTATTTTAAATTAATTAGTAAATTAATTTATTTTTATCTATAATATTAGTTTCAGATCTGATTTGTATGGATGCGTTATGATGATTGTCTGTTGGATGTTATGAATTATCATGGTTATTGTTGTGTGTATTTGAACGTTTTGATCATATATTTGATTTTATTGAATTGAGTTATAATCAATTCAACATTCGTTTATGTGATGGAGAAAAAGAGAAAAAATTATAGATCTACATACAACAAAAGAAAGAAAAAGGGAAAATAAAATTTCCTTTTTACTTGAATAGATTTGATTCAATACGGAAAATAAAATCTCCTTTTATTTGAATGGTTTTGATTTGAAAAAGAAAATAAAATTTCTTTTTTTTTTTGATGGATTAGATTCAGAATAGGGAATAAAAATTTTCTTTTTATTTAAATTGATTTGATGCGATACAAAAAAAAAGGGTTTTATTTTATTTTGTGTTTCAACACAAATGGTAACATGCAAAAGAAATGTCTATTTATATTTTGTGTTTTAAAACAAATATTCTCTTATAAATGAAAAGTTCTTTTTATTTATATTTTAACGCAAATACTTTCATAGAAAATAAAATATCATTTTTATTTGTGTTTCTAAACACAAATATTATATAGAACATTAGATTACATATTTAGTTGTGGCCAAAAACACAAACATATGCATTGGTCATTGAATATATATTTATTTGTACCTTTTAAACACAAATACATATACCGTCATGAAAATATATTTATTTGTATCTTTAAAACACAAATACATGCACCATCATTAATATACATTTTATTTGTGTCTAACACAAATACATACACCGTCATTGAAAATATATTTATTTGTGTCTGTAAACCACCAATACATGCCCCACAATTGAAATACATTTTATTTGTGTTTTTAAACACAATGCATACATCGTATACTAAATTATATTTTATTTGTGTCTCTAACACGAATATATACGTCAGTCATTGATTAACATTTTTTATTTGTGCTGCAAACCACAATTATTATGTGGAACATTGAGCGACATTTTTTATTTATGCTTTAAGACACAAATATTCAACAGAAAGTTAAAAGACATTTTTATGTGTATTTTCAAACACAAATTTTACATGAAGAATATAATTTCATTTTTTTGTTGCATCTTTAATGCAAACAAAATGTAGAAAAATAGAATCTCATTTTATTACACTCCGTAATGCTAGAGAATAAAGGAAAAATATAATTTACATTTTTGTGTTTGCATACAAATGCAAACGCTACTTTAAAATATAATTTACATTTTTGTGTTTGCATACAAATGCAAACGCTACTTTAAAATATAATTTACATTTTTGTGTTTGCATACAAATGCAAATGCTACTTTAAAATATAATTTACATTTTTGTGTTTGCATACGAATGCAAACGCTACTTTAAAACATAATTTACATTTTTGTGTTTGCATACAAATGCAAACGCTACTTTAAATTATGATTTACATTTTTTGTTTCCATGCGAATGCCAACGCTACATAAAAAAAAAATTTACATTTTCGTGTTTGCATTCAAATGCAAATGCTACCTGTAAGAGGGAAGAGACGATTTTAATTTATGTTTGCATTCTATAATGCAAACAAAAGTAAGAAAAAGGATATGTTTTTGTTTGCGATTTTAGTTGCAAACAAATTAGAAATGAAAAAAAAGATATGTTTTTCAGTTTGCAATTTTAGATGCAAACAAAGTAGAAATTAAAGTTACATTTTGTAGCAAAATTTAAATGGGGGCAAATTAGAAAAAGAAAGATTATATTTTTATGTGTTTATTTACATTCCTTGGTGTAAATAAACAGAAAATAAAAGACGCTCTCTTATTTACATTCCTAGATGTAAATAAGATTTAGAAATTAAAAGCTACATTTTTATTTGCGCTCTTTAAACACAAATAAATCACGAAAAATAAAAATATAAGTTTTATTTGCATTCCCTAGTGCAAACATAAAATGAGAGTAAAAATTTACATTTCTATGTAAATTTTAAAGAATAGTAAAAGAATCATATTTAGTCTAAAAATATGTTTACTTATAAAAATAAATAAAAATAAATAAAAATTACATTTTTGTTGTGATATTAAAAGCGTAAGAAAGAAATTCTCATTTTGCTCATAAAAATGAATTGAACAAAAATATTCATTTTTGTTCATCGGGAGGAAATCAACAAATTCACCCCTTGAAATAAAATGGACAAAAATATTCGTTTTATTCGTTGTGAAGGAATTTACACCTAGTATGAATAAGAAGGTTGAAATCAAGATTTAAACGTTAGAATTTATGAACAAACTAAAATATAAATTTATAGTCAATTACTATAAAAATTGGTGCATGAAATAAACACATTTTAATAGACGAGATAAACTTAAGTTGTGATTGGCATTATTCATTTCCTTTATTGGTGTGATATTCATGTGGTGAAAGCACTTGAAAATTTATACTTATAAATATAAATAAAATTATAACGAATTGAGCGTGGTAGTTCGCGTTTCGGCAATCGTAACTTTAAACGATTATACCGAGAGATCCGACCGTCGGATTTACCCAAAACTAGAGCCGTTAGGACCGCTTTGGGAAGATCTTTCCAATGAGACAAATTTTGTCAAAATCCAACGTTTAGATTCCAAGATATGTGTAAACCAAATTTTGAGAAAAACAGCGCCAGGGCCACCCTCTGACCCGAAGCGTCGTTTAATTAATTTGAACTATATTTTCATATATATATATATATATATATATATATATATAAATAGCGTTAAATCGTTAAAGATTAATATTAACGATATGAGATGATTTAAATGATAATTATTCGATAATTATTTGAAAAGTCCGAGTTCTACTCATTTCAAATAATTATACGTCGATGAAGAGATGAAGACGGTGTTGAAGACCAGCGGCCTTCACATCGAACGGATGTATTGCTACCAAGGTCCTCGATAGGAGTAGCTACCCTGAAGGGACTTCGGTGGTAGTCGTCCGAACGTATGTGCTGATTTTTCGGATATACGAGAGGCTCTTAGGTATCTCCGATTCCGTTCAGACCCAGAACGGGCTTGTAAATGGATGCATGTCTGACGTTGAATTTTATACCATGTGAATTGATTTCTGTTGGTGTACAACCGTTGGTGGCAAGGGAATTTATTCTCTCGGTCAACACCCTTAGCGGTTGTGTATTGATAGATGTTAATTTCATTGCATGAATTGTCAATGGGACACGCTAAGATGCAAATGATCAGGCTTTGTTGAAAAGCAGGCCTTGTGGTTGATGATCAAAGCATAGTCTCTTTAGGCATAGCATTGTGTGTATCGTGACTTCGCGAGCCTCACACACCGGTTGAGTCGAAAACGGGAGATGGGAACGCAGGGAGTGCACACGTTTCTTTCTAGCTAGGAGTGATGTTCGGCTTTAACACGGCCAAAAATTTGCTTATGTGGTTGATGGAATTTTTGCGAGGCCTCGGTTTATTCTTATCGGTCGCCCTCGGCCGATTTGTAGGTCCAATAGGATCGGGGAACGTGTGTTCAGGCATAACTAATCCACTAAAGTATTTGTGGACCGACCCTGCTATATCCAAGGGTTCGCCAGCGTCCGATCCTGAGGCATTACTAGAGTGTCTCGAATCGGTCATGAGCTCCTCCCTAGCCTTGACTTATGATGGAAACCCAATTACCAATACGTACCATGCGGTTTGATTGTATAACTAGTATGGCGACATAGTAGATGGTAGATATGCCGTCTAGGATTAATATTATAATTGAAATATTTTCTTTAAACATATACACACTAATAATAATATCGTATTTTGCGTATTTATCATCTTTTGACCATGATAAGGTAAAACCCTATCCTCCGGTTTGCGTTGCATTATGTGATGGGACTTGGGTCTTATAATGGTTTCATTTTTCTAAAAAGCATTGTGTTATTTAACGTTATACTTTATTTATTGCACTGATAATCCCATGGAATAAACCCGTTCCGCGATAGTGGCGTGGTCCTCGTGTTTGTCAAACCTGTTAGTTAATTAAGATATCTCACACCAGTCCCATGACTGACTCGTAGTTTGTTTCACCTTTTTCAAACTCGGGTGCCCTCTTCTACATGGGCAGCCAAGTGACAGGTTAGACTTGGACATTCGCTGGATGGAAGCTTGCTGATGGAGATGCTGAAGAAAATTTCTTTTTGTCTTTTATTTTCTGCTTAAGACTTTGAGAGAGTATTTAGATTTGATGTAATTTGAGAGATTGAGACTCTATTTCTTTTCTTTGAGACATCTAATTTGTTAAGTGTAATTCTGTGCTGCATACTCTGATGTTTCAGTGATAATGTTTGTGATGAATTTTCTTTCCGCTGCAATGATTTATATGTTCTGCTATACCCTGAGATCTATTACTGTTCTAGTTATGTTGTATTCCATACGATTTCCCTTACTTTCGTTACACGGGAGTTTGGGGTCGTCACAGTTTTAATATAACCAGGAATTTCCAATATATAAATTGGAATGGATTTGAGAAGAAATTATCTTTGGAATATTTCGATATTGGATTCCGTGATTATACAGATATTATTGTTGAGATTTGGAAGATATATATATATATCGTTATACCTAATATGATATTTGTTGATTTCAATATTTGACATTGAATATAAGCCGATATTATTTTCTATTCAGAGCCATGTATTTAGTATCAAATTGGATTTTGGGCTTGTCGTGAATGGTGTCTTCATTAACACTGTTCTTAAACCCAATTGAGAAAAGATTAAATCTTTTAATCCAGATTTAATGAAGTATACCAATTAATTAATATTTAATTTGAATTGAATTGAAATAGGATTTTGGGTTTGTCGTGAGCTGTGTTTAAATGACATTGGCTCTTTAACCCGAGTAAAAGCAGGATTAATTTCCAGAAAGTTGAATAATCAATAAGAAATGATTTTTGGGATTAAAACCAATTGGAGTTTGAATAAATCTTTAATTAGATTTTGAATGAATAAATGGTAATAAATAAATTACCCAAATGTGATTGAACCAAATATACTTTGTTGTTGATATGGATTGGGCTAATTGGCCGTTGATATTGATTATTATTGATTGATTGACTGTATGGATGGTGTTCAACCAGTTTATGAGCATAATATGCTTTTACATTTAGCATTTGGTTGGGTAAAAATATCTGTGTGCTAACACCTTGTGAAACACTTCACGATTTGACGATAAGGTGTGTAGCGATGTTGTTGTGTTCATTTCAAATTTAATGAATGATTTTGGAATTATATTTTTCTTAAGTGAGATGAAATGTATTCCCGATTTTGGACAAGGAATGTTTTATAAAAATGTTTTATAAAACAAAAAGGATTTCGGGGGCTAAAGCCGATGATTCCGAAATGACTTGGAAATTTATTATGGTTTTACATTGTAGTTCATCACATATTCGATTAGTTGCCATTAACGATGTATCTATTTGGTGGTGGAGAATTTATTCTCTTGCTTAACACCTTTCTCTGAGACGTACGAGCTCAAAGGTTATGTGATTAATAGTGGTTGATCATATGTTTGAATTTTTGATGTGAAGTACTATAGTTTGAATGTACTTGTGATTATTATGTTGTGAAATGATTTTCCATACTTCGGGATATAAAATGGTTTAGTGTGTGGCTAAAGATTCGGGTGACCCGATAGCGACTAAAAGTATGGGCTGGATCCAGTGCCTTAGGGTGAGTGGTCAACAGTGTAGCTTGCTTCATGCGTGGGAGGTGCACATATATATATATCAACTTGGAGGGGCACTTACTGCCTGGTCTGAGGGAAGATTCCCGATATTTGGTTGCGTACTTGTTTGTATGCACTGTAATGTTTTGGAATTCATATTTCCAAACGATTTGGTTGGAGATTCCAAAGTAAAATCTACTTTGATATGAATGTTAGATATGTTTTTCAAATGATTTAAAATAGAAATCGAGACATAAAGTCCAAAGGAATAATTTCTGTAAATTGAATTGGATTCGGAAAATCTAAGTGTGGTGATTAATATAAATGTGTAGATTGAGATATTGCATGTTGATTGATGCATAGTAGATCCATAACTCTATTACTGATTTTTGTTTATACACTGGTGTTCATGGGGGTAAACCCGTTCCTTGATATGTGGCATGGTCCCGTGATTTACCTTATTTTAAAAGTAAAGTTTAATAAATGTTTTGAGTTCTCACACCAGCCCATGACTGACTCGAAGTTTATTGTTTCTACCTAAACTCTGGGTGTCCATATTTTCCACACGGGCAGTCAGTAGATTAATTTTGTAGATTATTTCATTTAACAGGATTCTGGATCGAAGCGAAAAGCTGTGTTTAGAGCATTGATAATCTTCTATTGTGTAGTTTACTTATTTCCGCTACATTGTATTACGTTTATTGTAAATTAATCTTTCGCTGTATTATATTTCGATATACTTTGTTATATTCTGCACTCTGATTTAACATTATTATGATGTTTATGTAAGTCTTCTATTATTTGTTCTGATGTGTTGTATGCCCAGAGTTAGCGTATGCGGGATTCGAACGATCTTGGTCGGTTTAGCGATCGATTGGGACTGAGTGAAATCCGTTTCATTATAGCTGGCATCAAAGCTTTTGTTAACTCAAATCTTTGGGGTACAACTCTTTAGAACATAATAAAAGACTCATTAGAGGCAGGAATAGTAATATCTAAAGAAGAATCCTCATTAGGGATAGAATCAGTAGCATTCTAGAATGGGTGACTCGTTAAACATGGGGTTAGAAATGCCCTAGAATGAGTTGAGAGTGATAAGTTTATAATTAACGTATTTGTGATTATATATATAATCCGATCTTAGAAAATATTATTTTTGAATATGTAAAAATTATGTATATTTGAAAGGATAATCAACTAATTAATTGTTGATTGTGTTGTTTGATTATTGGTTTGATTATTTAAAATTTTGAACCATTAAGCCAAATTGAATCAAATGTTGAACTGACATGAAAATTGATTGCAATTGCATATATGTATGTGTGTATAGAATGAACAGGTCATAGCATGAATGCTAAGCATAGGAATAAAATTGTATGCCCGACAAATAGGTACTTGTTTACTAATTTATTGGGTTTGGATGATTTTATGAGCCGATTGGCTAGCTGCTTGGCTTTTTCTTTTTCTTTTTGGATGATGAGGGCCCTGCGTGGCTAGTTGAGGTTTTAAATTTCTCCCCGTATAAAGGAGGATTTGGCGACATTTTTCGAAAATTTAGGGTGTTAACCAAATTTTTGAAGAATTTGAAAATTCATAGAAACTAAAAAGTTGAAGAATGAACGCCTGAATGAAAATTGAGTTGATTAGTTAAATAACTTTCAGCTCCATTCCTTTTTTAGGACGAAAAGATTTTAAGTGGGGGAGAGTGTAACAACCCATAAAATCAGAACTAATTTAAAAATTTTGTTTTGACAATTTTAATGAATTTTGAATATTTAAAATGATTTATTTTAAATAATAATGACTAGAAATTTATTTTGAATAGAATTAGAACATATAAATTTATTCTAATTGGAGTTATAATATAAATATTTATTTTAATTATAAAAGGAATCGGAAATGGCGCGACAGTTTGAAAATTCGATTTCAAATTTCAAATGAATGTACAGGATTCAAAATAAACCGGATTTTAGTAAAACCAGAAATATTTGAATCTGTTTGAAAATATCTTTCCAAAGAATGTGAAAAATCCAGATTTCATAACGGGGATAAAAAGTTATGTCCAGTTGAAAATTCAGAACAGTCGCTATAGAATGTATATAATATATAGCCCTTAAAAATAGCGATTTTGCAAATGATCTCCGTTTTCGATGAGACCACTTTTGTTAGAGCCCAAATGTCAAGTTATTGCTAGATTCCAATTTTCAAAACTTTTGGAATTAATATGTGGGCGTGGTGAATTTAAACGTGTTTTGTCGATTTCAATTGAATTGGATTGACCAGAAATTGACCATTTTTCAAACGGTCCCCAAATTCAACGAAATTAGTTTTTTTAGGACCATATCGTCAAAACATAGCTAGATTTATTTTTCTAGAATTTTTGGAATCAGTTTGTGGCCTCGGTAAATTAAAATGTAGGTTTAAATTCAATATATTGATTTATATTTTAATTTTAAAGAAAAACTGATCGAAATAGTTGAACTAGCTTATCAAACACATCCCATTGAATCGGAATGGGGGTATTTAGCTAGGGCGACATTCGTTGGGTTTAATTTGGAGTTCGTCTAAGAAAATTTGCTTTTAAGAAATAAATAGAATAAAATATGATTAAAAAAGTGTGTATATATATCCCTTTTAGAATTCAAAAACCCTAACCCCCATCTAAGTTCGGCACCACCACAACAAAACTGATGGAAAGGGTGCTCAAATCTTCCCTCTCAAATCACGCAATTCATTCAATGATTTCAACAAATTAATACATGAAATTTGTTGAGCTTAGTGAGCTCTATAAACTCAACAGATAAGATCGAAATCCATTGCAAGATTTAGGGGAAATCGTTGTTGGAAGCGGCAGTTTTCAGACGAATTTGGGGCGCGCCTCGGGGCATCGCGCGTGGCGTGGCGGTGGCCATAGGGAGGCGATGCGATGGGCTTTAGGGTGGAGGTGTTGGATCGGGTGTTGGTCATTGGTGGAGGCATGCGCAGGTGAAGGTTTGAAGGCTACTTTGGGTTTTCTCGATGGAAGAAGATACGATGATGAAGGAGCAGATAATTAAAGGGATTAAGTAGTTTAATTATTAATTAATATAAAACTAATGACCTAGTTAATTATCCAATGTTTAAATGATCATAACTTTCTCAAATCAAAACAGAATCGATCGAGACGACTTGCGCTGGAATCGTCTCAACGAACTCTACATTTCAAAATTGACTAGATTAGAAACGGAGCTCATTAGAATTTCAGGAAATTCAAATCCAAACTGTACAGAAATTCTCCAATAAAGAATGACAGAGCGGAACCCAATGTGAGAACTTCTCTCACTATTATTTTTATACAGTTATTTATTTTCTATTAGCTCACTTCCCCGTCGTCCACAGACCATGGACGATTTATTGGATTGTATTGTGTTGTGATTGGAATGTGAAAAAAATAAAATATATATGAAATGAAAATAATATATATTTGAAATGAAAATAAAATACATATGAAATGTGAATGATATATATAAGATGTGAAAAAAATAAAATATATATGAAATGAAAATAATATAATATTTGAAATGAAAATAAAATATATATGAAATGAAAATAATATATATTTGAAATGAAAATAAAATATATATGAAATGAAAATAATATATATTTGAAATGAAAATAAAATATATATGAAATGAAAATAATATATATTCGAAATGAAAGTAAAATATATATGAAATGAAAATAATATATATTCGAAATGAAAGTAAAATATACATGAAATGGAAATAATATATATTTTAAATGAAAATAAAGTATATATGAAATGAAAATAATATATATTTGAAATGAAAATAAAATATATATGAAATGGGAATAATATATATTTGAAATGAAAATAAAATATATATGAATTGTGAATAATATATATATTTGAAATGAAAATAAAATATATATGAAATGTGAATAATATATATTTGAAATGAAAATAATATATATTTGAAATGAAAATAAAATATATATGAAATGGAAATAATATATATTTGAAATGAAAATAGAATACATATGAAATGTGAATAATATATATTTGAAATGAAAATAAAATATATTTGAAATGGAAATAATATATATTTGAAATGAAAATTATAAATATCTGGAATGTGAAAAATATGTATATATGGAATGTGAATAATATATATATGGAATGTGAATAATATATACATATATATGAAAATAATATATATATATATATATATATATATATATGAAATGTGAATATATATAAGATGTGAAAATAATATATATATGAAGTGGAAAATATATATATGTGATGAGAATATATATATATATATATATATATATACACACGATGTGAAAATAATATATATACGATGTGAATATATATATATGCGATGTATAAAATCTATATAAGAGATGTGAAAAATATTTGTTCGCTAAAAGTATTATTTTTAGTTTATATATACGATATATAAAATGGTCGTGTATTGAAATGATTATTTGATTGTTAAAAATATAAATTTTAACTTATACATGCACTGTATAAAAATTGTCATGTAATGGAATATTCAATTTTGATTTAAAATTGAAATGGAAGTTGAAATCGTTTTCGAAACGAATTTAAAACGATTTATAAAATACGTTTTAAATGGAAATCGACGAAATATATATAATATATATTCAATGGCCTGAATAGAACGAGCCGCGCCACGACAGTTCCCGAATTTCGACCATAGACTTCGAATTGACATTATAGGAGATCCGACCGTCAGATTCTCCTAAAACCGGAACCATTGGGTTCGTATCGAAAAGAGATTTCCAATGAATATAAGAGATTTGAAATCTAAAGGTTGGATTTGGAATTATGTCCAAATCAAATATGGAAAAGGTCGCTATAGATGTAGTTCGATGACCGTTTATGGAAATCGACTGAAAGGGCCTTAATAAATTTATTAAAAATATGGAAAAATTGTGTAAAATAATAATAAGTGACTTGGAAAGAATTTGGATGAAAAATTCCAGTTTGGAAAAGATAAAAATATATTTTTATCTAATTGAACTAGTTATTAACTAGATTAATAATCCAATAATTTTTTAATAAATAAATTGGATTTGGAAAGGGTTTTAATATAACCAGGAATTTCCAATACATAAATTGGAATGGATTTGAGAAGAAATTATCTTCAGAATATTTTTGATATTGGATTCCGTGATTATACGGATATTATTGTGGGGATTTGGAAGATATATATATATATATATATATATATATATATATATATATATAAGGCAGGTTCAATGGCACCCCAAATAGTGAGCACCCCTTTAGCCTACCACTTTTCCACCAGTCATTTCCCACTAACTTCCCTTCTCTCTCCTTCCACTAACTCTCTCACTTTCCACTCACTTTTTTTTAATATAAATGAGAGGTAGAAATCAGGGGGCTTTTGGGGTGCTCCATTTTTGCGGTGCCACGGAACGCTTGCCTATATATATATATATATATATATATATATATATATATCGTTATACCCAATACGATATTTGTTGATTTCAGAATTTGATATTGAATATAAGCCGATATTATTTTCTATTCAGAGCCTTGTATTTAATATCAAATTGGATTTTGGGCTTGTCGTGAATGGTGTCTTCATTAACACTGTTCTTAAACCCAATTGAGAAAAGATTAAATCTTTTAATCCATATTTAATGAAGTTTACCAATTAATTAATATTTAATTTGAATTGAATTGAAATAGGATTTTTGGTTTGTCGTGAGCTGTGTTTAAATGACATTGGCTCTTTAACCTGAGTAAAAGCAGGATTAATTTCTAGAAAGTTGAATAATCAATAAGAAATGATTTTTGGGATTAAAACCAATTGGAGTTTGAATAAATCTTTAATTAGATTGTGAATGAATAAATGGTAATAAATAAATTACCAAAACGTGATTGAACCAAATATACTTTGTTGTTGATATGGATTGGGCTAATTGGCCGTTGATATTGATTATTATTGATTGATTGACTGTATGGATGGTGTTCGACCAGTTTATGAGCAGAATATGCTTTTACATTTAGCATTTGGTTGGGTAAAAATATCTATGTGCTAACACCTTGTGAAACACTTCACGATTTGACGATAAGGTGTGTAGCGACGTTATCGTGTTCATTTCAAATTTAATAAATGATTTTGAAATTATATTTTTCTTAAGTGAGATGAAATGTATTCCCGATTTTGGACAAGGAATGTTTTATAAAAATGTTTTATAAAACAAAAAGGATTTCGAGGGCTAAAGCCGATGATTCCGAAATGACTTGGAAATTTATTATGGTTTTACATTGTAGTTCATCACATATTCGATTAGTTGCTATTAACGATGTATCTATTTGGTGGCGGAGAATTTATTCTCTTGATTAACACCCTTCTCTGAGACGTACGAGCTCAAAGGTTATGTGATTAATAGTGACTGATCGTATGTGTGAATTGCTGATGTGAAGTACTATATTTTGAATGTACTTGTGATTATTATGTTGTGAAATGATTTTCCCTACTTCGGGATATAAAATGGTTTAGTGTGTGGCTAAAGATTCGGGTGACCCGATAGCGACTAAAAGTATGGGCTGGATCCAATTCCTTAGGGTGAATGGTCAGCAGTGTAGCCTGCTTCATGCGTGGGATGTGCACATATATAGACACACACACACACACACACATATATATATATATATATATGTATGTATGTATATATATATATATATATGTATGTATATATATATATCGAGTTGGAGGGGCGCTTACTGCCTGGTCTGAAGGAAGATTCCCGATATTTGGTTGCATACTTGTTTGTATGCACTGTTATGTTTTGGAATTCCTATTTCCAAACGATTTGGTTTGATACCCCGAAGTAAAATCTACTTTGATATGAAAGTTAGATATGTATTTCAAATGAATTGAAATAGAAATCGGGAAATAAATTCCAAAGGAATAATTTCTGCAAATTGAATTGGATTCGGTAAAACTAAGTGTGGTGATTAATCTAAATGGGTAGATTGAGATATTGCATGTTGATTAATACATAGTAGATCAATAACTCTATTACTGATTGTTGTTTATACACTGGTATTCATGGGGGTAAACCCGTTCCGTGACATGCGGCGTGGTCCCGTGATTTACTATATTTTAAAAGTAAAGATTAATAAATATTTTGAGTTCTCACACTAGTCCATGACAGACTCGGAGTTTATTATTTCTACCTAAACTCTAGGTGCCATATTTTTCACACAGGCAGTCAGTTGTTTAGTTTTGCAGATTATTTCATTTAGCAGGATTCTGGATCGAAGCGAAAAGCTGTGTCCAGAGCGTTGATAATCTTCCGCTGTGTAGTTTACTTATTTCCGTTGCATTGTATTACATTTATTGTAAATCAATCTTCTGTTGTATTGTATTTCGATATACTCTGTTATACTCTGTACTCTGACGTAACATTATTATGATGTTTATACAAGTCTTCTGTTATTTGTTCTGATATGTTGTATGCCCAGAGTTAGCATATGCGGGATTCGAACGGTCTTGGTCGATTTAGCGATCGACTGGGTCCGAGGGAAATCTGTATCATTACATGAGGTAAACCGAGCACATAACCACTGTCAAAATTGAGGTCATTACTAAACCTTTAACCTAGCCCATAACAGGGAATATAACCGAGCCAAAACCAAACCCATAATCGATCCTATAACCGTGCTCTTAAACAAGCTTGTAATTGAATTTATAATTGAGCTCTTAATCAAGGTCATGATCTAGCTTGTACCTTAATTTAGTTACTTATATTTTATTCATATTTTATATTTTCTATTTTAGCTTTTATTCCATAACCGAGCCCATAACCGAGATCTAAACCTAGCTCATAACTGAGGTAATAATCGAGCACATAACCACGGTCATAATTGAAGTCATAACCAAACCTTTAACCGTGCCCATATTTTATATTTTCTTATTTATCTTTTATATTTGCTCATAACTGAGGTGATAACCGATCAAATAACCACTATCATAATTGAGGTTATAACCAAACCTTTAACCTAGCCCATAATCAATCCCATAACCGAGCACAGCCGAGCGAAAACCAAACCTATAATTGGTGCATTAACCCAGAACATAACCGAACACTTAAACAAGCTTGTAATTAAATTTATAATTGAGCTGTTAATCGAGGTTATGATCTAGTTTATAACTTAAATTAGTTATTTGTATTTTATTCATAATTTATATTTTATACTTTATATTTTATTTTAAATTTTATTTTAAATTTTATATTTTCTAATTTAGTTTTAATATTTAATATTTTCTAATTTGCTTATATTGTATAACCAATCAAATAACTGACTCATAACCAAGATCTAAACCCAGCTCATAATTGAGGTAATAACCAAGCGCATACCCATGGTCACAATTGCGGTCATAACCAAACCATTAAACTAGTCCATAACCGAGCCAAAACCAAACCCATAACTAATCCAGTAATCAAGCACATAACCGACCTCTTAAACAAGCTTGTAATTGAACTTACAATTGAGCTCTTAATCGGCGTTGTGATCTAGCTTGTAACTGAAATTAGTTATTTATATTTTATTCATATTTTTATTTTATATTTTATATTTTATATTTTATAATTTATATTTTATTTTATATTTTATACTTTATAATTTATATCTTATATCTCAAATTTAGACTTTATATTTTAAATTTTATATTTTACATTTTCTAGTTTTGCTTTTATATTTTATACTTTCTAATTTAGCTTTTATTCCATAACCGAGCCTATACCCAAAATCTAAATCTAGCTCATAACTAAAGTAATGACCAAGCTTATAACCCTGGTCATAATTAAAGTCATTATCAAACCTTTAACCCAGCTCATAACCGAACCCATAACCGGGCACATAACCGAGCCAAAACCAAACCCATAACCAAGCTTGTAAGTGAATTTATAATTGAGCTCTTAATCGAGATTATGATCTAGCTTATAACAGAAATTAGTTATTTATATTTTATATTTTATACTTTATATTTTATAGTTTATTTTATATTTCATAACAAACTACTACTAAGCCCATAACCGAGCTAACTACTAAGCCTATAACCGAGCATATAACAAAGTCATATGTTACATTGCACGCATAATCAAGCCAATAGCCTAAACCATAACCGAGCCTAAAATTGATCCCTTAACTGAGGCAATAACCGAGATCTATAATTTATATTGTAATTGAGGTAATAACCAAGCTCATAATCGAGATCATAACCAAGGCCATAACTGAAATCTAAACCTAGCTCATAACTTAGGTAATAACTGAGCTCATAACCACTGCCATAATTGTGGTTATAACCAAACCTTTAACCTAGCCCATAACCGAGCCAAAACAAAACCCATTACTGATCCCATAACCAAGCCCATAATCGAGCTCTTAAACAAGTTTGTAATTGAATTTATAACTGAGCTCTTAATCGAGGTTATGATTTAGCTTTTAACCGAAATTATTTATTTATATTTTATTCTTATTTTATAATTTATAATTTAGATTTTATTCCATAACTGATCCAATAACCAATCCTATAACCGAGATCTAAACCAAGTTTGTAATTGAGGTAATAACTGAGCTTATAACCATGATCATGATCGAAGTCATAATCAAACCTTAAACTAGTCCATAACTGATCATATAACGAGCCCATATCCGAGCTCATAATTGAGGTCTTAACCAAACCTTTAACCTGGTCCATAACCAAGCACATAATGATCAAATAACCAATCCAAAACCAAACCCATAATTGATCCAATAACCGGGCCCATAACCAAGATCTAAACCTAGCTCATAACTGAGATAATAACCGAGCTCATAACCATGGTCATAATTGAGGTCATAACCAAACCATTAACCTAGCCCAAAACTGAGACCATAACCGAGCCAAAACTAAACCCATAACGTATCCCATAACCAAGCCCAATCAAGCATTTAAACAAGCTTGTAAGTGAATTTATAACTGAGGCCTTAATAGAGGTTATGATCTACCTAGCCTGTAACCGAGCCCATAACCAAGATCTAAACCCAGCTCATAACTGAGGTAATAACCAAGCTCATAACCACAGTTACAATTGTGGTCATAACCAAACCATTTAACTAGCCCATAACCGAGCACATAACAGAGCCAAAATAAAACCCATAACTGATCCAATATCTTAGCCCATAACCGAGCTCTTAAACCAGCTTGTAATTGAATTTACAACTGAGTTCTTAATTGAGGTTATGATGCAGCTTCTAACCGAAAGTATTTATTTATATTTTCTAATTTAGCTTTTATATTAGCTTATAACGGAGGTAATAACCGAGCACATAACCACCGTCAAAATTGAGGTCATTAACCGGGAACATAACCGAGCCAAAACCAAACCCATAATTGATCCCATAACTGAGCTCTTGTATAAGCTTGTAATTGAATTTAAAATTGAGCTCTTAATCAAGGTTATGATCTAGCTTGTAACTTAAATTAGTTACTTATATTTCATTCATACTTTATATTTTATATGTCCAATTTTGCTTTTATTCCATAACCGAGCCCATAACCGAGATCTAAACCTAGCTCATAACTGAGGTAATAATCGAGCTCATAAGCATGGTCATAATTGGGGTCATAACCAAAGCTTTAACCTAGCCCATATTTTATATTTTTTAATTTAGCTTTTATATTAGCTAATAACTACGGTAATAACCGAGCACATAACCACAATCATAATTTAGGTCATAACCAAACCTTTAACCTAGCCCATAACCGGGCACAACCGAGCCAAAACCAAACCCATAATTGGTGCAATAACCGAGAACATAATCGAGCAATTAAACAAGCTTGTAATTGAATTTAAAATTGAGCTATTAATCGAGGTTATGATCTAGTTTGTAACTTAAATTAGTTATTTATATTTTATTCATAATTTATATTTTTTATTTTCCATTTTATACTTTATACTTTATATTTTGTATTTTATTTTATATTTTATTTTATACTTTCAATTTTCTAATTTATCTTTAATATTTTATATTTTCTAATTTAGCTTATATTGCATAACCGATCCAATAACTGAGCCCATAACCAAGATCTAAACCTAGCTCATAACTGAGGTAATAACCAAGCTCATACCCATGGTCACAATTATGGTCATAACAAAACCATTAAACTAGCCTATAACCGAGCCCATAACCGACCCAAAACCAAACTCATAATCCAGTAACTGAGCCCATAACTGAGCTCTTAAACAAGCTTGTAATTGAATTTACAATTGAGCTCTTAATCGAGGTTGTGATCTAGCTTGTAACTGAAATTAGTTATTTAAATTTTATTCATATTTTATATTTTATATTTTATACTTTATATTTTATATTTTATACTTTATATTTTATTTGATATTTGATATTTTATAATTTATATTTCTAATTTATCCTTTATATTTTATATTTTCTAATCTTTCTTTTATATTTTCTATTTTATACTTTCTAATTTAGCTTTTATTCCATAACCGAGCCAATAACTGAGCCCATAACCGAGATCTATACCTAGCTCATAACTGAAGCAATAACCAAGCTCATAACCCTGGTCATAATCAAACCTTTAACCCAGCCCATGACGGACTCCATAACCATGCACATAACCAAGCCAAAATCAAACCCATAAGCGAGCCCATAACCGAGCTTTTAACCAAGCTTTTAATTGAATTCATAATTTAGCTCTTAATCCAGATTATGATCTAGCTTATAATTGAAATTAGTTATTTATGTTTTTTTCATATTTTATATTTTATACTTTATATTTTATATTTTATATAATATTTTATATTTCATAACAAATTACTACTAAGCCCATAACCAAACTAATTACTAAGGCTATTACCGAGCATATAACAAAGTCATATAGTACATTATACGCAAAATCAAGCCAATAACCTAAACCACAACCGAGCTTGTAATTGATCCCTTAACCGAGGCAATAGCCGAGATCTATAATGTAGATCATAATTGACGTAATAACCTAGCTCATAACCATGGTCACAATTGAGATCATAACCGAGTCCATAACCTAGCCTATAACCAAGCCATAACTGTACATTGTACGCATGATCAACCTAGTAACCTAAACCACAACCGAGCCTATAACTGATCTCGTAATCGAGACAATAACTATGATATATAATGTAGCTCGTAACTGAGGTAATAATCGAGCCTATAACCTATTCCATAATCGGTCACATAATGAAGCCCATAACCAAGCTCTAAACCAAATTCATAACCGATGTAATAACTGGGTCAATAACCGAGTCCACAGCCGAGCGCATAACCAAACCCATTATGTATCTGATAACCGATTCAATAACTGATCTATTAAACCAGCTTGTGATTGAAGTAATAATTGAGCTCTTAGTCGAGAACATAAACAAGACCGTAACTTCAACCTGTAATTGAAAATATTCCCCATAATCAAGCTCATAATTGAGTCATAACCAAACTTTTAACCTAGTCCATAACCGAGCACATAAGACAACATATGACCAAATATATATTGAAGGCCATAACCAAATCAATAACCATGGACATAACATATGATCAAGCCCATAATTTAGTACGTATCCAAATCCATAATCGAGCTCATAACCAAGCTTTAGCTAATTCCAAAATCTTTTCTTGTTTTTAGCAATTTTATAGTTAACATAATTTCAAAATATCGTTTAATTTGATTGAGTAAAATTTGAAATTGTCTTTTTTGGTGGATCGATCCATAATCGCATACGTACTACGATTGTACGGCTTGCGTTTGAGGTATTTTAAGTTACAGAAAATTCGATAGCTATCTAATCGATAGAAATTCGTGTTTGAATTTATGTTACAACAAGCTTTTAGAGCTATTAGCGGGAAAAGCAATTTTATATTTATTTTATTCTTTGATTTATTTATTTATTTGTTGCATTAAAAAAAACTGCTCTTCTTTTGTTTTGTGTATTTTGGTTGCATTTGTTTAATTTTGTGCTATTCAAGCAAAAATCTGTTACATTTTGCTTTATTTTTTGTGCTACCGTTTTGCTATGCTCATCTGGCTACCTTTTTTTGTGTGCATTTCAAACATTTATAGTTCTAATTTTCTCTATTCACTTGTTTTGTCCATTTTTGTATTATAAAAATGAAAAAAATACATTGTTTTTTTTTTGTCCATTTTGTGCATTTTGGTGCATGTTGGCGCGTTTCAGTATAAAAAGCTGAAGTAAAAACGATTGTAAAACAATACTTCAATGTCAGACTTTACCAATACATAATACATACATTTTTTTCCGCAGATTTAATACATAAAATTTTCCTGGTTCTTAACGTCTTAAAAAAGAAGTTCCAACTCTTTTAAAAACCTAATATTGCAATACAAGACCATGTTCAATTATTCGTACATACAAGCATATAACAACATACATGAAAACTTCTAAGAGCCAATGAAAAATCACATGCCAAGCTTTGATACCCTACAGTTGATTTGGCCCTCAACACATTCAACTTCCCAGACCCATAATGAAACAACCCGAACTTCCCCGTGAAGGAAAGCACGGATTGAGTTGAGAACACGACAAATCAGAACACAAACAGAAGAATATTTCACTGCTTATTACAACAATTTACATCAGAGCACAAGAATATACAGAGTATCAATAAATGATATACATATAATAAATATCAGAGATTTTCAAGTTATAATGCAGCAGAAAATAATACAAAAACACAATTGAAAGAGATACACGGATACAAAGCTTTCCGAATATCATTTCAGCTGTAAACCAGGATCCTGTGAATATAAATCTGTGAAACCAAAACTACTAGCTGCCCGTGTGGAAAATAGGGGCACCCAGAGTTTAGGTTAAAGCAATAAACTCTAGGTAAGTCATGTGACGGGTGTGAGAACTAAAACAGTTATTTGAAACTGTACTTTAAAATATAGTATATCAAGGGACCACTCCGTATAATACGGAACGGGTTTCTTCCCAAGAATACCAGTGCATATAACAAAACAGCGCAATGCTTTTTGGAAAAATGAGGATATTATAAGACCCAGGTCCCATCACACAATGCAACGCAAGCCGAAGGATAGGGTTTTACCTTATAATAGCCAAACATGCTTGGCACATTTAAAACAAATCATTTTGATACTATTATAGTGTAAATTGTATGAAAACAACTTCAAATATAAATGTATCAATCATAAACGGCATAATGCCCCATCTCACTATGTCGCCATACTAGGCTCTACAATCCAAACCGAAATGTCACGTATTGGAAATTGGATTTCCGTCATGAGTCGAGGCCAGGGATGACTCCTCACCGCTTTGAGACACTCTAGCAAATGCCCCAGGATCTCCCGAAATAGACCCTTGGATCTTCAGGGTCGGTCCTCCCTTAAGTTTGAGGATTGGTTATTCCTGAACACATGTTTCCCTGTCCTGTCGGACCTATCAATCGGCTCCATAGAGACTGATATAACCGAGGCGCCTCGCAGTCCAACAACCACATAGGTAAAAATATAACAATGTCAAGGCATGCAAAACCCAGACACCACCCATAGCTAGAAAGAAACGTCGTGCATTTCCTCCAGTCACGATCCCATTTTTGACTCATACCGAGGTGTGAGGCTCGCGAATTAACGCTATACACAAAGCGGCGCTATATTAAAGCTATGCTTTGATCATTAACCACAAGACTCTACTTTTCAACAGAAGCCTTGATCATTTGCATCTCAGCATGCAACACAGGCAATTCATGCCATGTGACTGATATCTATCGATATATAACCTTTGAGCTCGTACGTCTCAGAGAAGGGCGTTAGGCAAGAGAATAAATTCTCCGCCGCCAAACAGATATATATATATTTAATAGAGATCAATCAACGCAGAATAAAATCTAATGTCAGACACAAATCCATTTACAAGTTCATTCTGGGGTCTGAACGAAACCGGTGGCACCTTATTCCTCGTCCCATATGTCCAATACAGGAGAGAGGCCCTCGCATATCCGTCAATCTCCAAGTACGTCTGGACGATCACCACTTATTACCTCGTCTTGGGTGTACAGCCCAATCAAGACATCAGTAATCATCCAAACGATGTGAAGATCTCCGGTCTTCAACCACCGTCTTCACCGTCGACTTATCATCGAATCAGTTATTCAGAATGGGTATAAACCCGGCCTTTCCGAATAACTCACGTATATAATAAACAAGTGTTATAAAAACACAACATACGCTTCATTCCAATTCTGAATATTCCTTTATTTAAATATTCATATCTTTTGGGAAAGGTTCCCATTAATTTTATCAAAGATAAATTCTTTTAAATTTATTCTTTAATCTTCCTTTGGATATCATTCAAACCATATTAAGATTTTCCAAACTAGTCGGGATTAACGCACCTTACCGAAGTAATCATTTATTTAATTTCCCAATCCCAACCTATTCATCCCACGGAGCAAAACTGGTATTACTCCATAACTAACACCACGGTATTATTGGTAAAATTAATTACCATTCCACGTTCAAATCTAATTAAAGATTTAACTATTGCTAGGAGCAAAACTGGTGATACTCCGTTCTCGTTCATCTCCCAAATTTGATAATTTAAATTATCAATTCCCATTTCAATCTAATTAAAGATTCATTGAAACCCCACTTAGTTTTAATCTTCCCGAAAATCAATATTAATGATTATTTAACTTTGGAAACACAAACATGTCGCATCGACAATCTACACCGTACTATTGATTTCTGCCGATATATAATCTCTGAGCTCGTACGTCTCAGAGAGGAGTGTTAAGCAAGAGAATAAATTCTCCTCCATCAAACAAATAAATATTTAACAGAGATCAACCATACAGCTAGAAATACAATGACCGACATGTAATCCTGCCTTTAACTGGGTTAAAGAACTAATGTCATTTAAAACACAGTTCACGATAAACCCAAATCACATTCCATTAATTATGGAATCTTCACGTAAAAACAAATCAATATATAATCAATATCAATTTCTATATCTGACTAATAATATAAATGGAATAACGACAAAGTATTTTAAATTCCATATATTTTAACAGTATTCCTCCACAGAAGTTCACTTCGATTATTATCAAATCGAATTCCATTCAATTCCTGTTTAATATATTAAATTGGAAAACTTTACTTTGGAAAATTCCCGTTAAATCTTAATAAAAAGATTTATAAATTCCAAATCACATTTCACTGTAAATCGGATTAAAGAACGAATGTCGTTAAAAACACAGTTCACAATAAACCCAATTCACATTCCATTTTCAGTTCCAATTAAATGTTAAATGATTGGTAATTCTTCTTTAAATCTTAATTAAAAGATTTATTCCTTTCACAAAGGGTTTAAGAACAGTGTCATTTAAAACACAGTTCACGACAAACCCAAAATCCCATCAGTCTCTAACCGTAAATTAGTAAGAGAATAATTCCATAAGTATTAATCCCGAAGGCCGAAACCAACATCAGATCAATACCCAGGAAACCATTCAACTTAGCTAATCTCCAGTCAGTTTCTAATTTTCTTAACTTCATTGGGTTTAAGAACAGTATTATTAAAGATACTACTCATGACAAACCCAAAATCCAATTTGATATTAAATACGAGGCTCTGAATGGAAAATATATCGGCTTATATTTAGTATCAAATTCTGAAACCAACAAATATCGTATTGGAATAACGATATATATATATCTTCCAAATACCTCCACAATATCCGTATAATCATGGAATCCAATATCGAAATATTCCGAAGATACTTTTGATTCTAATCTATTCCAATTCACATATTGGAAATTCCAGTTATTTAAAAACCTTTTCAGATCAAATTTATTTATTTAAAAATATTGGATTATAATTCTAGTTCATAACTAGTTCATTTCGATAAAAATATATTTTTATCTTTTCAAATATGGAGTTTTTCATCCTAATTCTTTCCAAATAATTTACTATGATTTTACACAAATTATTAATATTTTTTATAATTTTATCATGGCCCGTACAGTCGGTTTCCATAAACGGTCATCGAACTGCACTTACAACGACCTTTTCCAAATTTGATTTAGACATAATTCCAAATCCAACCATTAGATTTCAAATCTCTCATATTAGTTAGAAAGCTCTTTTCGATACGAACCGAACGGTTCCGGTTTTAGGAGAATCCGACGGTCGGATCTCCCATAATGTCCGTTCGAAGTCAATGGTCGAAATTCGCGAACTACCACGGCGCGGCACGTTCTATTCAGGCTATTATGTATATAATGTATATATTATATATATTTCGTTGATTTCCATTTAAAACGTATTTTATAAATCGTTTTAAATTCGGTTTCAAAACGATTTCAACTTCATATTCAATTTCAAATCAAAATTGAATATTCCATATCATCGATATATTAATGATAGTATTTTCCGAACATTAGATTTTGAAATCACTTACTTTTCGATTTTCATTATAAAAATGAATAAAATCGATATGAATATCATTCACGTCAAAATGGCATTAATCTAATCAACACGACTTTATATATTTAAATATATTCGTGTCCATCCCAAATCGGACATCAAAATCAAATTTTGATCTTTTACTGAATATTATTTTAAAAATTCATTATTTTAAAATAATCGTTATTTTAAAATATTCATTCTTCCTGAATTGGAATCAGACACAGTCAATTACCATATAATGTGATTTATATGGATTTCATACACACACGTATACAACAATAATCAAACACAGTCTACCATCATCTAGAGTGCATTCTACACTGTATAAGCATTAAATATAAATATTCAACGCTTACACAGCTTGACAACCAATCGATTGACATACAACTAAATATTGGGATTAGTGTATGTCCAATATCATCCTAATACCCGTGTGGGGTTTCAATCAACAAATAATGAATTTTATTTGTGCAGTTGGGCGATGTATAAAATTCATCGTCCCAATCAATATCAGTCAAATGTGTGTACATAAAAAAATCATCCGATTTGTTTATGAATATTTATTACACTCATATACAAGTTAAAAATTATATTTTTAACGATAAAATATTTTATTTCAACGCGTGAATATTTTATTCATTTCATTCCACATCACAATCAATTTTCACAATACAATCAAATCAAACAAGTCGTCCATGGTTTGTGGACGACGGGTGTCGGGTGCTGCTAAGCACCGTCTGCATCCTAGTATATAATTTAACTAGAAAATTAAATTAATGTGAGAAATTCTCACCTTTGGGATCCACTCCGCCATTCTTTAACGGACGATGGTTTGGATTCTGTTCAAAATTCCAACGCCATCTTTTTCACACCGTTCATAGTAAAAATCACATTTTTATTTCAATGCTAAAAATTATATTTTTAGTTGGATAAAATTATATTTTTACTTCAAAACCATACATGTACAAATCACATCTTTAACACAATGTTTACATTATAAAGATAATATTTTTATATCAATGTTCATACAATAAAAATCATATTTTTATTTCATATCTCTTCATATAGAAATCATATTTTTATTATCTCTATAATATAAGAATCATATCTTTATTATCTCTATAATATAAAAATCATATCTTTATTATCCCTTTAATATAAACTCATATTTTTATTATCTCTATAATATAAAAATCATATTTTTCGTGAATTAAGAATAATAACATTATATAAATCTCAGATTTTTGACTAATTAAAAATCAGTCTTTATAAAAACAAAATAAACAAATAAATAAAAATCAGAGGATTATAGTTGGAAGGAAAAAATGGGGAGTGTCTGATTCGCCGTCGATCAGACTGGGGGGGACTGGCGGTGGCTTCAGCGAGGGCGATGAGGATTTGGGGCCATCGGGTTTGGAGAGGGAGAGGAGGAGAGGAGAGAGAAGCGCGGACTGAGGGGTGGTGGCGTGCGCTAGCGCGACGGTTGGGGGAGGGCACGTCGACGGCCATCGAGGGGGGGCGACAGGATCGATCCCCTTCCTTTTTTTTCAATCTGAATGACGGGGAAGGGAGAGAGAAAAGGGGGAGGGATATATAAATAATATATTTAATTTTCTATAAAAAGCAACTTTTTATTTCGAACCCCAAACTGAACCCACCGAGTGCCGCCCTAGTTAATTACCCCCATTTTGAACATAATGAGATATGTTTCGTACGCTAATTCGTTTGTTATGATCAGTTTCCATTCAAATTAAAATATAAATTTATATATTGAATTTGAACGCACGTTTCAATTTACTGGGGCCACATAATGACTCCATAAATTCAAGAAAAATAAATCTGGCCATGTTTTGACGATGCGGTCCTAACAAAACTAATTTCGTCAAATTTGAAGACCGTTTGAAAAATGACCATTTCTGGTCGATTCAAATTGACTAAAACTGTTCAAACACGTTTTCTTATGTCATGCTCACATATTAATCCCAAAATAATGAAAATTGGAATCCAGCAATAATTTGACATTCCGAATTCAAAAAAAGTAGTCTCGTGGAAAACGGAGGTCGTTTGAAAATTTTCCATTTTTAAGGGCTATATTTCCATAGCGACTAATCTGAATTTTCAACTGGGCATAACTTTTTATTCCCACTATGAAATTTCAATTTTTCGGATTCATTGGAAAGATATTTTCAAACAGATTCTAATATTTTTGGTTTCACCAAAATCCGGTTTATTTGAATCCTGTACATTCATTTGAAATTTGAAATCGGATTTTCAAACTATCGCGCCATTTCCAATTCCTTTTATAATTAAAATAAATATTTATATTCTAACTTCGATTCAAATAAATATATACGTTCTAATTCTATTCAAAATAAATTTCTAGTCATTATTATTTAAAATAAATCACTTCAAATATTCAAAATTCATTAAAATTACCAAAATATAAATTTTAAATTGGTTCTGATTTTCCGGGTTGTTACACATAAGAGAAGAACTTCTAACAGAATTCTTGACTTCGCGATAATCGAAGACATCCTCATAAAACACTGGACTAATCCCTCATAGCTTATCATGTGTAAGATGCTTCAGCTCA
Source organism: Allium sativum (assembly GCA_030737875.1). NCBI lineage: Eukaryota > Viridiplantae > Streptophyta > Magnoliopsida > Asparagales > Amaryllidaceae > Allium > Allium sativum. The sequence continues at coordinate 592,839,195 of CM060913.1, read as the reverse complement.
TATTCTTTTGATACACACATTACAACTAATCTTCCTACTATATAATGAGACGTCCAAAATGGTTGCATCAAGATATCCAACGAGTAAATTTTTTCGAATTCTTCATGGTTGAACATGATGTTCTGAGCAAATTCAGATGTTACTTCTAGCATCCTTGTTATTTTTCTAACACTGCCAAATAGAGGTTCCTTGTCCTCCTGTTGATAATAATGATAACAAGTTGATTGACCCGAAGAAGACAACAAGTAGATTAGGCAAACAACAACCATGCAATCAAAGTTAATCTAATGAAAACGGAACAGATGTACATACCTGTAGGTCACAATTGTACGCAGATGGAAGCCCTTTACATAAAATCATAAGAGTAGAAACACTTCCAGTTATCTTAGCAGATTTTCCACGGACAAGCTCCATAAGGTTCGAATTTTTATTTTGGGGAATGATACCACTTCTGAACATTATCAACGATAAAATAATGTGAGAGAAATAGTAAATAAGCATAAATTGATAAACTAAATTAAAAATAATGTGAGAGAATGATGGACCGCACTGAACATAAAATGATATGCATAAAATGGAAAACTGTAGAGGTTAGACATACATACATAACATATGTATCATGTTTATTAGAACATATGTGACTGGACGGTGAGCTTATAATCTCCAGTAAGCTGAAAGACCGCAACTGAGCTATACTGAAATACTGCTTAATTATATTCTGCACATTTCTTGAATATTCATGTTCAAACAATATGTGATATCTTGTTTCCAGAGGACACAAGTTGTTGAAACAGAAATATCCCATTTCTCAACTTTTCCGAAGTGCTAATTCTGTCCATGATAGCAGGATAGGCACAGATGGACATTTCAGGTGTACACATGTTATTTTATATATGATGATACCCATCAACGGTGGTGGATTTATAGCCATATTTAAAAGAAGTAAATTCAAAAATGCTCACTTATTCAATGAACTAACATGCATATTTTATCTCTCAACAGTAGTTGGGCAAGGCTCCGAGACCCTTCTGTGCACTTACTTGTAAAATTAAAAGTTATGGAATAAGAGAATGAAAATAAACCGAATGACAAATTTGAAAATAAAGTAAAATAAACAAAGATGCCATGAAGTAACAAATATGTTAATATCTAAACTGCATGCAAATAAAAATCTGGGGTTTAACATATGTGGTAACCTGGTCGGAATAAGGATTCAAGATTCTTTAGAATAGGGAATGCTTTTTCTAGTAGCATTGCAAATTTGTTCATCTTGTTTTACTTTTGAACTGTTAATATGAACGAAATTGTTATATAAACATCAATAGACACCTAAATCTTAGAATTGGTTTTACATGATTAGCATGTAGTATGGCATTTTGAAGTCACCGTAATCATCCACGGTCCTCACTGGATTTCTAAAACTTCAACAAGGGTGTTTGACCCTGTCAATCATGAGGCCATTAAATATACAATAGACATAACAGTTGTTGTCGATACTAAGTGCCTATAAGTAGAAGATTGTAATGCAAGTGGTCATGATACAAATTTAACTGTAAACACATTAATAAATGGAAACGATGTCCTTTAAAAACATAAAATTCAGCAAAAAAGCACATTACTATGACGATTAATTCAACATATTTGTATCTACGAAATAAAAACGATAATACTTATGTACAACAAAATTAGATAGAATGGGCTTGATAGAGAATGACAACCACTAAACCACCTTAGATTTAAGCAATAATAAAATTAGGGTTACAAGTCTAATGAAAAATAAGTCATCTTAATTATGTTTCTTGGAGCTATTTATTTCAGAACAAATTACATATTATGGAATTAATGCACGTACGCAGCTGATTTTGATACACACACTGCCCTAATCCTTGGTATTCGCAATTATCTTAGATAGTAATGACACTCCACATTCAAGTGAGCCTCTTTTTCGCACTGGCTATATTATATGTACACTAAATTATTTACTCAGGTTTATGCAACTTTGCTCATGCTGAACCTCATCACTTTCGTGAGCTAATGCATATTCCCACTTATATTCATGTCATGATTTTACTAGCATTGATACTCATCTATTTTGTCCTCATACGCATGTGCCAGATCATTTGTTTGTGCTTTGTTTAGTCTAGCCATCTTTGTTTATAAATATTTCTATATTTCTTTAGTATTTGATATATGTAGGTTTGATTCACCAGTTTATGTATGTGACTTTATCACAAGTTGCTGCTTTCCATTATGTAGAAGTTTCAGCGTTTTCCAACTGAGTGGTCATACTTCATTTATGTACATAACTTTACAGTTCTTATGCCTAAAGTTTTAACAGTGCAATGCAAACTACTCATTTATGGTCCTATCATTTATTTCTAAAAATTTAACTTTTTTTATTAGGCAATGGTGTGTGCAGTTAAACTTTATTATCTAGAGCACTTACAATAATAAGAGTAAGGTTGTGGAGCGAGTAACACTTAAAATCTACTACAGCAGAACAATATTCTGTTTAATTAAGAGATTCAGAGATATAATTCATAATATTGGTGTCCCTTCCAAAAGATTTATATTGGTAATCATGGTCAATAAAATGAAAATGCTTAATCTGGAGTTGGTAATCATGGAAAGGAGCATAGCAGTAGCATTACCATGATTAAATGTTCCTGCTAGTGGTTGGTGGTCACCCTTCCAAAAGATTTCTTGGAAACTCTTCTGACTAAAGTAAAGGGAAATACTTACAGCATTAGGCCGAGGTCCATAAATAATTTCTGTTGAGACTCATTCTTCACTTCCATTTTTTCAAAGGATAGAAACTGATGTTTACTTTTCTAAGTCTGGCTTACCTCCTAGAATTTACCCTTAGGCAATATGAAATTTCTTGTACTCTTAAACGTAATTTTACTTTTAATTTCATTAACCATTACACCTACCACCAGATTAGGAAGAAGAACATGAATAATTTTGAAATTCCCATAAGTTGATATCAAATTGCTGCTGGAAGACAAATCACGAGAAAGCCTTCCACCACATCCATAGCTGGATCGAATCCAGAGATATAATTCATATAAGTGGTGTCCTTTATTCAAATTTTGCAAGTGAAATGCATAAAAAACCTTAGCATAATTCAAATTTTCTCTTAATATAAACATTGAAAAAATAATGTTGTTCAAGGACAGTTACCCTTCCTCGCAGCGAGCACTCTAAGAGTGAATAGTACAAAAGGATCCGACCGAAGTATTCACGGATTAAGAAGAACATGATCTAATCTTGTTTTGTTGATCTACATAAACTGCGGAATGTGAACAATTTCTAGATAATGATTTGAAGTTTCAGAGGATTTGGATTTGAGGAAGATGTATTTGATGACTATTTTGTAATGAGAAAAACGAACATGAATTTAGCGGAAAGAGGAGAAAGAAGCGATTTGGGTTTTAGAGCTTCTCCAATAGTGAAGCGTATTCATGTTACGGAGCTGAATATGGGTTGTTTTTGCACCCAACGGATATTCCTAGTCGTAAAATTTTGCAAGATATTACGAGGGCAATTTAGATTCCTGAATAGGGCGCACGAGCCAATTTTATCGGCTCATGAGGTCGCGAGCCAATTTTTTCGGCTCGTGACTTCACGAGCCGATAAAATCGGCTCCTGACTAGTTTAGAAAAAAATTGTTTCCCCTATCCTACCTTATTTTCTAATATGACAAAAAAACTATTATTATTTTCGTAGAATAAACAAATTTGAAACATAATAATAGATGATTAATAACCCTTACGAATACAAGAGAACGCGACGGTACAATAAAAAAGAACAACATCTTTGCTGCATACATGATCGATAAGTTCAGACAAGCATAAAATAAAACACAAATTTGGATAAGGGTGCTTCATAACTAGGTTTCGCCGTAGTGGTTCCATAAGTGATTCATAAGATCCTTCTGCAGCCAGTTATGGAGTTCTACATCTCTAAACATAACCTGATGGATCAAATGAACGTTGAAGTCCTCCTCTGTTAGTGGATGGTTTGGTCGGAATACTTGTGGTGGTTGTGAAGCACCCTTGTAATCACAGTTACGTTGCTCTTCATCCATATCTCTTTCATCTTCTATAATCATGTTGTGAAGAATGATGCTAGCAAACATGATTGTAGACATCTTTTTCCTAGACCACAACCAACATGGATTACTTATCATTGCAAATCTAGATTGTAAAACACCGAAAGCACATTTTACATCTTTCCTTTGTGCCTTCTGCAGCGCCGCGAATCTGACTTGTTTAGGAGTAAATGGATTTGGACATGTTTTAACAATGGTGCTCCATTTCGGGTAAATGCCGTCACCTAGGTAATAGCCATATTCGTAAGTATTTTGACCGAGGGAAAATGTTAAAGGAGGTACCTGGCCTTGAGCAAGATCATTAAACATATGGGACCTTTCTATAACATTTAAGTCGTTATTTGAACCAGGGATTCCGAAGAAAGCGTGCCATATCCACAGATCATACGATGCCACAACTTCCAAAATGATGGTTGGTCGCATTTCCTTGTCGTTGTACGCACCTTGTAATCCCTTAGGACAGTTCTTCCATTCCCAATGCATACAGTCCAGACTTCCTAACATTCCTGGCCAACCATTGCTTTCGTGCATCTCTCTGATTCGCACTACATCTACTTCATTCGGAGATCGTAAGTATTCTTCCCCGTAGACGTCCACCACGGCTTGACAGAAAGTTTCAAGTGTTTCAAGTGTCGTGCCCTCTGCTATGCGGTATGCATCGTCCAAAGCATCGGCTGGAGTGGCATAAGCTAACATTCTCATAGCGGCCGTCATTTTCTATTCACCGGACAACCCCTGTGTCTTCGATGCATTTTGTTTGTACTTAAAGTAATAATTGTTGTCTTGAGTACCAGCCAATAACCGAAGAAATAGATTTACCCACATCCTGTATCTTCTACGAAACATATCAGGCCTATAAGTGCAATTATCATCGAAGTAATCTTGCATCAAAGACTTATGGTATTTAACATGATTTTGGTGTATAAACCTCCTTCCAGCAACCGATCCCCCTCTAGTTGTGGATGATGAACCATACGCTTTACGGTATAGGTCCTGTATTTCTTCCTCTTCCTCTTGAAGGATTTCATCTTCCTCCAAATCGCTATCAAAAGCCAGCACGCGTTTCGTAAAACTGGAATCCATTTATATTTGTGAATAAGTTTTTATTTGAGATATGAATTGCAATATTGCTGTAATATATAAGGTATGCGGTATTGGTAAGTGGGTAGCTTTTGTCGGTGGAGTGTTCTCCTTTATTGGATTAAGTGCTCCTTTATTGTACAACGTGTTCCTTTATCGACATGGTTCTCCTTTATTGGTACGAGTGCCTCTTTTTTGGACAGAGTGTCCTTTATTGGATAGAGTGCTCCTTTATTGGATAGAGTGTTTTTTGTTAGACAGAGTGCTCCTTTATTGGTAAGAGTGTTCCTTTATTGGACGGAGTGTACCTTTATTGGACATAGCCCTCGTTTATTGGCACGAATGGTCTTTAATTGTACAGTAAATAGCGCACAGTGTAGATCCTCTGTCATGGCTCCAATAAATTGGTACGAATGGTCTTTTATTGATACGAATGGTCTTTAATTGAACAGTAAATAGCTTGCATTACATAAATATTTTGCATTACATAAATATTTTACATTACATAACTTAGAAGCTTACAACAACGACAATTACAACATGCATAAATGCCAAAGTACAATTGAAGGAACTACAACAACTGAACACATAAACATCAAATTTAAAGTAAACGATACGATAGCTTCCACCCACACCTACCACGGACGTGGGTAAAATCCAGCTCTAGCTGCCTCAGCAACATTCTTTTTCAAACGTCGTATTTCGGCTTGCGCTTCCAATGCATATTGAACTCCACATTCGCACATCGGTGGGTCAATCCACTGCTTGAAGTAACAACAGTCAATTTCGTCAGGAAAAACGATGTGATCCTGGTAGGCTGCACAACCAAAAAATCGGCGCCCAACATCTTTTTCGTTCTTCGAAACAATGACGACCGATTCTTCTCCAAAACGGCACATAGGGTTGGATCCACCTAGACGTACTGGCTTGAGAACGCGTCCTTCAACAACCATTTCTTTTCCAGGTCTTTGATTTGCTACCCCCTCATCGTCAATTCCTATTTGCCCATGTTGGAGGCTACACTTTCTTTTCCCTGTTCCGACATGCTCCAAAAAGGGAACTGTACTCTTTTCTTAACAACTTGGCTCCTTTGGGGAAAGAGGAAGGAGGTGGCGGCTGGAAGAAAATAAATTATGATTAAGGGTTTCAGAGAAACCGCTACATATATGGAAAACTAGAGTGTGGGTCCGGGGTCGTCCACTTACCCGTATTATTTACACATATTGAAGTTAGGAACGTTATAAAACAAGGGTCGTCCACTTACCCGCATAATTTAAACATTTAAGCACGTGAAGGAGTTAAAAATGAGGGTCGTCCCAAATTTATTTTATAAAAATATTTTAACTTATATATGTAAACCATATATTTTATAAACCATTTCCACTGCGACTTTTTGGAATTTTGATTTGGACGTAAAACAAAATCTATAACATGAAAACTGATTTTTTTTCTCTTCCACTAGAAAAATATTGTCGATTTGATGCCAAAGTGTCTTGTTGTGAGGAAATCCGACTTAGATTGGATTTCGTATGACCAACTGAAGTTTGAAACATTATAAAATGATCTGCAGTGCCGCTGTAATTCGTTTTATAATTAAATTATAACCCAGATTTGGCATTTGCCAAAGTACGAGATTTGGCACTTGACAAAGTACAAGATTTGGCACTTGGCAAAGTACGAGATTTGGCACTTGGCAAGTACCAGATTTGGCACTTAGCAAGGTACCAGATTTGGCACTTGCCAAAGTACCAGATTTGGCACTTGGCTAAGTACCAGATTTGGCACTTGCCAAAGTACTAGATTTAGCAATAAGCAAGGTACCAGATTTCGCACTTGGCAAGGTACCAGATTTGGCACTTGCCAAAGTACCTGATTTGGCACTTGCCAAAGTACCAGATTTGGCACTTAGCATTACCTGATTTGGCACTTGTCAAAGTACCAAATTTGGCCCTCGCCAAAGTACCAGATTTGGCAATTGGCAAGGTACCAGATTTGGCACTTGCCAAAGTAACAGATTTGGCACTTGGCAAGGTACCGGATTTAGCACTAGCCAAGGTACCAGATTCGGCACGAGCAAACATTACACAGAACATATGAAATGAGCAAACATTACATAGAACATAATAAACGAGCAAACATTACACAAAACATAATAAACGAGCAAACATTACACAGAACACATTATAAAATAAAATAAAGTCCAAAATATCGAGACATGCACATATATACATCGAGCCATACATATATATACATCGCGACATACACAAATATACATCATGATAAATCTGCGGCATCATCATCAAAACCATCCAAAGACATGTTGTCCCCGGTATCAAAAGGGACATAATACAGAATATCGTCATCATCACTACCACCTCCCCAACCATCACCACCACTTAGTCTGTCACCCCCTCCTAGTCCGCCATCACCACCTAGTCCGTCACCCCCTCCTAGTCCGCCATCACCATCTAATTCGTTACCCCCACCTAGTCCGCCATCACCCCCTCCTAGTCCACCATCACCACCTGATCCGTCACCCCCTACTAGTCCGTCATCCCCTCCTAGACCACCATCACCACCTGATCCATGAACCCCTCCTAGTCCACCTCTTGAACCTCCACTAGTACATGACCCTACAGCGGTACCTGAGGCTGCTGTATCACCACCCCCTACTACCGTAAATCTGGCCTGTAAGTCATCGATCTGCTCCTGCAATCACTAAACAATCGCCTGATGCTCTGATATAAGGACTGAGAATGTAGCAGGGCCATCTCCTGAATAGCCGCAATATGTATCCTATGTCGATCAAACCGAGGTGCATACTGCATATATAGAACATATAAAATCAGTTTCTACAGCGTATAACATACAACGTAGATTCACAAGAACAAATTTTACCTCATGTGGCGGATATAATACAGCAGTAGGGACACCGTGCACCATGTGTGCAGGCGGGTAAATAATAGATAGGAATATCTATGCACCGCTAATATCAAATGTCTGAAATGTATCGGCCAGAGCGAAATCCGTAGGAGGGTCGGAGATCTGTGAAGGGGTCCGGTCAAAACTAAATGGTGGTGGATGAACTCTACCACTAACCAATCGGGGACCAATGTGATCGGAGTTCACACCCCGCATATAATCCGGTAGTAAGTACCATCTGGGAGCTATCCGAACCAATAAGGACCAAACTTGTAACAACCCGTATTTCGATAACATGAGTAAGACGAGAATCAAGGCAGAATTTAATTTTAAATTCTGAATCAAGTTAAACGGGCTATGCCATTGTGTTCGTCTCGGAAAAATACGCGAAATAGAGTCCGAGTTTTCGAAAATCGGAGTCCGTATGACCCGATTAAGGCCCAACGAAGTTTTCAGAAAATTTCTAAGTAAAAACAGATTTCAAATTCAAACTTGAATTTGGAAGATTGGGCCAGTTGGGCCAGGCGGGAAAAATTCCCGCCACAGTACCCAAGTCGACAGCCCTGTCGACTTGGGAGTCGACTTGGTCTGACCAAGTCGGCAGCCCTATCGACTTGGCTCAGACGAGCAGTCTTGCCTGGTGCACCTATTTCTATCTTGGCTAGGTTTCTGGGCCTGGTTTGAGATCTGACGGTTCAGGTTGGTCCTAGGGTTAATCTAAGGGTCCTAACTAGCCTAATCTTCTATAAATAAGCCCCTAACCCTCCCCTAAACCCTCATTATTCACTCATGTAACTAAACTATGGCAAAATTTCTACTCTCATGGCCTCCACTCAACTATCCTAGCCTCCACTTCATTTCTATGAAAGGTTTCATGATCATGAGAGTATTAGAGAGTCCCTATGTTAGTATGAGAGCTCCTCAAGTTGATTTCAAGGCAAAAGTTTTGGTCTTTGTTCATAAAGATGGTGTATTTGTTGATTTGGAGCATCCATCTTTGGGTTTTTGGATGATGGCATGCATAAGCTTCATCACAAGCTTTAGTTTAATCGATTTAGGCCTTCATAGCAAGGTAAGCCCTTCCCTACTCTTAGATATTAACTATGAAGCTAAATGTTCATGTAGAAAGTTTGGGTTTGATTAATTAGAATGATGCATGCTATCATGTTATTCAAGTCTATGTAGTCATTAGCTTGATCTTATGAGCAAAAAGCCACAACCTTTATGTTGAAATGTTGCATTATGCAACATGAGGATCTTCATAATCATTATGTCAACTTGCATATGAAGTCATAATCCTTATATGATGATATATGCGAGTTTATAGCCATCATTCCATGTCTTTTGTCACCATGATTCGCTTATGTACCAAGTTTGGGTTTATGCATGTCTTTGAGGCTTAAGAATGTAACATGCAAGCTAATGAACACATTTGTGCCTCATTTGCCACCATGATTAACTTGTGGCTTAATACCCATTTTTGTCATTCCTTTGCCAAGTCTCTTCTTTTAATCCATCACGTTGTTGCGAACGTATATGCTAGTTTAAAAAGCGTTGGGGTCACATTATGGGGAAACATAATGACATGAATATGACTTGGGTAAATGGGTATAAACATGACAACATGTAACGTTAAATATGACATGTGTTTATACTTGAAAACATGACTTGAAATATAACATGGAAGTTGACATGTAAGTATGCATAAAAACATAAGCTTGGGAATTTACCTATTAAGTTAGGTCTACCCATTGGGAATTTACCTATTAAGTTAGGTCTACCCAATTGCTTGAAAACTTGACTATGAACATGACACTAGACTAAACATGAAAGTGGCCAACTCGAGGTTGGGTGGAGTTTGCAACGTAAAACTACCCGGAACCGACCGGCCTAACTAGTAGTTGCAAACAATAGGACCCAATGTGAGAAGTTGGTCATGTTGTGCTTGAACCCGAGGTTAGACCAAGTTGTGGTGTAAAGCTACCCGGAATCGACCGGCTTAACTAGTAACCACAACAAAGTCTAATGTGAGAGGTTGGGGTGCATTAAGTAATTAATGCCACATGATAGGGTTAAGTTAATTTGATTAATGACTCTTAACCAAATACGACATGGGTAAATGGGTTAAGTAAATTGGTTAGGCTAATGATACTTAACAAAACATGACAAGGTTGGGTAGGTTAAGTAACTTGATTTGCCTAATGACACTTAACCATTTTTATACGGCTAGTGGACGGGGATTAAGTTAACCAATACTTAATCAATCCAACATGATAACTTGATAAGGTTAAGTGGGATCGTGTTTGATTTCTTAATGACACTTAACCATGCAAGATGATTAGGGGATGGGGTTAGGAAATTTACACTTAACTAATCCGACTTGGTAATTACATGGGGTTAAGTAATTAAGGCTTAACTAATCTAACCACGGTAATTAGATGAGGTTAAGTAATCCACACTTAACTAATCTAAACACGGTAATTCGATGGGGTTAAGTTAAACACTTAACCAATTTAAACTTGGTAATTCAATGAGGTTAAGTAACCAATACTCAACCAACTTAACGTGATAATTTAATGGGGTTAAGCAACTTATACTTAACCAATTATACATGATGATTTGATGAGGTTAAGTAACCTACACTTAACCAATCTAATACGCGGACCTGACAAGGTTAAGTCGCAAGACCTTTTTAGAATATACTTAACCAATCCGACTCGATAATTTGATGGATTAAGATAATCTATGCTTAATCAATCTAGCAAGATAATCCGATAGGGTTAAGGTAAACTAGTACTTGACCAATTTGACCTGATAGGGTTAAGTCATGAGCCTCTGGGTACACTTAACCAACTTGTAGGGCTAAGTCTTAAACTTAAATACTTAGCCAATCTTGACGTGATTCGTGGGCGGGTTAAGGCATGGACTTGAGTGATAACACTTAACACAATAAGACAAACCCTAGTTAGAGGAACTAGGTAGAGAATCGTGGTTAATCAAGGATAACGGGGAAGAAAGCTAAGTGGTAAACCTTAGTTAAGGGTAACTAAGTAATAATTCTTAGCTAAGGACATAGGATTAATTCACAAAGCGATGAGTAACCTGATACGGTAGGTCATCGCTTAGTATACGAGGAGGAGCAAGTTATCTGACTTAGATAAAAGCTCCAGCGCACTGGGTGCCGAAGTGGAAGCTTCGGGGGACGTGAGGATATTCTTGGGATTCCTCTGTGGGCTGCCAAGTAATTGTACTAGGCCCATGAGAGGTTAAGGTCTGCGTTAGAAGGACCAAGAGTATGCCATGGTTGCTATGCGAGCGACCTAAAGACTGGGATGGATTAGCGTGGAGTCGACGATTCTTGGTTTTTGCCCTGGATAGCACGTCGTCGACTACCTACCATCTTTAGTCAATCGTGTACGAACGGAAAGGCAGGGAACCCCCAACAGACCATGTTCTTGCTATCAAGTCATGGGTGAGGTAGGCCCGTAGGAAAGTGGGGCTATAGTGGGGCCGGGATGTGGTTCTCATACATGATTTTTCTTGGGTTGCCTTTCAGTAGTTGAGGGAGGGGTCACGTGGGACCATAGCCACGGGTACAAAAACAGACCTTGATATCTGCATCAGCAGACGACTTAAAGCTCCCGACCGAGTTCCGTATTTCTTGGTTTGCCCTGGCACGGAACTCGGATGGCACATTGGGGAACATGTGCGTCTAGACATGGGAAACGATTCACGATACACACGTGGGATGAAGGGCGCGGTTGACGGGTGGCATAATCCCTAGTGTTCCTAGGTGGCCAAAACCCAAACCGAGACACGGAAACGTTCATTAGGTAGCATAATCCCTAGCGGTCCTAGGTGGCATAAATCCTAAGTGGACGCGCGATAGTTCATGGTAGGGAAACACAGCTAGATCAAGGGTTGCAGTCCAAAACAACTTCAAGGATAAAACGTTTTCATGGGAAAGTCCGTACGGCCTACGGCAAAGGACTGAACTTATTCATGGAAAGAAACATACGAGTTGGGAAAACCTACATATGCTATATATTAGGTTGACGTGGACCATTACATGACGTTGGGCAAGGGACATTCATGGTTAACACATGACGCGGGTTGGGATACTAGTACGATAGGTGCAGAGCGGATATACAGGATAGATGCCATGGGACGTTATACGCGATAGATATCTTGGGATATTATACTTGATAGAAACCTGACAATGTGATACCTTGTTTTATCTTGACATCGTAGTTTATCACGACACCCTAGTTTATCTGAGCTCAGTAGTTCATCCTGTTATTTTGATTTAATTGACCTATCTTGTATCATGCTTATGTTCATCTCAGTTTCTCATGACAGTTAACTTTACTAGTTTTTATGCTAATAGTAGATAGGGCTTACTCAGTCTTTTTTACTGACCCGTTTTGTTTCGCCTCTTTTCTTCCGTTTCCCCCCCAGGTTACAGGGAGGAAATACTGTTGTTTAGTTCGGACTTCTTCTGCTTGAAGGTCATCATGGATGGCTTGGACTTTTCTTGGCAAATGGCTACTTTACTGTTTTTACTTGGGGAATAATTTATGAAAATGTCTTTATGCTTCTTTACTATTGCAAGACAGGTTTTGATGTACTCTGATGTAAAAGGCTTTAGACCTTATTTATTCATGTTATGAAAGTTTGATTTTACTTCCGCTATTTTATATGTTCTGTCTTGTGATATTTCTGTGCATGTTTACCAATAATGCCCCTCTAAAGCTAGTGCATTCCTTTGTGAGTGACCCTAGCGGAGGCGGGGTGTTACACGTGGTATCAGAGCAGAAGGTTACCAGACTGGGCAAAAGTTTTTAAAACCTTCTGAAAAACTATTTGAGAAACCGTTTACAAAGAAGCATTTTTCAAGAAAAGTTTTTAAAGGCTATTCCCCAAAAGCCATTAGCACCATCCTTTGATTCCTTGATTGAATTTTTTTTCCTTTCTTTCCTCCATCTGTGGTCACAGTAGTTCTAACTGTGACTAATCTTTGTCTAGCCACATAGGTGTTTCCCGTACGATGGAGGAAGTTCTCGAGAGACTTGTTACCGAAGTTACAAGAAAGGATAATAAGAGTAAGGGTAAAGGATACCAGCTTAAGGATAAGCAACTGTTGTTATGGCTTAGTCCATCGAGGAGGACAAGGACAAGATCAGCGGAGAGGGAAATAGTACGCTCCCACTTCTAGGGCACCTAAAAGAAATGGTGCCATTTCTGGTAAAGGTTTAGTCGTTCTTTTCTATCATCCCGTCCAGACTTTGTCTTGATCATCGTATCATTTAAGTCTGCTTGGGTAGTTGAGTCTCTGCACCTTAGTACTAGCATGGTAGAAGATCCCAGTTTTTTGTCCCAAAATCTAGTTTGAGAGTCAATCCATTTATACATGACTTGTTTTGGATTTGAGAATGACATGCCTCGGTTATGGATGGATTCTAGGGATGAAGTGGTCATCCAGTATGGGGTGCCACTCTCGGTTTTGATAGGAGGGTAGTTAGACTCTTGACTAGCCTTGGTAATACCCTCGAAGTCTCGTGGAACCTTTTGGGTTCGGTCATGATTAGTTACCTAGAATCCCTTGATACCTTTATTGGAAATTTGAAGCCCGATCGGATGGTGTTCGCCGATAAGACGGATGGTTTATTTCACTTATGCATGGGTTATGGAAATCACCTGTAACGAACCATAATTTCTATATATTTAAAATTTAAATTTTAATTAAATATATAGTATACTATTGGTTAAATTTATATTTATTTATATTACGAGCCTGAAATGGCGCGGTAGTTTGAAAATTCGATTTTTAACTTTGGAAAAATATATATAATTCATTTTAAATCAGAATTTGGTAAAACTGGAAACGTTAGAATCGAATTAATCATATCTTTCCAGAGAATGTATGAATTTGAAATTTCGCCGGATAAATTGCAAGTTATGACTAAATCAAAATTCAGAATAGTCGCTATAGAATATTTAAAGGCCTGTAAAATAGCCATTTTTCAAACGACCTCGGTTTTCGACGAAACCACTTCTGTTGAATCCGGAATGTCGAATTATTGCTAGGTTTCAATTTTCAGAATTTTTCGAATTAATCTGTGAGAGTGGCAAGTGAAAACGCGTTTTGTCAGTTGACAGTTAAATTGGATCGACCCGAAAAAGGCCATTTTTCCAACGGTCTCGAAATTCAACGAAATTAGTTTCGTTGGAATCGTATCGTCAAAACATAACCAAAAATAATTTTTCTGGATTTTTCGGGGTCAGTACGTGGGCCCGGTAATGTAAAAATGTACGTTCGAATTTGGATACGCGATAACTGTGTATGTGTTAATCAGTTTGGGCCATATATATATATATACACATACTTAGGCCACTACCATCAAGTCAGCCCATTTCCACTCCTCCTCCATCATTTTCTTCTTTAATGGCTGAAATTATATTTTATTTTTAAATTTAAAATCAAAATAAAGCTCAAAAATAAAATCTCTCGAAACCCTATCGTATTATATGTCGATTCGAAGCTCTCGGCTTGTAGAATGCAGATCTATAGTTTGTTTTGACATGCAGCGACTAGGTTGGCCAGAAAACTCGGTCAAAGTCTCTGAAATTCGAAACCCTAGGCTCTAAATTGGGGTTTTCCGATTTAAGCAGTAATTGGGAAATCAGTGATATGGGTTTGGTAGAGGATGGCCTGGGGAGTTCATGGGTGGTGGTCGCTGGTCGTATCGTGGTCGGAGGGGGTTCAATTTGGCGATGTAAGGTTTTGGAGCTCGGTTTTTGGTGACGAACGTACTCACGGTGGAGGACGCCGGAAGTCAGGGCGGCACGATGGGGAGATGCGGTTCTGGGCGGGCTTCGGTCTGAGAGTGGTTTCGGGGATTTCGGTGGCCGGAATCGATGGTCTCAGGCGGTCAAAGCATGGCCATTTTTGGGTTCATTTCGGTCAACGCGGGTAGAGGACGAGCGGGAAGGAGATGATGCTGGTGCTGACGTGGCGGGTTTTGAGTGGGTGAGGATTTTCATTTATTTAATTTATATATTTTTAATTTCAAACGCTAAAACACTGATAACTCTCTCATTTTAAGTCGGATTTGGACGCGGTTTGTTGCGTTGGGATCGTGGCGGAGTTGCGGACGTTTTGGCACTGGTTTGGTTGCGATCTGAGACTGTCAAATTTTGGGCCTTTCTGAACGCTCGATTCAAATTGAAACCCGAAGGTGAGTGTTCCTTCACTCACGAAATTCTGAATCCATCCCATATTTATCAATTTAATGTATGAAATGAATTGGATGTATGGTTGTGATTGATTTGGTGAATGATTGCTTGAAAATTTGACATGCAAGTGTTAACATGCATTGAAAATCGATAAATTAGTTATTTAAATTTAATTTAAATTTCTAGTTAGAATTCCGACACTTGATAACTAGTAAAATGATTCAATTTACTGTTGAATAAACGATGTGATAGCTGCCTTGATTGATTTGATTTCTGGATGAATATTGCTCGGACTGTTCTGTTACGCAGTATATGATGTTGTGTGCCCATGTGACGATAAATCTCATTTGTACCCTTGATGTTGCGGGCATCTAATGAACCCGGGATTTATCGATAAAAATGAATTAAGAACACAGAGTGAAATGATAGATCTCTGTGACCCTGATTTGGATTGAAATGATAGATCCATCCCTGAAGTATCGAGAAACTTAAATTTAAAATCACTTGGCCGTTGGATAGATAATTATATACAGACATCGGTTGGTTAAATGATTTTAATATTTGAAATTTTATTTGATAGAATTTCACATAAAAGAATGTGTCGATACTCGATTTTTTAAATTCTTTAAAAATTCTGAACTGGGATGATGATAAAAGGGTTGAAGGAATTTTCCAAACCAAAATAGAAATATCTAAATTGGGGTTTGAATATGAATTGAAAACTTTCCAAAATAAGAGTTGGATTAGAGGAAAAAAAATTCTTATAGAAATCAAATGTTGGGGAAATTAGAAATCAAGAGTATCTGAGTTGTTTTAACCCAGTTGGAATATATATATCTCGGAACTCTTGAAATCAAGTAGTTGTTTTGAACGAGGTTGAAACGAGATAGGGAACTAAATGAACTCCGTTGAGACCGGAGGATAAATTCAAGTATTTGAAATTTGGAAGGAAGAAAGGTTTTGATTTGAGAAATTTATTTTTAATATTTATGCATTGATTCTAAATAATTATTCTAGCTTTAAAACTATTAATTACTTTTACTTAATACTATTGTATTTAAATAATTTCCTCATAATTCATTTTTCAAAGGTTCTAGTAAATCTTATTTAAGTATATATATAATATTTAAATTACTAAATTATCTTAACTATTATATTCTATATATACATCTATATATATTTATTCTATAAAAATTTATTATTATTATTATTATTATTATTATATGAACATTTAGTTTACAAGTATTTTCTCAAATTTTAAATTCTTCCGAATGGAAATGCTTGAGTTTGAACCACTGTTTTTTTTTTGAATAGTTGTGGAAACGGAGTTGAGATAGAGTTATATCACTTTATTATGAATCAATTTCAAACCGATTTCAAATATGAAAGTGAAGTTTATTATACCAGAATATAAACTTATCTCCTAAAGGATTGAAATAAGTTATGGAAGGATATATTCTATTGAATATGAATGAATTTTTGAATATGAATCGAATTAGAATAATTTGAAATCTTTTGAGATTAAATATGTTCAAATTGAATATAAGTCGATCTTAAATACTAAATGATTTTAGTATAAGGATATGGAAATATATTCTAATTTTAGAATATAATCGGTTTAGTAAGATTTATGATATTTCAACATGAAACTATATTCTATTCTTGGAATATAAATTGGTTCGAAACAGAATATGATATTTTGATATGAAAGCGAACCTTTGAAATGTAAAAGAACCAACCAATGTGAAAAATGTAAGCGTTGGTTGTTAAAGAGACCGGAGTCGGCATAAGGCATACTCTCTGTCAGTGTCGATACCACTTTGACAACTGTGAACGTTATGACGTATCCAGAATGAGTATGATGACTTGAAGGCGATTATTAAATCGAAGAAGATGAACAATGACGAAATAGCCCTGACCTTCGGGTCAGAATTGAAATGACTAAAACAGGAGCTATACCGTGACTAATTGAGGTTAGCGCCTTTGATCGGACACACTTCTTCGATGCTATTTATATGACTATGATGATGATGATTTGGGCCCATTTAATTTTATGATTATGGGAGTGTGTTCCGAGGTGGGCGGTAGTGGCTGCTATGCGTTACCACCGGTCCGGGAGTGCAATTGGTAGAATCCTACCCTGGGCATTGCCTCGAGTGCCTTGTCATATATATCCTTATCGAGCCCCATACGATTTTGATTTAGCATTGCCTTCTATGGAGTGCCCTCTGATAACACCAGTACGGTGAATTTACGGTACTGTATAGACTGTTGATGCCTATAAACGGCGTAAGGGTAATATGGTAATCCCGCTTACGCTAATTTCAGTATTTATATTTTATTGAATAGACACTATCATAATAGCGTACTATATTATGTATGTATTAGTTTAACGGATCCTTAAGAGATGGAAACCCCGTAACATCTCTTGAGTTACTGCGCCCATGACACTGATGTTATTTCACATTTTAATTTGACTAATATGAGATGATTTAGTGCTGATCCGAGTGTTTGTTGTGTTTTCTTTTATGCAATATGCTCGGGTCAGCAGACGTTGCAGTTACTGAAGATGACTGTGCTTTGGAAATCGAGGACGAAGATTTGGTATATCTATTATCTATACATATGTATATCCGCTGCATTATTTTTCCGCTGCTTATTATGTACAGCTGTATGTATATGTAACTCTGATAATCATTGAAGGTTATAGTCAATGTATATATATTTCAACTGCTTTTAAACTGCTATTTGTTATTATATGTTGTCCTTTCGCTGTGAGATTTTGTTATTGTCTTTTCTCTTCTTTCTTTCTTTTTCTTCTTTTCCCAATAACTACCTGCATTTGAGATTTGTTTGGGTCGACATGTGTGGCTTATTGTCGATTTGAACGGTCAAGAATTTGGGTCGTTACAGTTGGTATCAGAGCAATGGTTAGCGATAACCTTGGCTCTGTTTGGGAATTAACTCATTAGAGATGGGGTTAGTAACGCCCTAAAATGAGTTTGAGTGATATGAGAGAGCGTACTTGTATTTTGATATAAAGTGATTTTATTGTGTTGATTGGTCCTGTTGAATATTTATGGGTTCTGGTCGGTATATGGGACGCCATAGAATCGATAGGGATTCCTAAGTAATCGAATGGAATGAATCGACATAATATGGTTTCGATTATATTTTTTATATATTATGTATATTATTTTTGGTCTTAAGTGTATAAGCATCGGTCGTTGGTAGGTAATAATATTAAATTTAAACCTATTATGGTCGATTCGATAATAAATTTAATAAGGAATTTAAAATGGTCGAAGAAAATATATGAAAATGATATGATACCTTTAAGTATAAGGGATAAGAAGGTTTGTGATTGAAATGGAAATGAACTTGAAACTTGATCCTGGGTGTTTTCGGAGATAGTTTGCTAAAGTTTAAAATAATATCGTATGAAAAAAAAAATGGTTTGGAAATGGTTCAAAAAGAAATAAGTGAAATCCCTCCTCGGACATCAGTAATGACTTTGATAATGAGTGCACGCATTATCAACGTTCATTATGAAGCGTCTAAGTGGGGAGACCCCTTCGTACTTCCATAACTTGTTTGAAAAGGATTTTTATTTAATTACCAATGATATGTAAGTTGAGTTTAAATTTAGCGTAGAACTGAAATTTTATATGTACTGTATTAATTCATGGTTTTGGATTTAAGTTTATATGGTATGGTTTTTTTTTTTTTGAAAAATGGATTAGGTACATATATTATTTAAAACCTAGTTTATAAACCTGGAATCGAAGTATTTGAGTTCATTTTGACTAATAACATTGTTTTAAAGAACTAAAGTAACTCGATTTATTGGCGTCTTAGATTTTGAAACAAGGAAATAGATCTGAGTATTAAGATAAAGGAAAGGGTCGTCAAAATGTTATGCATGAGCGATAATAAGTTAAACTAACTCCAAGTTTGGTATTATATATAAATGGTTTAAATAGAACGCGCCGCGAAATGACCGTTCGCGAATTTTGACCATTGACTTTGAATGGACGTAGCGGGAGATCCGACCATCGGATTCTCCTAAAACCGGAACCGTTGGGTTCGTATCGAAAAGAGCTTTCCAACGAATATAAGAGTTTTAAAATCTAACGGTTAGATTTGGAAATATGTCCAAATCAAATTTGGAAAAGGTCGCTATGGCCGCAGTTCGGTGGCCGTTGTTGGAACCCGACTGAAAAATCGATAATAATTTTTTTTTAAAAATATTAATAATTTGAGGAAAATCATAATAAGTGATTTGGAAAGAATCGGGATGAAAGTATAAAACTCTAGATGAGTTAAAACTCATTTGGACGGTATATCGAATATGAACCTAAGTATGAACAATGAAATGAAATGTAAATCATCTTGTCGAATGGTGTATAACCTAAATTTAGTAGAGGAACCGAGTCAAATGGAGTTTAACTCAGGAAATTGAATAAAATGATTTGAGAACTAATTTTGGAAAAATTTCGAGGGTGAGTTGAGTAAATAAGCAAGTTAATGGAATAATAATTGAGGTAACTCGAATGGGAATAAGCAAGAAAGAAATGTAAATGAATTTGCGAATGAAATGGAAATAAGGTTAAACTTAGTCGAGTCAATAAAATCGAATCGATAAGAGTTAACTTATAAATCGTGTAAAGGTCTATGGAGAAGTATGTGTTAGGAAACTAATAAGTCATGAAATTGGTAGGTTGACCCATATTAAGGAATTAAGGGTTTAATGCAACTAAGTTAGTTTGAAATTTCAAAATGAATTCAAGTTTATTTGGAATTTGGTGCCGGGAATGGAAACGGGAATATATAGAAAATGTATCGGAATTGGGTAAACAAATTTAATTCAAATCCATTTTTCCGAGTAAAGAAATAATAACAACTGAAATGAATAAGTTGAAATGAACTTAAGTAAGATAGACGATGGCATAATATGAATAGATAAATGAAATTGCTTAATACGAGTGAAATGAACGTGAGTATACTTAAGCGATAAAGGGTAAACAATACTCGAACATAATGAAATGATAACCCATTAGATGGTTAAACTTGGCTTAAATCTTTGAAACCGGAAAGTTTGAACTTGAAATGGAATAAGTCAATGTTTATGTAAAATCTGAAATAGCCGATAAGCTGAAATAAAATAGGCATAACTTTTGATGGGATGATCGGAACTTGACGATTCCGGACTTTTCGGAAACCTTAGAAACCGAGCTAAAACTTTCGTTTATAAAGCCATGTCGAATTCCTGTGATTACTAAGCTGAAATGCAAGTTTTAGTCGTAGTTCTATGCGCAGAAAATAAAAATCTGAACTGAATACCCATGTTATTTTGACCATAACTCCCTAACGGAACGTCGGATTTTAATGTGCGAATACAATTCAGAAAGGCCTGAATGTAAACTACAACTTTCCTCAATATGCTGAGTTAAATCCTAATGTCTAAGGGGTTAAAAACTGGGTTGAACAACTCAGACCTGCATTTCTTAGTGTATGGGCTGAGGTGTTCTACTTCACTAAAACTGCCATAACTTTTAAACCGATTATCCGAATTCGATGAGTCCGGACATTTCGGAAAGCCTGAGCGAGAGCAGAAACTTTTGCCTAGTATGCTTTGATCAAATTCCAACTTTTAATGCGTGATAATCAACGATTCGTTCGCTGGCCTGTTGCGGATATTCGGTTTTGTAGTTGAAACGATGAAATCTTGATATGTATGTTGCATACATTTGTTATATATTTTATATATGTTAAATTCTTAATGTGTATGTAAGTATTTGGCAGGTGTAAGAAGTCGCATTTTGCTTCGAAGCTCGCGTGCGCTAAAATGCTAAACGCTAAGGTAAATAAAAATGCAATATAACGCTAAAAGAGGTACGTACTTGTGGTATATGGTTTTGAGGGTTTTATATTTTGATTTTCCCCACTTTTGGGATGCCTCATCGTTGGATGAGATGTATATTGAGTCGTATATGTATTGGGATTTTTCCCGGACCTCTCCGTGCAAAGGAGATGCTGCCGAAATTTTTCGTGATTTCGGGAGTTAGAAAATTTACGGATTTTTCAACTATACTTGTTTTGGAAATATTATTTTTAAGTATGGATTTGAAAAAGATATGTGCTTGATATCGTTTCGTTCGCTTTTCGAGGACGAAAAGATTTTAAGTGGGGGAGAATGTAACGAACCATAATTTCTGTATATTTAAAATTTAAATTTTAATTAAATATATAGTATACTATTGGTTAAATTTATATTTATTTATATTACGAGCCTGAAATGGCGCGGTAGTTTGAAAATTCGATTTTTAACTTTGGAAAAATATATATAATTCATTTTAAATCAGAATTTGGTAAAACTGGAAACGTTAGAATCGAATTAATCATATCTTTCCAGAGAATGTATGAATTTGAAATTTCGCCGGATAAATTGCAAGTTATGACTAAATCAAAATTCAGAATAGTCGCTATAGAATATTTAAAGGCCTGTAAAATAGCCATTTTTCAAACGACCTCGGTTTTCGACGAAACCACTTCTGTTGAATCCGGAATGTCGAATTATTGCTAGGTTTCAATTTTCAGAATTTTTCGAATTAATCTGTGAGAGTGGCAAGTGAAAACGCGTTTTGTCAGTTGACAGTTAAATTGGATCGACCCGAAAAAGGCCATTTTTCCAACGGTCTCGAAATTCAACGAAATTAGTTTCGTTGGAATCGTATCGTCAAAACATAACCAAAAATAATTTTTCTGGATTTTTCGGGGTCAGTACGTGGGCCCGGTAATGTAAAAATGTACGTTCGAATTTGGATACGCGATAACTGTGTATGTGTTAATCAGTTTGGGCCATATATATATATATATACACATACTTAGGCCACTACCATCAAGTCAGCCCATTTCCACTCCTCCTCCATCATTTTCTTCTTTAATGGCTGAAATTATATTTTATTTTTAAATTTAAAATCAAAATAAAGCTCAAAAATAAAATCTCTCGAAACCCTATCGTATTATATGTCGATTCGAAGCTCTCGGCTTGTAGAATGCAGATCTATAGTTTGTTTTGACATGCAGCGACTAGGTTGGCCAGAAAACTCGGTCAAAGTCTCTGAAATTCGAAACCCTAGGCTCTAAATTGGGGTTTTCCGATTTAAGCAGTAATTGGGAAATCAGTGATATGGGTTTGGTAGAGGATGGCCTGGGGAGTTCATGGGTGGTGGTCGCTGGTCGTATCGTGGTCGGAGGGGGTTCAATTTGGCGATGTAAGGTTTTGGAGCTCGGTTTTTGGTGACGAACGTACTCACGGTGGAGGACGCCGGAAGTCAGGGCGGCACGATGGGGAGATGCGGTTCTGGGCGGGCTTCGGTCTGAGAGTGGTTTCGGGGATTTCGGTGGCCGGAATCGATGGTCTCAGGCGGTCAAAGCATGGCCATTTTTGGGTTCATTTCGGTCAACGCGGGTAGAGGACGAGCGGGAAGGAGATGATGCTGGTGCTGACGTGGCGGGTTTTGAGTGGGTGAGGATTTTCATTTATTTAATTTATATATTTTTAATTTCAAACGCTAAAACACTGATAACTCTCTCATTTTAAGTCGGATTTGGACGCGGTTTGTTGCGTTGGGATCGTGGCGGAGTTGCGGACGTTTTGGCACTGGTTTGGTTGCGATCTGAGACTGTCAAATTTTGGGCCTTTCTGAACGCTCGATTCAAATTGAAACCCGAAGGTGAGTGTTCCTTCACTCACGAAATTCTGAATCCATCCCATATTTATCAATTTAATGTATGAAATGAATTGGATGTATGGTTGTGATTGATTTGGTGAATGATTGCTTGAAAATTTGACATGCAAGTGTTAACATGCATTGAAAATCGATAAATTAGTTATTTAAATTTAATTTAAATTTCTAGTTAGAATTCCGACACTTGATAACTAGTAAAATGATTCAATTTACTGTTGAATAAACGATGTGATAGCTGCCTTGATTGATTTGATTTCTGGATGAATATTGCTCGGACTGTTCTGTTACGCAGTATATGATGTTGTGTGCCCATGTGACGATAAATCTCATTTGTACCCTTGATGTTGCGGGCATCTAATGAACCCGGGATTTATCGATAAAAATGAATTAAGAACACAGAGTGAAATGATAGATCTCTGTGACCCTGATTTGGATTGAAATGATAGATCCATCCCTGAAGTATCGAGAAACTTAAATTTAAAATCACTTGGCCGTTGGATAGATAATTATATACAGACATCGATTGGTTAAATGATTTTAATATTTGAAATTTTATTTGATAGAATTTCACATAAAAGAATGTGTCGATACTCGATTTTTTAAATTCTTTAAAAATTCTGAACTGGGATGATGATAAAAGGGTTGAAGGAATTTTCCAAACCAAAATAGAAATATCTAAATTGGGGTTTGAATATGAATTGAAAACTTTCCAAAATAAGAGTTGGATTAGAGGAAAAAAAATTCTTATAGAAATCAAATGTTGGGGAAATTAGAAATCAAGAGTATCTGAGTTGTTTTAACCCAGTTGGAATATATATATCTCGGAACTCTTGAAATCAAGTAGTTGTTTTGAACGAGGTTGAAACGAGATAGGGAACTAAATGAACTCCGTTGAGACCGGAGGATAAATTCAAGTATTTGAAATTTGGAAGGAAGAAAGGTTTTGATTTGAGAAATTTATTTTTAATATTTATGCATTGATTCTAAATAATTATTCTAGCTTTAAAACTATTAATTACTTTTACTTAATACTATTGTATTTAAATAATTTCCTCATAATTCATTTTTCAAAGGTTCTAGTAAATCTTATTTAAGTATATATATAATATTTAAATTACTAAATTATCTTAACTATTATATTCTATATATACATCTATATATATTTATTCTATAAAAATTTATTATTATTATTATTATTATTATTATTATTATATGAACATTTAGTTTACAAGTATTTTCTCAAATTTTAAATTCTTCCGAATGGAAATGCTTGAGTTTGAACCACTGGTTTTTTTTTGAATAGTTGTGGAAACGGAGTTGAGATAGAGTTATATCACTTTATTATGAATCAATTTCAAACCGATTTCAAATATGAAAGTGAAGTTTATTATACCAGAATATAAACTTATCTCCTAAAGGATTGAAATAAGTTATGGAAGGATATATTCTATTGAATATGAATGAATTTTTGAATATGAATCGAATTAGAATAATTTGAAATCTTTTGAGATTAAATATGTTCAAATTGAATATAAGTCGATCTTAAATACTAAATGATTTTAGTATAAGGATATGGAAATATATTCTAATTTTAGAATATAATCGGTTTAGTAAGATTTATGATATTTCAACATGAAACTATATTCTATTCTTGGAATATAAATTGGTTCGAAACAGAATATGATATTTTGATATGAAAGCGAACCTTTGAAATGTAAAAGAACCAACCGATGTGAAAAATGTAAGCGTTGGTTGTTAAAGAGACCGGAGTCGGCATAAGGCATACTCTCTGTCAGTGTCGATACCACTTTGACAACTGTGAACGTTATGACGTATCCAGAATGAGTATGATGACTTGAAGGCGATTATTAAATCGAAGAAGATGAACAATGACGAAATAGCCCTGACCTTCGGGTCAGAATTGAAATGACTAAAACAGGAGCTATACCGTGACTAATTGAGGTTAGCACCTTTGATCGGACACACTTCTTCGATGCTATTTATATGACTATGATGATGATGATTTGGGCCCGTTTAATTTTATGATTATGGGAGTGTGTTCCGAGGTGGGCGGTAGTGGCTGCTATGCGTTACCACCGGTCCGGGAGTGCAATTGGTAGAATCCTACCCTGGGCATTGCCTCGAGTGCCTTGTCATATATATCCTTATCGAGCCCCATACGATTTTGATTTAGCATTGCCTTCTATGGAGTGCCCTCTGATAACACCAGTACGGTGAATTTACGGTACTGTATAGACTGTTGATGCCTATAAACGGCGTAAGGGTAATATGGTAATCCCGCTTACGCTAATTTCAGTATTTATATTTTATTGAATAGACACTATCATAATAGCATACTATATTATGTATGTATTAGTTTAACGGATCCTTAAGAGATGGAAACCCCGTAACATCTCTTGAGTTACTGCACCCATGACACTGATGTTATTTCACATTTTAATTTGACTAATATGAGATGATTTAGTGCTGATCCGAGTGTTTGTTGTGTTTTCTTTTATGCAATATGCTCGGGTCAGCAGACGTTGCAGTTACTGAAGATGACTGTGCTTTGGAAATCGAGGACGAAGATTTGGTATATCTATTATCTATACATATGTATATCCGCTGCATTATTTTTCCGCTGCTTATTATGTACAGCTGTATGTATATGTAACTCTGATAATCATTGAAGGTTATAGTCAATGTATATATATTTCAACTGCTTTTAAACTGCTATTTGTTATTATATGTTGTCCTTCCGCTGTGAGATTTTGTTATTGTCTTTTCTCTTCTTTCTTTCTTTTTCTTCTTTTCCCAATAACTACCTGCATTTGAGATTTGTTTGGGTCGACATGTGTGGCTTATTGTCGATTTGAACGGTCAAGAATTTGGGTCGTTACATCACCCTAGTAAGTGCACTCGATAACCCGGTTGACATCTGTTTACTTTCAAGAGAAAGTTCTACTACGTGGAATACCTTATGGTACGAGGTCCGAGATTCACTAGTGAATTTTGGAAAGCTTGCATGAGATCATGAGTACGCAGTCATGTTTGCGCTAAGTGTGCAAGTGGAACGAGAGGCGACGAAGAAATGAGTTCCAGCTCATGTTATGGAAACAGGAAATAAGAAGCTACGAAATCGCGAAGTTAAAGGACGGTCAAGGCACAATGGGATTGAGCTCAAGGAAATACGACTTTGATGGTCAAAGACTAGATACGCGCATGATATCTCTTTTTGGGAGTATATCCTTGATCCCTGTTTTCTGTAGAGCTTACTTGTAGGCTATCTTTTGTGGACATCCTCTTGGTCCTATTTTCTGTTACAAACCCCATAAGGAGTTTGTCTTGTTTATCTTCTCGACCCTGTTTCAGGGAATCCTAGGTAGAACCCTATGGATGTAAACATGTATTTGAGACATGTTATGATTGATATGATTGCAAATGGTTGCAAGTGGTTGCTCGTGGATGCGCGAATACACGTTAGATGCTAGATCGACGCGATCACGTTTCATGTTGCATATGCACAAGCATTTATACTTCTTTACGGATGAAATTGAATGTGTGATCATGTGGATGTTGCATATGAATGAATGTTTGTGCACGCATATAGTACTTATATGACTAGGACTATTTGCATACATGTTGGATTCATGGCACTTAACATATTTTTGCATTAGAAAGATTATTCAGGCCTGATCATTAGCATTAGCTAAGGAACATGTACACACACGTTTTGCATATATTCATATAGCATTAGAAATCATCTAAGGACAATGGTTGCTTGTGGATGATGTTTTGAGTAGATGGATGATGGATGGTAGGATATGTTCTTCCTAACTTAGAGATTTCGGGGACGAAATCCTAAAAGGTGGGGAGAATGTAACAACCCGTATTTCGATAACATGAGTAAGACGAGAATCAAGGCAGAATTTAATTTTAAATTCTGAATCAAGTTAAACGGGCTATGCCATTGTGTTCGTCTCGGAAAAATACGCGAAATAGAGTCCGAGTTTTCGAAAATCGGAGTCCGTATGACCCGATTAAGGCCCAACGAAGTTTTCAGAAAATTTCTAAGTAAAAACAGATTTCAAATTCAAACTTGAATTTGGAAGATTGGGCCAGTTGGGCCAGGCGGGAAAAATTCCCGCCACAGTACCCAAGTCGACAGCCCTGTCGACTTGGGAGTCGACTTGGTCTGACCAAGTCGACAGCCCTATCGACTTGGCTCAGACGAGCAGTCTTGCCTGGTGCACCTATTTCTATCTTGGCTAGGTTTCTGGGCCTGGTTTGAGATCTGACGGTTCAGGTTGGTCCTAGGGTTAATCTAAGGGTCCTAACTAGCCTAATCTTCTATAAATAAGCCCCTAACCCTCCCCTAAACCCTCATTATTCACTCATGTAACTAAACTATGGCAAAATTTCTACTCTCATGGCCTCCACAAAACTATCCTAGCCTCCACTTCATTTCTATGAAAGGTTTCATGATCATGAGAGTATTAGAGAGTCCCTATGTTAGTATGAGAGCTCCTCAAGTTGATTTCAAGGCAAAAGTTTTGGTCTTTGTTCATAAAGATGGTGTATTTGTTGATTTGGAGCATCCATCTTTGGGTTTTTGGATGATGGCATGCATAAGCTTCATCACAAGCTTTAGTTTAATCGATTTAGGCCTTCATAGCAAGGTAAGCCCTTCCCTACTCTTAGATATTAACTATGAAGCTAAATGTTCATGTAGAAAGTTTGGGTTTGATTAATTAGAATGATGCATGCTATCATGTTATTCAAGTCTATGTAGTCATTAGCTTGATCTTATGAGCAAAAAGCCACAACCTTTATGTTGAAATGTTGCATTATGCAACATGAGGATCTTCATAATCATTATGTCAACTTGCATATGAAGTCATAATCCTTATATGATGATATATGCGAGTTTATAGCCATCATTCCATGTCTTTTGTCACCATGATTCGCTTATGTACCAAGTTTGGGTTTATGCATGTCTTTGAGGCTTAAGAATGTAACATGCAAGCTAATGAACACATTTGTGCCTCATTTGCCACCATGATTAACTTGTGGCTTAATACCCATTTTTGTCATTCCTTTGCCAAGTCTCTTCTTTTAATCCATCACGTTGTTGCGAACGTATATGCTAGTTTAAAAAGCGTTGGGGTCACATTATGGGGAAACATAATGACATGAATATGACTTGGGTAAATGGGTATAAACATGACAACATGTAACGTTAAATATGACATGTGTTTATACTTGAAAACATGACTTGAAATATAACATGGAAGTTGACATGTAAGTATGCATAAAAACATAAGCTTGGGAATTTACCTATTAAGTTAGGTCTACCCATTGGGAATTTACCTATTAAGTTAGGTCTACCCAATTGCTTGAAAACTTGACTATGAACATGACACTAGACTAAACATGAAAGTGGCCAACTCGAGGTTGGGTGGAGTTTGCAACGTAAAACTACCCGGAACCGACCGGCCTAACTAGTAGTTGCAAACAATAGGACCCAATGTGAGAAGTTGGTCATGTTGTGCTTGAACCCGAGGTTAGACCAAGTTGTGGTGTAAAGCTACCCGGAATCGACCGGCTTAACTAGTAACCACAACAAAGTCTAATGTGAGAGGTTGGGGTGCATTAAGTAATTAATGCCACATGATAGGGTTAAGTTAATTTGATTAATGACTCTTAACCAAATACGACATGGGTAAATGGGTTAAGTAAATTGGTTAGGCTAATGATACTTAACAAAACATGACAAGGTTGGGTAGGTTAAGTAACTTGATTTGCCTAATGACACTTAACCATTTTTATACGGCTAGTGGACGGGGATTAAGTTAACCAATACTTAATCAATCCAACATGATAAGTTGATAAGGTTAAGTGGGATCGGGTTTGATTTCTTAATGACACTTAACCATGCAAGATGATTAGGGGATGGGGTTAGGAAATTTACACTTAACTAATCCGACTTGGTAATTACATGGGGTTAAGTAATTAAGGCTTAACTAATCTAACCACGGTAATTAGATGAGGTTAAGTAATCCACACTTAACTAATCTAAACACGGTAATTCGATGGGGTTAAGTTAAACACTTAACCAATTTAAACTTGGTAATTCAATGAGGTTAAGTAACCAATACTCAACCAACTTAACGTGATAATTTAATGGGGTTAAGCAACTTATACTTAACCAATTATACATGATGATTTGATGAGGTTAAGTAACCTACACTTAACCAATCTAATACGCGGACCTGACAAGGTTAAGTCGCAAGACCTTTTTAGAATATACTTAACCAATCCGACTCGATAATTTGATGGGATTAAGATAATCTATGCTTAATCAATCTAGCAAGATAATCCGATAGGGTTAAGGTAAACTAGCACTTGACCAATTTGACCTGATAGGGTTAAGTCATGAGCCTCTGGGTACACTTAACCAACTTGTAGGGCTAAGTCTTAAACTTAAATACTTAGCCAATCTTGACGTGATTCGTGGGCGGGTTAAGGCATGGACTTGAGTGATAACACTTAACCCAATAAGACAAACCCTAGTTAGAGGAACTAGGTAGAGAATCGTGGTTAATCAAGGATAACGGGGAAGAAAGCTAAGTGGTAAACCTTAGTTAAGGGTAACTAAGTAATAATTCTTAGCTAAGGACATAGGATTAATTCACAAAGCGATGAGTAACCTGATACGGTAGGTCATCGCTTAGTATACGAGGAGGAGCAAGTTATCTGACTTGGATAAAAGCTCCAGCGCACTGGGTGCCGAAGTGGAAGCTTCGGGGGACGTGAGGATATTCTTGGGATCCCTCTGTGGGCTGCCAAGTAATTATACTAGGCCCATGAGAGGTTAAGGTCTGCGTTAGAAGGACCAAGAGTATGCCTTGGTTGCTATGCGAGCGACCTAAAGACTGGGATGGATTAGCGTGGAGTCGACGATTCTTGGTTTTTGCCCTGGATAGCACGTCGTCGACTACCTACCATCTTTAGTCAATCGTGTACGAACGGAAAGGCAGGGAACCCCCAACAGACCATGTTCTTGCTATCAAGTCATGGGTGAGGTAGGCCCGTAGGAAAGTGGGGCTATAGTGGGGCCGGGATGTGGTTCTCATACATGATTTTTCTTGGGTTGCCTTTCAGTAGTTGAGGGAGGGGGTCACGTGGGACCATAGCCACGGGTACAAAAACAGACCTTGATATCTGCATCAGCAGACGACTTAAAGCTCCCGACCGAGTTCCGTATTTCTTGGTTTGCCCTGGCACGGAACTCGGATGGCACATTGGGGAACATGTGCGTCTAGACATGGGAAACGATTCACGATACACACGTGGGATGAAGGGCGCGGTTGATGGGTGGCATAATCCCTAGTGTTCCTAGGTGGCCAAAACCCAAACCGAGACACGGAAACGTTCATTAGGTAGCATAATCCCTAGCGGTCCTAGGTGGCATAAATCCTAAGTGGACGCGCGATAGTTCATGGTAGGGAAACACAGCTAGATCAAGGGTTGCAGTCCAAAACAACTTCAAGGATAAAACGTTTTCATGGGAAAGTCCGTACGGCCTACGGCAAAGGACTGAACTTATTCATGGAAAGAAACATACGAGTTGGGAAAACCTACATATGCTATATATTAGGTTGACGTGGACCATTACATGACGTTGGGCAAGGGACATTCATGGTTAACACATGACGCGGGTTGGGATACTAGTACGATAGGTGCAGAGCGGATATACAGGATAGATGCCATGGGACGTTATACGCGATATATATCTTGGGATATTATACTTGATAGAAACCTGACAATATGATACCTTGTTTTATCTTGACATCGTAGTTTATCACGACACCCTAGTTTATCTGAGCTCAGTAGTTCATCCTGTTATTTTGATTTAATTGACCTATCTTGTATCATGCTTATGTTCATCTCAGTTTCTCATGACAGTTAACTTTACTAGTTTTTATGCTAATAGTAGATAGGGCTTACTCAGTCTTTTTGACTGACCCGTTTTGTTTCGCCTCTTTTCTTCCGTTTCCCCCCCAGGTTATAGGGAGGAAATACTGTTGTTTAGTTCGGACTTCTTCTGCTTGAAGGTCATCATGGATGGCTTGGACTTTTCTTGGCAAATGACTACTTTACTGTTTTTACTTGGGGAATAATTTATGAAAATGTCTTTATGCTTCTTTACTATTGCAAGACAGGTTTTGATGTACTCTGATGTAAAAGGCTTTAGACCTTATTTATTCATGTTATGAAAGTTTGATTTTACTTCCGCTATTTTATATGTTCTGTCTTGTGATATTTCTGTGCATGTTTACCAATAATGCCCCTCTAAAGCTAGTGCATTCCTTTGCGAGTGACCCTAGCGGAGGCGGGGTGTTACAAAACTCTACGTCGGGTAAGTGAAAATTGGTCGTATCAACCCATCCTGCCTGTCTCAGACCATTCACATACTGTCTCCCAATAGAACGCTGCGGCCCAAACATATCAAGTGGCAGAGGTGGATCTCCAAGTACTCACAACTGACCGGGACCCTGGTAATAACATCGATCTCCCAAGTACCAAATAGGAAGGTGGGCCGGTGGGAACAAGAGGACACGTCAAGTAGATAAGCGACATGCAATGGCTAATGGACGGGCATCAGGTAGTGGGCCATCCGCTGCAAGTAACAACCAATAAGAATTCCAAGGTGTTCATAATATGTTCCCCCTCCCCCCTCCACACACACGCTATATTTAGGCGAGAGGCGCCTCGCGAGTCGATAAAATCGACTCGTAAGCTGCTCGTAGAATGGTTGAGAATAACAAGATTAATTTTCCAAGTAATAGAGGGTAACGATGTAATTTTATGTAATTTTGTCCTTGAAATATAACTTTTGTTTTCCAAGTACTGCAAAGTAATAGCATTAAGTTCCAAGGCCCTTGTATTGCAAACTAATAAGTATATACCCGGATATCGTAATGCCTCCAAACTAAATACAGTAAATAAATCTTCTGAGCTATATATGCAGGAGTTGAATGTATGTGATTATATAAAGTTTGAAATAATAAAAAAGATAATATAAAAATATTGAAAATATGAAATATTAATTCTATGTACATTCTTGAAATTCTTCAAATGTAAAGCCTCGCATCTTTCAGAATCCTTGAGACAATTGACGTATGAATACTGTCATTAACATAGGAGGACTGAGTGCAACAATATAATTCACGTTTCGGTTGCATGAAAGCACTCAAGCAGTGGCACGTTCATATTGCATGATCCATGCATAAATTGTATGCTTATCGGACCGTACTGCCATACTTGGTATATATATTCAAATTATATACATCATTTCTGGACACCTGTTTCACTAGAAAAATATTGTCGATTAGATGCCAACGTTTCTTGTTGTGAGGAAATCCGACTTAGATTGGATTTCGTATGACCAACTGAAGTTCGAAACGTTATAAAATGAACTAAAGTGCCGATGTAATTCGTTTTATAA
The DNA here is from genome assembly GCA_030737875.1 of Allium sativum. Taxonomy (NCBI): domain Eukaryota; kingdom Viridiplantae; phylum Streptophyta; class Magnoliopsida; order Asparagales; family Amaryllidaceae; genus Allium; species Allium sativum. Next base: position 592,806,578 of record CM060913.1, on the reverse strand, counting down.
TTAAATTATAAACCAGATTTGGCATTGGGCAAAGTACGAGATTTGGCACTTGACAAAGTACGAGATTTGGCACTTGACAAATTATGAGATTTGGCACTTGGCAAGGTCCAGATTTGGCACTTGGCAAGGTACCAGATTTGGCACTTGCCAAAGTACCAGATTTGGCACTTGGCTAAGTACCAGATTTGGCACTTGCAAAGTACTAGATTTCGCAATTGGCAAGGTACCAGATTTGGCACTTGGCAAGGTACCAGATTTGGCACTTGCCAAAGTACCAGATTTGGCACTTAGCAAAGTATCAGATTTGGCACTTGCCAAAGTACCAAATTTGGCCCTTGCCAAAGTACCAGATTTGGCAATTGGCAAGTTACCAGATTTGGCACTTGCCAAAGTACCAGATTTGGCACTTGGCAAGGTACCAGATTTGGCACTTGCCAAGGTACCTGATTCGGCACGAGCAAACATTACACAGAACATAATAAACGAGCAAACATTACACAGAACACATTATAAAATAACATAAAGTCCAAAATAACGAGACATGCACATATATACATCGAGCCATACATATATATACATCGCGACATACACAAATATACATCATGATAAATCTGCGGCATCATCATCAAAACCATCCAAAGACATGTTGTCCCCGGTATCAAAAGGGACATAATACAGAATATCGTCATCATCGCTACCACCTCCCGAACCTTCACCACCACCTAGTCCGTCACCCCCTCCTAGTCCGCCATCACCACCTAATCCGTCACCCCCTCCAAGTCCGTCACCCCCTCCTAGTCCGTCATCACCATCTAATTCGTTACCCCCACCTAGTCCGCCATCACCCCCTCCTAGTCCACCATCACCATCTGATCCGTCACCCCCTACTAGTCCGTCACCCCCTCCTAGACCGCCATCACCACCTGATCCATGAACCCCTCCTAGTCCGCCTCCTGAACCTCCACCAGTACATGACCCTACAGCGGTACCTGATGCTGCTGTATCACCACCCCCTGCTACGGCAAATCTGGCCTGTAAGTCATCGATCTGCTCCTGCAATCACTAAACAACCGCCTGATGCTCCTGATATAAGGACTGAGAATGTAGCAGGGCCATCTCCTGAATAGCCGCAATATGTATCCTATGTCGATCGAACCGGGGTGCATACTGCATATATAGAACATATAAAATCAGTTTCTACAGCGTATAACATACAACGTAAATTCACAAGAACAAATTTTACCTCATGTGGCGGATATAATACAGCAGTATGGACACCGTGCACCATGTGTGCAGGTGGGTAAATAATAGGCTGGAATATCTATGCACCGCTAATAACAAATGTCTGAAATGTATCGGCCAGAGCGAAATCCGTAGGAGGGTCGGAGATCTGTGAAGGGGTCCGGTCAAAACTAAATGGTGGTGGATGAACTCTACCACTAACCAATCGGGGACCAATGTGATCGGAGTTCACACCCCACATATAATCCGGCAGTAAGTACCGTCTGGGAGCTATCCGAACCAATAAGGACCAAACTCTACGTCGGGTAAGTGAAAACTGGTCGTATCAACCCATCCTGCCTGTCTCAGACCATTCACATACTGTCTCCCAATAGAACGCTGCGGCCCAAACATATCAAGTGGCAGTGGTGGATCTCCAAGTACTCACAACTGACCGGGACCCTGGTAATAACATTGCACTAAAAATTGTTCTTTTAAGCAATTTTTTTGTATTTTGTCCTTTTAGGCAAATTTTGCTGTGTTTTTGTCCTTCAAACTATTTCCCTGATAATTATTAATTCTGCCATGTTATGTCAAATATTTGCCGATTCATGTGTTCATGTTCACATGGACTGACGTGTGTTCATGAATAATTCCATTTCTATAACATGCTATATAACATGCTATAGATAATTCTAGAAAGCATGAAATTGTAGAAAATGTAAAGCAATTATATTTCTTCCCATTTATCTAAGTCGATAAGGAACCTACCTTATAAAACCCCTTCCATAACACGACATATGTCATCCTTTCACTTTTTTCATATATACATGTCCTAACATGTCAATTTCATGAATAAATTCTTTATATCAGTAAGCTGATATTAGAAATAATGTGGCTACATTGAAATGGACCTAGGAGTAAGCAATTAAAATAGCGTGGATTCCTTTTATATGTTAGGGGTATACGAAATATGCATTGCAGGTGTATGCTACTTAGATACACCAATCAAATAAGCTAAAAAACACCATCACCGATATATACCCGGATATCGTAATGCCTCCAAACTAAACACAGCAAATAAATCTTCTGAACTACATGTGCAGGAGTTGTAATGTATGTGATTATACAAAGGTCGAAATAATCATGTAGATGAGGCCACGTGTTCTTCTCATATGAATACGTGTCACTAGGTAACATAGGAGGACTGAGTGCAACAATATAATTAACGTTTCGGTTGCATGAAAGCACTCAAGCAGTGGCACGTTCATATTGCATGATCCATGCATTGTATATATGCTTATCGGACCGTACGTACTGTCATACTTCGTGTGTGTATATATAAATTCAATACATGATTTCACAATATATATGTACTGCGCGTCCAACAAGCCACATATCTGTGATGATTAATTCTGCCGTGTTATGCCAATACGTCACCGCTACATATCTGTCATGTTTCAATATGAATGCATATGTTCCCACCAATCGGTATGCGTGTGTTCCCACTGACCGGTTACACTTGTTTTATGTTGCTGCCCTGGTCTTATATTTGTTTTTAGAATATGGGAAAATGCACTTGTTTTATATGTTACTTCCTGCCGATTCATGTGTTCTTGTTCACATTGACTGACGTGTTGATGAATAATTCCATTTCTATAACATGATGCTATATATAACATGATGCTATATACGCATACGTTCTAACACATTTCTATAACATGATGCTATATAACATGATGCTATAATATGAAATATTAAAAATATAAAAAATAGGAGGACTGAGTGCAACAATATAATTCACGTTTCGGTTGCATGAAAGCAGTGGCACGTTCATACTGTATGCTTATCGGAGGGTACTGTCATACTTGGTTTATATATATATATTCAATACATGATTTCTGGACACAAATTCCACCAATTCTTCTGTCCCCGTTTTCTATGTGCCCAGTGTCCCCAACCAATCATAACCCCCTGATTTTCGCCTTTTGCAGTTAAATTCATTAATTGTTCGTAGTCTTAAATGCAAAAGAATCAAAATTGGGAGATTTGATTGATGGGCACAACCGAGACAGGGGTGCTGGACACAGAAGAATTGCTCTCCACGTTATATATGTACCGCGCGTCCAACAAGCCACATATCTGTGGTGATTAATTCTGCCATGTTACGCCAATACGTCACTGTTACTACTAAATATTAGAGTATCAGAGGCACAAAAAATTGCCCTTACAAATGTAAATAAGGGCACAATATTTACTTATACTGCCTAGGCAGTTTAACATAGGCCCCTTAATAAGGCGTCCCAATAAGCATTAGAAGCAGATTCGGTTGCGCAATTGCCTCTATTGTTTATGCATCCACGTGAGACTGGTCAAATAGCAGAGACATTCAAAATTGCCTCCAGTAATACGAAAATTAATAGGGACCAAGTCATGCGTCATTTATTTATTGGGCACAGAATACAATTGAATACAAATAAAAACTCATTAAATTGCCCCTAATAATTAACATGGCATAATATTTTCGTTGCTTTCCATGACACCAGAACATAGTTTAATGCAAAAGCAGAGTCATATACCTATTAGTTAAAACAAAGTGACAGCTTCACAGCACACCAAATTTTTAGCAGACATCAGGTACATATATAGTAATATTTTACCCAAAATAAACAAAAAAATACATTGAGGCTTTGACAAGGGCATATTGTACAAGATGACTTTTATCATTCACGCAGAATATGATAAGGCAAGCATTGTCGGTAATACAATTTTTTTGATCAAACAAGTATATTGATAAATACAGCAAACGTGCCTCAAAATACATACATGTCAAAAAGTAACTTCAAAAATATTGTGCATGCATATAAAATTCTATTGCAAAGGATTCAAAATGAAGCTTATCTAGCTTACAGGGTAGCTCTTTTTCATTGCAACAAATCAACTCTCCAAGTTTGTGGTTAATATAGCTTTCCTGCAATAGGTACATAACATTTATCAACTCTCCAATATATTTAATTGAGTGTATACAGAATTAAGCAACATAATCATTTTTTGCATACTCATAATGCAAACAAATAAAAACATTATGGCATTCTTAATAAATTCAAGACAATAATAATAGTCTACACTTTTATATTGAAATAACATTTAAAATAAAACATGAGTAATCTTATCCTAATATTTTAGTTTAAGATGATGTTGACATCATGCATTAGTTTATGTAATCTTTAAGCGAGAGAGCAGCTCTAAGTCAGTAAGGTGGTCTTTAAGTGAGCAATAACAACAATAAGCATTAAGGATAATATGTAGCATTCACATGTGAGGTACAAAATAAAAAAAAACAAATATGTGTAACTCATGTGGGAATATTGAGAAAATGCAGGTCTGTTGAGAATGATTCAGGTTAAAGCATGGTCCAACTACCATTTAAGATAGATGCGGGTTCAATAAAACACCAGGGAAGCTAATATAGGTTCAACGAGGTAACCTGATAGGAGTAGCCAAAAGAAAGACAATAGAAGAAAAAGTAGCATAGCCAACGAAAACAATGCAGCCATTAAGGGTTGGAATTATTTACAAATAGTCAAAAGACTCAAAACAATGGATAAAGCTTGAGAAAATTGAGTGGAGTACAATAGAAAGCTAGAGAAAGAAAAGGTCGCAATTTTTACATTTAATGGTAATGATGGTACTATTGATGAGCATCCAAATAATCTAGCTCCTTGAGGTAAATGAAGGTGGTGCACTGATACTTATTTGTGTGATTGCAAAGTTGGATGGACTCGTTTAGCGGCTGCTTCTTGCTTGGCAGTCTCTTGTCTATTAGCATATTTAAATAGATTATTTCTTTCACCACAACATTTTTGATCGACTAAGTATAACACGTTTACAGATATAACAACTGCAAAGTTCTTATCGATACAAAGGTTAATACTTATGGTTGTTCCCTAAACATGAAAGGGTTCATTATCCGAGGAATGCAACACAAGGATCCTAATATGAGACGAAAAACATCCATAATTTAGAAGGATATTTACAGTACCTTGGCGGCGACATGAATGAACAATCATGCACATTTGATATGATTTCGGTATATATTCTGTTAGCATCAATCCAAAACTTGACAACTTTTTCCGTTTACCGAAAGGTTTAACTGCTCTATTTTTTGAATCATTTGAAAATATTGAGAAAGTTATTTCTCAAAATCTTCCACAACAATTGCAAAAAAGAAGAGGGTCTTTTCGCTAATCCAGCATAAAAATCATATGATGGTGTCGTTAAATTACTATTTGGTTAACTAATATTTATGGGATGGCTTGTAGAAATATTATTTGAAGCGGTTAAAGAATTTTGACGAAGGAACTAACCATATGGCTTTTTTTGTGTTCCACATCATAATTTTAACATCGCTCGTCAACTCTTTTATATAACGTATTTTGTTGACATAGTATTACTGACTCCTAATTAATTGAAATAAAATAAAATAAATTGATAAGGGTGTTGTTATTGACACTCCAACTATTGTTAAGGAGGACCATTTTTAAAAACACTCCACTCTTTGAAAATTATTAAAAGGCTATACAAACAAATTATTTCACACTACTCAATATTCCCGGATACTCCCTTCAAGTTAGATTAAAAAAACTTATTCAATAAGGAAAACCAAATTAAAATAAGCAGTTCTTTACCACTGCACCGAATGCAGCACATAATCAATTATATATATGTGTTCAACAGTGATATGTCGAAAACTAATAATCATTTCGGTGAATTGCCTCCGTAATTATAAAATTTGGCATATTTATGTTGATAAAAAAAAGTAGTTTGATCATATTCCTTCGAAAACGCTTATCCTATAAGGTTTTAAAAAAATCGATATATTCGAATTGAAAAAAAAAACTGCAACCTTGCAACATTTGTTAGGGTAAAATTATCTTTATTTGTTAAGGGGCTAAATGGGTAATAAGGTAAAATTACCTTTATTTGTTAAGGGGCTACTTTCGTCGTTGGTACTCCCCTTAGCAATATTTATAAAAAAAAAAAAAATTGTCCTCCCTTAACAATATTTGGAGTGTCAATAACAATGCCCATTGATAATATACGTCGTAGACATGAAGTCGAATGCTAATTGTAATATAAGTTCAGCTAATATTGTAAACACTGCACAAATGAAAAAAAATGAGATATGATTACTATCATTTAAATAAAGTAAACATTAGTTCCCAGCTTAGAGAGCTGAATATTTCAGAACATAATTTATTCTATAGATTGTTCTGCATGCTTGTTCAATGAAATTATTAACACATACATTTATTGAGATTGTTAAAGGAAAAACAATGTGACATAAGCTTTGTTCATAATGAGTTACATAACATAATACTCGCCTTTTATTTTGGACTAGAATGAAATACAATGAACAACTATTAGTAAATGCCAGGTTCCTCGGGAGACCAATTTATTTCTACGTCAAATTCTTGATTCAGACCAACACTTTAAACATTCATAAACAATGTAACGAAAACAGCCTTTAATATACCAACCGAAATTGGTCCTCGCTTCTTACTCTTCTTTTTTTTTTTTTTTAGAAAAATAAGTCGTATTTCTTAAGAGCAATGAACTCTACGTTATAATAATACAAGATTTAACCTCACTTAAATCAACATTACAACAAGTGTATTAAAAAACGCGCATGAGGCGCGCCTCGAGGCGAGGCGTAGGCAAAAACGCCTTGAGACGCATCCCATGAGGCGTTTTACCTCTGAGGCTTAAGCCTCAACCAATTGAGGCGTGAAAAGCGCAAAAAAAAGGTATAGCTCAGAGCCTCAATTGGCTAAGGCGTACGTATATAAAAAAACAAACTTGTTTATTTTCAAAGTATCGTATCTGCTTCTCACTTTTTCACTGTTTCGTTTTCTAGTCTCTCGAGCAAATATTCAAAAATGAGAACGGAAAAAAAAAAGATAGTCGATTATTGAAATTTCGAAATGGATTCACTTGATTTAACTGAAATCGAGCTCGATTTCAGTTAAGGAATCGAGCTTGATTCCAGTCAGCCCTTTTTATCTTTTTTTTTAATACTGTATTTTTTGTTTTGTTTTATGGCTTATTGTTTTTTCTTACTGTTTGAGTGATGGAATCAAATGCTTTATGGTTTTTAAGGTTTTTACTTACTATTTGACGCTTGATGTTATTCCATATTAAAAATTAAGTATAGGTGTTGCGCTTTTTTTTAACCCGAAAGGCTTACGCCTCAACGCTTTGAGGCTTACGGCTCGCCTCACGAACCAGAAAACGCTTAACGTATGCCTTTTGCGTTTTAAAACATTGATTACTATACACATCGAGCAACAAACCAGTAATTTCGACAAATTAAAGTATACATTGAATTAAGATTTAACATTAAAATAGATATTTATATTGGATTTCGTCATAGAATTTGGACTTTTATTTGTCGTGCGCATAATTTGAATTTACTTCCAAACGGAATCTGTTCACAAGTTTATTTTCAAAATGAACGTTTGGTCTAATTTGGTTTTATTCGTATATGAATTCGGGAGTTTATTTGTAAAGAGCTAATTTATTTATGTGAAAACATAATTTGAAAATGTAATCTCATTCAGTGTTTGAAACTTTGTTTTAAATGCTAATTTATTTTGAGTTTTGAATAAAACGATTAAGTATAAATTTATTTAAAAACCACGATATTTGAATTTTAATCGTTGTGATTAAATTTGTTTTTTTATACATACCTGGTATTTTCATTTGAGAAGAAAATCTAATAAATGCGATATGATATTTGAAAATTGATATGAGTTGAGACTTATTTACGGGAAAAGGGCTAATTTAAATCAAAGTTAGTTTTGAAACCAGGTTGTTATTTAGTCTTAATATTTGAAGTACGTTGACGTAATAAAACAAGTAAGTGAGTTGGGGAAAAAAATACACGTTTATGACGTTCACATTAATTTAATTTACCATTTTGTAATTGTTGAAATAATAACGTGTTTTGAAACAAGTAACAACGTATTTCTTTGTTTAGCCTAACGTTATGTACCATTCACTACTAACGTTCGTTCAACCTGTTTCTTTCGTTCAACCCAACGTTTAAATCTAACAAAATCTTGCTGAAGATTTGGCAACAACACCTAGAAATATTGTGCTGAAGTTTATTGCCAACTGTCCTTACTTCTCTGAAAACACACCAGAATGAACAGTTGCCAACGCCGAAAATCAAAAATTCCACCTCCCTCACTTCATTTTGTCAAAAAAAAAAAAAAAAATGTCCGTTTGTCCAAATAACAGTGTGGATGCTAGTGCTTATTCTTCTCATTCCATCAATTACCATGGGTTAGTAATTAGCTTTATTTCTATTACGTAAAATAGTCAAATACTTTGTATTAATAGTTTCTATACACCTTGTGAAAATCTACTTCAATTTATTGTAGAATTTTCAAGCACAATCGTATTCTCGCCTAATGGAAATACTAACGCATTAAATCATTTAACAAAATAGTGGGAACGAACGAATGCACGATGAAACGTGGGAAATGGCCGAGGGAAGAGGAAATCAATTCATGGTGAATGGTCAACCGTTTTACAGAAATGGCTTCAATACATATTGTTTGCATTGTTATTATGGCGGTAAGTCGAGTCAAGTCGAGTCGACAGAGGTCCAGTTAGTCGATTAGTTATAGGCTAGTTGTAGACTAGTCGACAAACATATTGCTGCCACCAAAAAGTTTTCAGTTATAATATATTGCTACCAACAAATATATTTCCATTGAACAAAGAAAATAAACAAAAGATGCATAGAATTTAATAAAGTGCAAGTTGCAAGATGGCAGTGGAAAGATGGCGTTGCAGGTTCAGGGTATCGATCGACTTTCGATCGAAGCTTGGGTTCGAAGTTTTTTTTTGTTCGATAATCGATACTCAATCAATTTCAATTCGAAAATTTTGAAATGACTTTCGATCGATTTGTTATTTCATCGATACTAGGTATCGATCATTTTCTGCTGTTTTTTTTATTATTCGATACAGGTATCGATATCTTTCAGTTTTTTTCCTGCTTGATGTATTGATAATTGTAAGGGGTACGGATATTTTTTTTCTTTTTAAAATAGACCAATACCAAACCAGTCGACACCGATAACAACCTAGTTGACTCGACTAGTCGATTAGTCAAATAATTTCTACCCAAACGCCCGAAATTCATACAAAAAGCAAGTCGAGACTTCATGTCGATTGTTTGATCTTGATTAGTCGACTAGTCGCGACTAGTCAAGCTCCGTGATAACAGTGATTGGTTGATGATATTGGCAGTGGATCAATCTACAAAAGCTAAAGTTTCCGAAGTATTTCAACAAGCTTCAGCAACCGGTTTAACAGTGTGTTGAACATGGGGTTTCAATGATGGACAGTGGAGAGCACTTCAAAAATCTTCTTCCACTTATGACAAGAATGTTTTCAAGGTAATGACTAACAAATATAATTTGTTCAAATATACTACGAGATCAAAGATCTCGAGTTCAACTCTCGATATCAACACTAACATTAGCCTAAAAACTATGTGAGAGAAAAATATGAAATGCAAATAATAGGGTTAAGGTGGTAGATGCTGGATGTGCATCAGTGCACGCTGCATGCATGAAATATCTGGAAACATATCATGTAACTAAAGCATATTGTATAACTTATAGGCACTATATTTTGTAGTGAATGAAGCAAGAAGCATAAGATCAGACCGATCATACCTCTTGTTAATAACTGGGATGCATATGGTGGAAAATCACAGTATGTGAAATGGGGGAACAACGGTTCCGGCTTGAACTTAACCTCCGACGAGGATGTCTTTCTGGATGGATCAAATCATCAAAGGTACTGCAAAAATCATGACAAAATAACACTCAATTCTTCTTTAACCAAATCTTAAAGTTATAACTGTAGCATAACTTTTACCATTACTGCTGACAGACAATTCTAAATAGAGTCAATACCATATCCAATCTTACACTGTTAATAGAAAGTTGATTAAAGTCATAATTAAAATGTTTCTATTATTGTACAGCTCGAAGAGGAGTGCATACACAATCGAGTCAAAATTACAGCCCATAACTAAAATAAAGACACGACTCTCTCTGCTTAATTATTACAAACAGTTGTATCATCACTTTAAAGCATGTAACATGCGATGCACTTTGTTAAGACACTGAATTTCATGCGTATTTTTTCAAAGGCTAAGTGACCATTGTTAACACCAATTATCTTAATGAATTTAAATAAAAATAAATCAATTCTAGCACACGAATTTGACATGGCTGCAAGCAATGTACTAACGTGGTCAACTGCCTTCTATTATATCCATCATTTTGCAAAAAACATAGAAAAAGGAAGCTCACTTTATATTCCAACAATTTTAGTTTAATGATTTAACGTACCGATAGACTTTCCAATTTTTGTCCATTTTTTCTTCACCATGTGATCGTCGATGCATAGGTGATAGAAAGTAGATTGTAATTTCTTGCCGAGCTACTTAGGTACTTGATTAACCTAGCATCCTTTGGAGCAATGCATAATCCGTCTTCCGTGAATTCTATCTTTTCTTTGCTTAACTTGCCTCATCGTGGTTTGTTGTACCCACATCTATTTCTTCTCAGTAATCCTAAAAATAATAATCGATGTGGTGTTCACTTCCCTTGTACACAGTATATAAAACTCACAATAATAACTAATGTAGCACAAAGCATTATTTTAAAAGATCACCATTTTTCATATATGATATTATCTGAATTTGAATGATTTCCCATTTTTCCTCACTGGCATATGAATAATCACTAAATAAAGTTATATAAATCGACGGAAAATACCGATAATCTATAATTTGCTCTATTTCGAGTGCACGATTGACATTTTATTCTTCTGAAGAGACATGGAGAACATAAACTAATCAAAGTGGATCTCGTATTCAAATCTTTATCATTAAGCCTTAGATGATTACATATCCATCATTCATAAACAAAATTAACTACAAAAATGAATATATAATAGAATGTGGAAATAGAAATTTAAGCACAAAGAAAGAATAAACTAAGTAGAACTTTCTCTTTAGAGATATGGCATTCTAGCCAAGTAAATCAATCCCTTCTCATTCTACTTATTACTTCTGTTATAATTCAAAATTCAATATCTGCATCTCTTCCCTCAGTGCTATTTTTATTGCTTTTGTTAAATATCTATGCCTCTTTTTCAAAATAATCCACTCCAAAATTTGAGTAACTCTTATATACCTGCATACTAATATTAGACCCAAAATAGTGATCAGATATATTTAAAAAAAAAAACAACAAAAAAAACTTTCTATGTAAGCTTTGAAAGCATAGTTGTACCCACCACATACTCTAGCTAATTTGCACATGAAAAATGCAACACTTATGAAATCTAACCTTCAAGATGGAGTTAATGTCAATCCCAACTAGTTCGGTATAGAAGGTTGCAGCCAGTACAATAATTTTTACCTAATAGAGATTTATGTTATCTAGTATCAACAGTATAACATACACGATATGTAAATATAGCTTTCTTTTTTGTATGATTTCAAGGTCTAAACTCAATAGTCTACCGTGCTAGCTTTAAAACTATAAAAAGGACAAAACCAGAACCGTTATATGGCAAAAATTAACATAAGTTGTAATATATTTAGCATATATGCACTATATATTCTACGTGCTAGCTTTAGAGCTACAAAAATGATAAAAATTGGATAGTTGTATGCCAGAAATTAACATAAGTTGTAATACATTTAGCATCTATGCACTATACATTCTACTATGCTAGCTTTATAGCTATAAAAACGATAAAAATTGAACAATTATATGCGAAAATTAACATAAGTTGTAATATATTTAGCATTTATGCACTATATACCAGGCCATTTTTTATTTTATTGCCATGTGATACTTGTTCCATTGAACAGTTTTGTACTTAATAAACTATGTTCTATATATTAATGAAGAATTACACTGGTTCCTTTTCGTAACGTACAACATGTCATAGGAACTAATACCCATTTAACTTCAAATTTAGAGACATGCTTATATAATTTTAAAGAGATTAATTATTTGACAAAACAACCTTTGGTTTACTAATTGGGCAACCAATATATGAATGAAGGCAGAAATACAGTCATTGTGTTAAGCCCGAACAGACCTGAGTTAGATTATATGTGCATAACCACTAAACAGTGTAATACTTTAGCTGTAGAGGTATTAGGATAAACAGACTTGTCTAGGACCCTAACGGAAATAATATTCAGGAATTGGTCTAACATAATCAAATTTGAATAGTTTGATAGGTTCAGGTTGTTTTTAATTGCATACAACTTACGTTCAGTAATTAAAATCCATTTGCCAACATTTTGAAAACTAAGAAAAGGTAATTAGATAATTAACATTTATACAAACAACTCATGTGCACACCTATAACCATTAAAGGAAAAAAAAACAACAACATGTGAAGTCAGCCAACGCCCATGGAAGAAGAAGAAAGCATGCATTTTCTATAAGAAACAGGATGATTGTTGTTCAATCATTGAGGTACTTTGTTTCAACACTTACAATATACACATAAAATGATTAAAAACTATTGCATAATCAGTGAGTCATATTAAAAATTAAAATCATGACGCATAATTAATATCTTCATCTAATGCAGTCTAGTTCTAACTTTATTATTAAAACAAACAAATTAGTAACTAGGGTTTTACCGATAAACATAGTAGAAAATCAAAGCGGTATTATAAACGAACTGCATACCTCCGATGTTAGTGAATTCAGGATTGAAATACAGTAGGAAGATTTCAAAAAAAAAAAAAAAAAAAAAAAAAAACCGGATTGAAGCAGAGAGAAAATCTTGATAGATTTGAAGGAACGAATACAAGGAGATTAATGGAAGCGTGGGAATAATTGCGTTGCCAAAAATGAGATAAAGCATGAAAACAGAGAGCACTGCCAAATTTCTGCCATCAGAAGAAACAGATTTTTAGATCAGAGGCGGTTTGCTTTGCACTTGTAAATAATAGCAGAGGCTAATTTTTGCTTCTGCCTCTGTTCACCGCAGGGGCAGATGTATTCGTCCGCTGAAATATTTAATAAAGGTGGACACGATTTATGCCCTTAATAAATTATAATTAGGGGCCCAAACAGATTTTAGCCTCTAATTTAGTGTCACTAATACTTTGAAAATTGGTAGTGTTATATGAACCCACAATATGACTGCTTTGTCCCCACCGACATGACAGCCCTTAATGAGAAGTCATTAATGGAGCTTGAGGGGCTTGAGAATGATGGAAAACCGAAATGACAGCCACTCGGGTGGCTTAGATCGGTACCTTGAATGGTTGTGAAATGGGATATATGAGAAGTTTGGACCAAGTGGCAATATTGTAATCACAGTATACAGAGTAGTGGTCGTTCGTTGGTACATTTACAGAACTGGCACTAGACAACTGGAGCTAGCTGGCAACAGCTGTATTGAATTGCACGACCGACCTCTTGAAGAAACAGTGCACGAGCGATCTTAAAATCAACGGGCGAGCGATCCTAAAACCTTGAGAAGAATAAAACAAGTGACTGATCCATTTATTTACACCAATACCCTTCTTGTCTTTTCTGCGATCAACTTATACAATACTTGCGTGAATAGTTCAAAATATGGGAATATTAATTACCACTTTGCCACTTTGTCCTGATGCGGAATTGGGGAACAAGATTTACGATTTGTGCCATTGTCTTCTTTATGTTACGGTCGAAAAAGGGGATCGGAAATTACAAGCTTGCCATTCTTTATTTATACAAATCTGCTTGTTCAGCGGGAAGCCGCTCAACCTCATATGTAAAGTCGTGCTCGACTCCTCCATGTCAGATGTGTACGACCACTGGTGCTCGACCGTAACCCCAGGAAGCTTCTCGACCCACAGGACTGAAGCCCTGCTCGACCCAACTTTCCAGTAGTGCTCGACCAAGATAGTGACAGGGATTTCTCGAGCCCTTTCTCCTGGATGGCCACCAATGCACTTTGGTATCATGTTTAAACATATACCACGTGTACACACTGTGAACTGAAGATCCAAAAGTGCTAGACTGGTACTATTTTCCCATGCAATTAGCTTACGCACACGATCTGGTATATGCATCATGTTGACTTGTTTATGAACATACTATTTGTCACGTTAACTTTCCATACAAATGAAAATGTCGGCTCATCTGTAAACAGTTTCTTTTTATATTTTTTGTTTGGGCTGTGTTATAAGGCCAAGCCCATTATTTCTTTTGTTAGCCTATATAATACAAGGCTATGTACAAACGTTAATATTCAAACCTTGCTTCCGCATCAATTAATAAAAAAGAAACATTTTCTAATTCATATTTCAGAATTTCAACTTGGTATCGGAGCCAAGTCTGATTCAGGTGAAAGATCATCAGTAGTGTTGATCTTTCAGGCGATCCATCAGATAAAGTTCATCATTTGGATCTCCCTTCATCAAAGTTACAACTTATCCCTTGAAGGTTGTGGCTTTATTCAAGAATCAAGTGCCTCGCCAATATAATCTGAGCTGCATCTTTATTCAATCATAAAGCTTGTGACAGTCCAGAATTGTGATCAAGAAGCTGATCAGAAAGCACCAAGAAATCATCATGTTTGAATCAGTGCCATCACAGATTGCTAATCAGTTCTTTCTTACCCGTTCTTATCAAATTTAATCTGTTTCTTTGTCATCATTTAAGCAATCTGAGTTGCATCTTGTTTCAACAAAGAGATCCCTTGAAATACTTTACAATTCAAAGCTTCTGACAGCAATTCCTTCCTATACTTTTTAGCATCAGTGTTTATCATTCTGTCATCATGGTAGAACTGATCCTTCAAATGTGAATCCAACAAGCCCGCAAGTTTCCAGTGCTCAAGTTTCCAGCAATAGAGGTCACCAAACTCAGTGTGATCCAATCCAAGATTTGATGAAAACTATCATCAAACCGCAAAGCCAACTGATCTCAATCCATCTTGATGAAACAAATTACCTGTTATGGAAATTACAGGTTGAAACAGCAGTTAGAGCATATGGATTAGAAGATTACATTCTTGGAACAAAAATTGTTCCACCCAAGTTTATTAGAGATAGTGAAGAAAGGTTGGTGAGTAATCCTGAATATGTTATGCATCAGAGACAAGATGGTTTGGTGTGTGCATGGTTAATGTCTTCTATTGGCCCAACAATATTACCACAACTTATTGGAGTTAAAACAGCTCAAGAAGTCTGGGAAACTGTACAAAGAAATTTTTCAAATCAATCTTCAGTAAGGGTTATGCACTATAGAAGGCGGTTGCACAACATAAGGAAAGGTGAATCATCAATGAATGAGTATTTACTCAAAGTAAAAAAACATTTGTGATCAGTTAAACTCAGCAGGTCAAAGAATACCTGAATCTGAACAAGTCATTGCAATTGTGAGTGGTTTAGAAGATGAATATGAAGCAGTCACAGCAATCATACTGTCAATGGATCCAACACCCTCACTACAGTATGTTCACTCTACTCTATTATCTCATGAAGGAAGAATTGAGCAAAAGAAAAATATTAGTTCAGAGTTATCTGTTAACTACACAACATATGGTAGAGGCAAGAATCAAGAAAAGGCAAATAATTCAAGAAATCAAGCCAATAATCAAAGAGGAGGTTGGTCAGGCAGAGGTAGAAGAGGTGGCAGAAGCAATAATAATAATAAAACCAGATGCCAAATATGTGAAAGAGTGGGACACAGTGCAAGCAAATGTTATTTCAGGTACAATTCTAGTTACACACCCTCACAACAAGGCAATTCTAGTGCAAATCTGGTCAATACTACAAAAGATGGTAGTAAAACTCAAGCAGAAATTCAAAATACCGAAGCTACCACAAGTGATGATGTGTCAGACGATTGCTGGTACCCAGATTCAGGTGCAACCAACCATGTAACCAACAGCTTAAGCAATTTAAACTTGGGAAACAAAGAGTACAAAGGTATGCAAAATCTTACTGTTGGTAATGGTAAACTTGCACTTATAACACACACTGGAAATGCAAGTTTAGATGGAACCAGGAAATTATTTTTAAAAAATTTATTGAGAGTTCCTTCTATAAAGAAAAATTTAATGAGTGTTTCCCAATTTGCTAAAGACAACAATGTCTTTTTTGAATTTTACCCAAATGCATGTATTGTCAAGGACATACTGACACATAAAATTCTTTTGCAGGGTAAAGAAAGTGGGGGATTATACATGTTTGACAGTAGTTCTATTGATTCTAATCATGAATATGATAAATGTATAATGTCTGTCACTAATGACTCTAATAGATTCAAGGAATTTGATATGTGGCATTGTAAGCTTGGACATCCTAGTATTAAAATTACTAGACATGTCATGTTGAATAATAATATTTCTGTTAATCAAATACCAGAATCTTATATTTGCAATGCTTGCCAATTGGGAAAGAGTCATAAACTTGCATTTCCAAACTCACAAACCACATACACTAGACCACTTGAGTTAATTGCCACAGATTTATGGGGTCCAGCACATATTAGTTCAAATTATGGGCACAAGTATTATATTTCATTTATTGATGCTTACTCAAGATTTATTTGGATTTATATGTTAAAATCCAAATCAGAAACCAGTAGTGTTGTTATTCAATTTATTAATAAAGTTGAAAACAGTACTGGAAATAGGGTGAACATTTTTCAGACAGATGGTGGTAGAGAGTTTTTACCACTAAAATCTTTTTTTGAAAGAAAAGGTATCAGTCGTAGAACTACTTGTCCCTATACTTCTGAACAGAATGGCCTAATAGAAAGGAAACATAGGCATATAGTTGAAACAGGATTAACATTACTTGCTCAAGCATCAATGCCATTTAAATATTGGGCAGATGCTTTTTGTACTGCAGTTCATTTGATTAACTTAATGCCTACTAAGGTGTTAAAGTTCAAGTGTCCTCAAGAAATGTTAACTAAAATTACACCTGATTATAAACATCTGAAGGTGTTTGGATGTGAATGTTTTCCTTGCTTAAGGCCATATAATAATCACAAACTAGATTATAGGTCGACTGCCTGTACATTCTTGGGTTATTGCTCTAAACAAAAAGGATATAAATGTCTAGATAAAAAAGGGAGAATTTATATTTCTAGACATGTAAGATTTAATGAACATGTATATCCTTTTGGCAAATCAAATGAGAGTACTTCAAATAAAACTGTAAGTGCTAGACAAGTTAGATTTGACATACCAGATGAAATTGAAGTATTGGTGCCTGCTCATCATGAACAACATAACACCAATACTAGCTCTCAACACACCATGCCCTTAAGTAGGCCAGGTCAAGAGCAATCTACTTTCAGTAGTGATCATACTAGCTCTCAACACACCATGCCCTCAAGTAGGCCAGGTCAAGAGCAATCTACTTTCAGCAGTGATCATAGTGCAGAACAACAAAGACAATGTGTTAGTGGAACTCATATTGATCAAGCTGAAGACAATAGTATTACAAATGAAAGCCAAAGTACAACAGTAAGAGATGCAGGCTATCAAGTCACAACAGTCAGAGAAGCTGCAAATCAGCATCCTATGATTACTAGAGCAAAAAGTGGTATTTTCAAACCAAAAAATTATAATACTGCTGCTGATATAGAAGAACCATCATCATATTATGAAGCAGTTCAGAATGATAACTGGAATTCAGCCATGCAGGATGAGTACAATGCTTTAATTAAAAAAGGAACTTGGATATTGGTTGAAAAACCAGATCATAAAAATATTATTGGCTGTAGATGGGTTTTTAAATTAAAAAAGAATGTTGATGGTTCAATTTCCAAATACAAAGCAAGATTAGTTGCAAAAGGGTATTCACAACAGTATGGATTTGATTTTTCAAAAACATTCTCACCTGTTGTGAAACCAGTTTCAATAAGAATCATATTAACTATTGCTTTGTATAGAAATTGGAGCATCAAGCAACTGGATGTTAATAATGCCTTTCTTAATGGTGAATTGCAGGATGAAATATACATGGAGCAACCTCAAGGATTTATTCAGCATGAAAACAAGAATTTGGTGTGCAAGCTGAATAAGGCCATCTATGGTTTAAAGCAAGCACCAAGAGTTTGGTTTGACAAGCTCAAGGCTACTCTAGTCAACTATGGCTACATATCATCTAAATCAGACAATTCAATATTTATTAAAATCACTGATACTACTGTAACATATATACTTATTTATGTTGATGATTTTATTGTTACAGGAAGCAGTGTTGATGAAATCAAGAACATCACACACATGTTGAATTCAGAATTCTCAATTAAAGATCTGGGTGACTTAAACTATTTTCTGGGAATAGAGGTTAAAAGAGCATGTGATTCAGAAATTCATCTTAATCAGAAGAAATATATATCAGAAATTCTTCACAGAGCTCAGATGAAACAGGCCAATTCTTTACCTACTCCAATGGTCATTAGCACACAATTATCTAAACACAAAGGAGAAACATTTCAAGATGGAAAATTTTATAGAAGCATTGTTGGGGCTCTCCAATATGCCACAATAACTAGACCTGACATAGCCTATAGTGTTAATAAAGTAAGCCAGTATATGCAAAATCCATTGGACAATCATTGGAAAGCAGTCAAAAGAATTCTCAGATATCTCAAAGGAACTTTAGATCATGGTCTAATCCTAAAGACAAGTAATTCATTAAACATTAATGCATATGCAGATGCAGATTGGGGAACAGACTGTGATGACAGAAAATCGACATCAGGTTTCTGTATATTTTTAGGTCAAAGTCCAGTGTCTTGGTGTGCTAAAAAACAAAATACTGTTTCCAGATCAAGCGCTGAAGCTGAATTTCGAAGTGTAGCAAGTTGTACAGCAGAAGTCATATGGATACAATCTTTGTTAAGTGAATTAAAGATTACTTCATCTAAGCATCCAACAGTATGGTGTGATAATGTTAGTGCTATCTCATTATCTTCTAATCCAGTGTTACATTCCAAAACAAAGCATATTGAGCTAGATCTCTATTTTATCAGAT
Organism: Allium sativum; assembly: GCA_030737875.1. Taxonomy (NCBI): domain Eukaryota; kingdom Viridiplantae; phylum Streptophyta; class Magnoliopsida; order Asparagales; family Amaryllidaceae; genus Allium; species Allium sativum. Next base: position 592,787,236 of record CM060913.1, on the reverse strand, counting down.
AACAAGTTATTAAAGGAAAGTTAAAAATTGGATATATACCTTCTGCGGATCAAAAAGCAGATATACTTACAAAGCCCTTGTCAAAGCCTAGCTTCGTCAAGCTCAAAGAAGAACTGAACGTAGATGTGGCCAATAAAGCTCAAAGATCCAACAGATTGATTTATGTTCCAGATGTCTAACGAAGCTTAAACTTCTCGTGTTGATAGGGCCTCCGATTGTTGTCAGATCAACTCTCTCAGTCAGGTTTTCTTCATAATCGACATAGGTCAACTCTGATTCATCAATTCAAACCTCTCTCAACAAACCTAGAGGTCTTGAGCGTTTTAAACTCAAGCTTAGCTGGATTCATCTGTCATGGAGGCCTACCTGAAGGAAGATCGTCCATCAATTGGAGGCGTCGATGATAAAGGAGTCGCCATTTTTCTGTCGAGAGCAAACCCTAAGTAGGGTTTGAAGGGGGCAAATGAAAATGACGGCTCATCTGTAAACAGTTTCTTTTTATATTTTTTGTTTGGGTTGTGTTATAAGGCCAAGCCCATTATTTCTTTTGTTAGCCTATATAATACAAGGCTATGTACAAACGTTAATATACAAACCTTGCTTCCGCATCAATTAATAAAAAAGAAACATTTTCTAATTCATATTTCAGAATTTCAACTCATACCGCTTGCATACATTTGCCAGTACGTGTCCTATGAATGGTGCACGCTCATACTGACCTTTAATAAATGTTTCTTGCATGTGTATAAGGCTTCACGTGTCCTTTACTCCATTTATATGTTGACCCATACTATTTTGCACGTTTATGTTTATATAGCCCGCTAATCCATGTTGCTGCCTTCTAGCACTGGCGATCCACATAACAACGGTTCATACATCACCAAGTACGAACGACCCGTACTCAGCTGAACGTGAGCGACCCATCCTTCCGAATGCTGCTCGACCGACCGGAATGTTACTGATGGGACCGTGCGACTTCTCGTCCCTTGGACTGCTTGACCGACCGTGGCAAGAGCACAGCTCGACCGACCAGTCCCCGGTGGTGAATGACCGGTGCTTGTGAACAACTCTTGCTACTTTGTTCTTTTCTTTATATTTTTGCTATATACATCTTTTGCACATATGTATTCCCGAACCAATTCATATAACTTTATTGGATCATGGAAGCTTTGTTGTATGCTAATATATGCATATGTGTAATCTGATTGTTTGCACTTGAGATGTTCGATACAATATCTGAATGAGCTTTTTGTTGCAAAGTCGACGCTTTCTGTTGTGAACCGTACTTATTACAGAATTAACATTTGCCCCTCGTAGCATGTATTTTTTGCATTGCTAGAAATGCGGGCTTCACTACAAGAAAAATCGCAAAAAGCGGCAGATTTTTAGCAGCGGAAAATTCCATCGTAAATTAGCAACGGATTTTCGTGGAATCCGTAAGGAATATTTACTTCGATTTTTTATTTTAATTTGTTTTAAAATATTACCGTCCAATTTCGATTTCAGTCGCTAAACCATAGCAAATTGCAACGGTTTAACGTCATCATTTTTTCATCGCTAAATTCCGTTGTAATTTGTGGCAGTTTACCGTCATGTATTTTTTGAAGCTATTTGGCAGCAGATTCTCAAGGGATTTGCAAGGGACTGGTAAGTGTATTCTTCTTAAAATGTTTTACTTTTATGTTCCTAATAATTAATTGATAAGTAAAATTAAATTTTAAATAATAGTGTGAATAACAATATACTAATAACAAAAAATAAATAATTGATAACTAACAATACATACTAAATAATTTCTACTAGTAGTAATTAATTAATAAATAAAATTAATTAATTACTACTAATAATAAATAGTTAATAAATAATATTTAATAATATATTGATTAATTAATAATCATACTTAAAAATAAATTTTGTTGTTTAATATAGTTTATTGTTTATAATTAATGATTAATATGTAGTCGTTAATAATTGACAAATCATATTCATTATTTAGTCTCTAACATTTAATAATTATATTTGAAATCATATTTAATATGTATTAATAAAAAAAAGTAAAATTTACGAATTTTTGAAAATATATTTAATGTTATTCATAAATTTTAATATAAAATTTTGAAGTTTTCATAAGATTTGAAAATATTCTTTTAAATAAATCTATAAGTTTGTAAAATATTCAAAATTATAAAGAATTCCAAAATGATTAAAGAATTTCAAATTTTGAAAACACAAACATTACCTTGCAAATTATTACTTACATGCATATTTACAAAATTTTCAAATGTAACTTATCTTCTTTGTGGCGCTTCCTTGAATCTAAACATGTATAAAACTTAATTCGCTTCAACACAGCAGATACCACAATGGAGGTCCCATAAAAAGGCACGTTCGGTTGAACACATGAACTTGCGTCATTTGAAAAATTAATAGTTAAAAATGCCTTAACTAGTTCAGACAAAACGCTTATCCCATGTACATGTTTTGATTATGCTTGAAATTGATTAGAATGTTATAATAATTAATTTACAAATAATTACATTTGTTATTGCATTTTTATCTTAACTTTTTGAGATAATATAATTGAATAGATTTACCTTATATAAATTATGAAATTATAAAAAGGAAATAAAAAGATTGATTTTATTACATACTAATAGCTTGAAAATTTTAAAATAAATATTATTTATTGTAATAAATATATTAAATAATTATTAATTAAGAAGTAATATTTATTAATTATTTGTTAACAAACAATATTTAGTATTTGCAATGGAAAATTTACCATTGCAAATTTAGGTAGATTACAATAGATAAGATTTTAAAACTATTTTACAATGGGTTTACTAGTAATTTGCAAGTACAATTACTTTTACATATATAAAAATTTTAGGCGGCTAATTCAACTTAAAGATGATGAGTTTCGTAATATGCATTTTTAATCATTAATAACTACTAATTAATAACTAACAAGTAAGTTGGAATATTTAATAATTAGCTTTTATTGATTAATAATTATTACCAGATAATTCACAATTAATAGTCACAATATTGCTAGGGGCTGACATTGAATACCCGAAAAATCCGAAATCCGTCTGTATCCGTATCCGAAAATATGAATAATATTCGACATCCGAATAGCGGATACGGTTATCCGAAAATAATTTCGGATATGGATACGTACACGACGCTATCTATATTCGAAAAATATCCGACCGTTGTGGAATTAAAGATCAAATTTTTATTTTCAAATTATACTTAACTTTTCAACTAACCAAATAAAATAATTAGAAAAGCAAATATTATTTCAACCCTTGGATTTGTTCCATCAACATGCAACCCCCTCATCAAAATTCAAACCCTAACCCAATATGTAACGCAACCGCCTCTCCTAAACCATTCGTTCCCCGGAAAAACCTAATTCGAAAAGAAAAAAAATGGCATCTTCAACCGATTGAGGACTTCGATTTTATCCAGTTTCGAGCATCCAACTTTGCTTTGGTTTTGCAACATCTCCAAATTCGAGCATCCAGCGTTTGAGGACTCCGATTTCGAGCATCTCCAGCGATTGACGACTTCGATTTCCAGTATCTCCGGGACCAGCGAGGCTTTGATTTCAATCGACTTCGACTTCGGTATATGCAGTGTTCTTCGAGATAGTGGTATGAAACTATGAATTCAAAGCTTTTGTTTGAATATTTATTCGTTATTGATATACTGTTAGTGCACTGTTTAGTATGAATTTCTTGAACTTAATCGAACTAGGTTTAGTATATACTGTTAATTGATATAAATATACTGTCAATTGAACTAGGTTAAGAAATACTGTTAATTGATATAAATATACTGTTTAATATAAATTATTTCTTCGTTATTGATAGAAATACTGTTAATTGATATAATATTAGGTTAGTCTCCAATTCTCATTCTTTTATTTGTTAGTGACTGTGAACACCAAATGCGATGGAACTACAGTAAGTTTGAAATATATTATGTACTACATACATTAAAGCTTGAAATTTGTAGAAATAAATTAGGATAGTATATACTTCATTGCATTTGTGTGCTGTGTTAGTACGTCAAGAATGCTTTGTCTACATTTATATATTGTTATTTTTGTGGAAACATAGTAATTAGTTAAAAGATTTAGGAAAATAGGCTTTAGAAAACTTTTATATTTATTCTTACTAATTTGAAAGTAAAGGGAAAAAGTTGGCGAGGCAAGAAGTACAAATGTCATGTTGCCTAAATGTAATTAGAACTGTACAAACCAAGTACTCTTCAACTAAGTATGCATATGCAGTTTCCAAAATGCATAATATAGACATGGTTAAATGCTACTCAAATAAGGATGCAAAAGCTAGGTAGAAAGAACAAAATCTGATTTTTTTTATTTTTTATTTTTAGCTATTAAAGTTATCTGAGTTGAGAGTATCTGCATCAATTGATATCCGACAAGCTTATTTGCCACTCAAGTAATGATGTATGATCTAGGTAAAAGGATAAAAGTCCACTACTTCTTCATTTTTTGGTTATTATTTAAATTGAGAATAGCATATGTAGCTGATTGTCTTGAATAAAGTGAAGGATTTGCAAGCTTTGTCCAACTTTAATTTCTACGTTTGGTTTTAGATGAATGATTATTTTCTATTTTAGACCATCGGTACTTTGCGATAACTTTTTCCTTGTATTGTATTGTTACGTTAAAGACTAAAGAATTCATAAATACTGCTCGCTTAAACTATATCTTATTATGTTTCAACCATTTAAAAAATAATTCTTGGCTCCATCATTGATCAAAAATGTCAACATTTATTTTCACATAATTTTTTTTCTTTACAAATCTAGGAAAACTTGAATATAAATAATATAACAAATGGTTTCTCATTTATTACCGTTATAGTTGGTTTGTTTCTATCATTAGTTTGTTTCTTGTAGATAGTCTGTTTCAAAAGTTGATTTTTTAATTTACGCGGAAATCATACAAAGTTATTTTCTACTTAATTGCAAAGGTATATAATCAAATTAATTAGATAACTATTTTGCTTAAAAATTAGCCTAGGTAACTTTTCTACTAAATAATTATATGACATTCATTGCATATTTTTATTATGTTATTTAATGAGCAAACACCAATAACTTGAGCACATTATTGACAGCTTTATAATAGATTTTGGCCTAAATAAGTTAATAGCCATTTTTATCTTTCAGATAAGTTCTCTTTTTTTCTTCTCAAATTAAATTGATGAATGCACAAATTGATTTTAGCTTAAGCTTTTTAGGAGGTTGGTTCCTTTATTACTGGATTGGGTTTAAGGAAGCACACTATATTGATTGGAGGAATTATTTATTCTTTATGCATGCATGGTAAGTCTGCATCCCTATTTAATGGTTGGTATCAATTATGTCAATTAGTGCAATATTTCAGACATTGCAAATGGATTCACATGTACGCTATTCTTCTTAGAAGATGGTTGCATATCCTATCATGCATGTTAAAAATGATTACAACATGTCTGTGAACAAGTAAATCCATAAAATGGGACCTAAAGCATAAACAGTCAAACAATGAGAAGGCTACGGGCAACCAGCATGCAACCTGCACTCGATCTCTTGCCATAATCTATATGTGTGCGTATGTGGATGGGAGGTTGGGTATGTATAATATGTTAAAATATAAAACATATTTATCATGTTTTTCCTTCTATCAGTCAATAGTAATCTTTACAAAGATCTAGTTACAGGAACATTTACAGATGTATAGTACTTATATGTGCGTTGGCAACTCATGTAATCAATTTGGAGTTAAATATTCAAAATAAGGTGAACCAGTCATTACTTCTATAAATTATATCGTCTTATGAATGTACTATGTAAATCAAGAATAATGTTAAATTCAGTTAAGCTAAATTTTAGACTTTCTTTCTGGTAGCCAATTGGCAATGGAGCTAAATCTTATAACTTTTCAAATATTTTCAACAAGGCAAGAAATAGCTCAGTTCATTTGAGATTCTACCATCTGATTTGTTGAAAATTCATTGTTTGAAAATAGTTTAAGCCATGTCCACTTTATGGTTGCGTTTAAATTTAGAGCAATATAAAATGAGTGATGAGAAAGAAGGAATTTAATTTTCTGTTGGTATTTCTGAATTTAAACATAAATATTTGATGTTAAAGAAGCATCATAGTAAAAATAGTTGCACGTAATTATTTACTATTTGCTATACTTTTCAGCAGTCTATACCAAATTGTACTTTAATACCTTTTTCCTAGCTACAGGTCTGTCTTACTGACTTTCAGTGCTTTATATTGGTTACCAGCATATGTTTGGCTTTCATTTTTGAGCTACACTTCTACCTAGATTTAGTGTTTACTGTTGGTTTTGATGTTCTTAACTTTAGTTAAGCTTATGGTTATTTCATGTCTAATATGATTTTAACAAAGTACTTCAATATGATTTTACAATGATTAGAATTTGTACAGCTATACGAAGATTTTTAGTTCATCATTTTGGAAATATCTTTTGTTGGATCAAGAGTACCATTAATGTCTGATAACCTTAATGTTGGGAAACAATGGCTGAGTCGCGGACTAGGTCGCTTTCTTGAAGACGATTCGGCGATCTGGCCGGAGGTGCAAACCAGTTCGTTCCTTCGCCGCCGCCTCTAGGATAAAACAGCCTCGAAAACAATAACCGATTTGCTTGCACAACAAATCGGTGCAGATTTGCACTTTCTGAAAAAAATTGCTTGAGAAATTTCTGAGAAAAGAATTTTAATGGCGGCTGAGAGAAGAGAGAATTTTCAATTCGGTGGTATTCTCGTCTGAGGCTAATGTCAATATATAGAACGAAAATTAGGGTTTGGGTTTATAGATTAGTGGGCCGCTAAAATTTAGGGGATATAATTTTTACCGTTGCAGAAATTTTTTCATAAAAAAAACGGTTCGAAAAAGGCTAAGTTTTATGGTCCAAAAAATATAAGTGTCTACACCACAAAGCCCAAGCCCAAGCCCAAACCCAAGCCAAGCCGGACCGGACTGTGCTTTCGTCAAAGGATCTGTCGTACGTAGTGAGAACTACTTTCCACAGGTACCATTAATCTCTGGACAGTCCTTTCGTCAAAGGATCTGCCAAATTTTCCTCACTACGTACGTAATCCACTCTAACAGTACCTGTGGAAAGTAGTTCTCTAACCGTACTGTGCTTACGACGTATTTGTCGTCTCTTACCGTTATAATATCGGTTCTGAACTTTTGCAATAGCTGCGGTACTATCGCAATGTATCAACACAGCCGGTATCGGTTTTTCCCACAAGGGAATCTCAGCTAGCAGATTTCTCAAGTACTCTGCCTCTTCACTAGCTGTAGCTAGTGCTATCATCTCAGACTCCATAGTAGACTGAGCCAAAATAGTCTGTTTCTTGGATTTCCAAGAAACAGCTCCTCCAGCGATGCTAAATATATAGCCACTGGTCGCTTTAGAATCATCAGATAAGGTATTCCAGTCAGCATCGGAATATCCTTCAAGTACAGCTGGAAACCTTTCATAATGTAATCCAAGGTTCATGGTTCGTTTAAGGTATCTCATTACCCTTTCAATAGCTTGCCAGTGCTCTATACTAGGTCTACTGGTAAACCTGCACAATAATCCCACGACATAGGCAATGTCGGGTCTAGTACAATCAGTGGCGTACCGAAGGCTGCCAATGATGCTCGCATAATCAGACTGTTTTACACCTTCACCAGTGTTCTTAAATAACTTTACACTGTGATCATATGGTGTACTTGCAGGTTTACAGTCAAAGTAATTATATTTCTTTAGTATCTTCTCAATGTAATGAGATTGATCCAAAGAAATTCCCTTTTCTGACCTAGTAATCTTAATACCAAGGATTACACTCGCTTCACCTAGATCTTTCATATCAAAATTGATACTTAATAAGGATTTGACTGAGTTTATGGCATGAATATTTGACCCAAAAATGAGTAGGTCATCTACATAAAGGCATATAATAGTGAAAATGTTATTCTCAGATTTGTAATAAATGCATTTGTCGCTTTCATTAACTTTAAAACCATTTGAAATGATTAAGTTATCAAATTTTTCATGCCATTGTTTAGGTGCTTGTTTTAAACCATATAATGATTTATCCAATTTACATACTTTATGTTCTTGACCATGTACTACAAATCCTTCAGGCTGGTCCATATAAATTTCTTCTTCTAAATCACCGTTCAAAAAGGCAGTTTTAACATCCATTTGGTGTATTAGTAAATTATGAATGGAAGCAAGTGAGATTAATACCCGAATGGATGTTATTCTAGTTACAGGAGAAAAAGTGTCAAAGAAGTCTATATTTTCCTTTTGTTTAAAACCTTTAGCTACTAGTCGTGCTTTATATTTATCTATAGTGCCATCAGGTTTTAATTTCTTTTTAAGTACCCATTTACAGCCTATAGACTTACAACCAGGGGGTAAATCTACCAAGTGCCAAGTCTTATTGGATTCTAAAGAATCCATCTCATCGTTTATAGCCTCTTGCCAGAAATCGGCATCTAAAGAGGATAAGGCTTCTTGGAGGTTTATAGGATCCTCCTCAATAGTAAAAGCACAAAAATCTGAACCAAAGTCTTTTATGGTTCTCGCTCTTTTACTTCTTCTAGGTTCAGCTTTAGAATTTTCATTAAGTTCTGTTCTAATAGGCATATTCGAAGTGCCCCCACTATTCCTTAATTTGAAAGGAAATTTAGTTTCATAAAAATCGGCATCATTTGATTCAACTATATTATGTGCATTAAGGTCATAAAATCTATATGCTTTGCTATTAATAGCATAGCCTATAAATGCACATTCATATGCTCTACTTGCCAATTTTATTCTCTTATTGTCTGGAATGCGAACATATGCTAAACAACCCCAAGTTCTAAAGTATGAGACATTGGGTTTATGATTCTTTAAAATTTCATAAGGTGAAATTTTATTCTTAGATTTAGGGATTCTATTCAGAACGTAGCATATAGTCAATAAAATATCCCCCCACCAATGTTTTGCTGCACCGGAATTTAATAATATGGCAACTACTAGCTCGGTAAAGGTCCTATTTTTCCTTTCTGCTTTACCGTTCATTTCAGGTGAGTAGGGTGCAGTTCTCTCATGTACTATACCATGTTGTTTATAGAAATCCAGAATGGAATTAGATTCATATTCTGTTCCTCTATCACTACGAAGTCTCTTAATTTTTCTATTTGCTTGATTCTCAATCTCAGTTTTGAATGTTTTAAACATGTCAAAAGCATCACTTTTATTTTTCATAAGATATACATATGTGAAATCAGAGCAGTCATCAATAAAAGTGATAAAATGACGATGTCCCTATCTAGTTAAAGTGCCTTCAAGTTCACATATGTCAGAATGAATCAAGTCTAAGGGTTCAGAAACTCTGTCAACAGATTTGTGAGGTTTCTTTGTGATTTTAGCTTGTGTACAGAATTCACATTTATCAGATTCAGATTCTGTCATTTTAGGTATCATATCTAGGGTGCTCATGTTACGAATAATTCGATTATTAACATGACATAATCTAGAATGCCAGATATTAAAATTACACAACATGTAAGCAGAAGTAGTCACTTTATTAGATTCAACATTCAGTTTAAACATACCCTCACAAGCATAACCCTATCCCACAAAAGTTCCCTTATAAGTAAGAGTGTACAAATCAGCCCCAATAACTTGAGTGAAACCAGCCTTATTAAGGAGGAAGCCAGAGACCAGATTCTTTCTTATCTCAGGAGTGTGCATAACATCTTCCAGAATTACGGTTTTTCCAGAGGTGAACTTGAGTTCCACGTTTCCAATCCCCGCAACTGTAGTGCTGTGAGAGTCTCCCAACAGAACTTTCTGATTTTCAGCAGCCGTGTATGTAGAGAACATGCCACGATCATAACAGACATGGCGAGAAGCACCAGTGTCTACCCACCAACCCTCTGATCCACCAACAAGGTGAATCTCAGTAATCATAGCCGTAAGAGGCTCCTCAGTCAGGTTAGCCTGCGGTGCAGAGCTTGGCCTGTTCCGGCACTTTCGTGCCATATGCCCTGGTTTTCCACAGTTGTAACAAAGAAACAACTGTCCAGAGTCATTCTTTTGGGCTGGTTTCTGCTGTCCTTTTGGGTTTCCTTGCGGATTCCCATTCTGTTTGTTGCGCCTGTTCTGATTCTTAAAAGATTTCTGATTTGGTTTCAGAACAGCGGGAGTGGTCTTCTTAGTACTGTTGTTATTTTTATTTTTATTTTTATTTTTATTTTTATTGAATAATTAGTAAAATGACGGAAAAATGTCGAAATACTCATGCTAAATTCCGGCGCAAAATCTGACACAATCACCGTCATGGTTTTTACCGACAACCATATTATGTAGGAAATCCGTCGCTAAACCAAATATAGCGACGGATTAGAAGCGGATTTTGCCGCTGCTATATGCAGTTTTTCTTGTAGTGCTTCGAAATGAACATTGTTGTTGATATATTTTGCATTGAGATCTAATTACAGCTCTTTATTTGCTATGGCAAATCATACTTTGAGTTCATATGCTTCATGTCACCTGTTCGGTAATCAAAACAAGCACTTGGACGATTTTGGACTTATACTTTGTCATTGATCGTCCACACCAATAACATATTAGCTAATCATTGAAAATGCATCATAGTGAATTTTGTGTCTAGGATGGAATAATGCGTTTATACGGAATTAATGTTTAACTATTTATGATTTGTCAAACATTGTCTGTATAAACACGATACTTTAATCCGAATTCACCACGACACTTGGGTTCTGCTAATCGATACGTATACCGAATATAGATTTCAAGTCTCGATGCTTTAATGACTTATATAATCTTGTATGACGATTTATGCTTTATAAAACAAGTACCAGTCCAAATTGGAACTTTAATTTGAGTTCCTAAAGCTAGAGCGTTTGCAGCCTTTGGATGGATGCAGAATCTTGAATTTGAATTTGTTTCGACACTATGGATCATTCTAGGATATATATAAAATTTTGAATCTCCTTTTCACGACGACTTGCCCTAGTGTTTAATTATTGCTCAATCTCCTTTTTATATCTCATATTGAAACTGTTGAAAGATATCAGCTTCAATTTCTTTGAGAAGCGGTACTACTCTATTAGGTTCAAACCATGCCATATTTGCACGGTCTCCCCTTAAGCATCTCTTATCTTCATATTTCAAGCAAAATATCGTCAGTTTTTCATGAGAAATTTTTGGTTGGAGCTTTGGAGATGAGGAAGGTTCGGTACGGTGAGTTTATTGAAATATCGAGCGTATCGAATTTTGCCGAATTTTCCAAATGCCCCAATTTCGGGAGGCAATTTCAAGCCGAGTGTATTGGCTCCATTAGAGGGAGTATATCGGTTTCTGGCTCGTTGCAATGTCGTGGTGGACTCGCAGTGTTTTCCCGGGCATTATCCAACTCTTATGTGGTTGTGCTGCCTCGGTACCGTGGATTGTCATGAGTTACAAGAGCTCAAAGTGATTAGGTTGTCGAGTTTCCCTGACTGTAATTGTCATACTAGAAGCTTTAACTTTGTTAATTAAAGCTATTCGAGCTTGCAAACATGTATGGAACTTCTAAGCTTTGTCAATACAATAAGGATTCCGACTTTACTGACTTGTTCAGCACTTCTACATGAAGAAGTTTTTATATCTTTGTGCCCCTGCAAGGGGAGGACTTATACATTATGCCCCCGCTAGGGGAGGTCTTTGGGTTCAGTGCCCCCGCTCAGGGAGGTCTCTGGATTTTTATAATTCACATCTGATATTTCAGATGCTATGCAAATGGTTTTCATCCTTCACATTTGATATTTCAGATGCTACGTAAATGGTTTTCATTCTTCACATCTGATATTTCAGATGCTACATAAATGATTTTCATTCTTCACATCTGATTTTTATACTCTACATAAGAACGATTTAAAACCTTCTGTCAGTTATCTAACTCTGCTTAAGGCAGGAAACAACATTTCTCTTATCTATTGTAATGACAGAGGATTAATTATAGTCAAGTATTTAGGGAAAACGAAAAACACTACTGGAGTAAGAATTATACCCGACGAAAAGGGGTTTCAGGACCAACAACTTTCTTCCTCCTCTAAAGACCGGAAGGGCCAACTTCTTTAGGCAGTAATGATTCAAGGTCTCGGACAATATGGGAACCTCCTACCTTAGAACCACTCTTAACAGAGTCATGGAAAGCGTCAACACCCGAAGGAGGATCGTTTCTATCCCAGTCATGTTTGTCCTGGCGGTCACAACCTTCGGAACCACCGCCGCCATTCTTCCCATCGTTGCCAACAAGAGCAAAAGTCTCCCCTTCTTCATCTAAATCATCCAAAAGGTTATCAATGTATAGGAGGTCCTCGACTTTAGATTCACTCCTCCGTGGTATCTTAACGCCTTCAACTTAATCCTTCCATAACTCGATCCCTGACAAAAGGAGGAACTTTGGTGGTGCCGAGCTCAAGGAGACTTTGAAGGTTATTAGAAAGAAGATGAAATTTGTTGGTGTTCTTCCTTCATCACTCTCTACGCTGCGGTCGCTTGGTTCTATGATTTTTGCCTCAAATTCTTTGACTGGTTCGATTCCTAGTCATTTTGAGAATACGAGTGGTTTGACCTATCTGGACCTCGGTATTAATCTTCTCACTGGATCTATACTTGGTTATTTTGGTAATTTCAGTTATTTACAGATTTTGTATCTTGATAATAACAAGTTATCTTCCCATATCCCTCAAAGACTGTGGACTTCCAAGAGCCTTATCGAGATTGACTTATCAAAAAATATGTTAATGGGTCTCCTTCCATTTCAAGTAGACATACTGCCTTTCTTAACCTTTATGGATCTATCAGAAAATCAATTGTCAGGGAACATTTTAAGCCTAGGAAAGCTTCAAATGCTGGACTATTTGGATATATCAAGTAATATGTTTGATGGTCCCATTCCTGATTCATTCAGCGGACTTATTAGCATAACCGTGATGAATTTATCTCACAATATTTTGTCAGGAAAGATACCAAATTCCTTGTCAAATCTCTCTCATCTTCAAATCCTTGACCTTTCTCATAATAACTTGACAGGACAAGTACCAAAGGGCAGAATTTTCTTAAATTCTAACACCACAATTTTGTCTGGAAGCTTTGTGGCGCTTTTCAGTTTTGCCTTAAGAACTGTGAATCTTTTTATGTAAAAGTCAAGTCGGTGAAGAGACAAATGGTACTGAAATATGTTCTGCCATCACTAGTTGCCTTAACCGTGGTAATTCTCCTCTGCATATGTCTTATATATGCATTTTGCTCGAAAAGGAAGCAAAAGAGTTTGATTCAAACAAACGAGATGCCATTATATGACCTTATATCTGTTTCATACTACGAACTTATTCGTGCAACTGCAAACTTCAGCGAGGAAAATTCACTGGGGAAAGGAGGATTTGGTTTTGTGTTCAAAGGAATTCTTGATAGTGGACTGACTATAGCCGTAAAAGTGTTAGATTTAAATCATGAAGAAGCTTCCAAGAGCGTTGAGAATGAGTGCCAAGTTTTCAGACCGGTCAGACATAAAAATTTGTTAAAAACCATCAGCGTTTGCTCCAACTTAGATTTCAAAGCTATCGTTCTCGAATATATGCCGAACGGAAACCTTGAAAAATGGTTGCATTCGGATGGATATTTTATAAATCTTATGCAAAGACTTAGCATCTTGGTCGATGTAGCTGCAGCACTTGAGTACCTCCACCATCACCATCATCAAATTGTGTTGCATTGTGATTTGAAGCCAACTAATATTCTATTGGATGATGAATTGGTAGCACATGTAAGCGACTTCGGCATTTCTAAGCTACTTCTTGATGGCAATGCGTCCATGGCAACTGCAAGCATGCCCGACACCATAGGATACATAGCCCCAGGTAACTATATTCAAATTCGGATTTATTTATTTAATTTTAGCATTTGTATATCCACTAACTATCTATGCATGATTGTAACAGAGTATGCTTCAAGTGGTGCAGTATCAAGAATGGGTGATGTTTACAGTTTTGGGATTCTAATGCTAGAAATGTTTACTGGGAAGAAACCAGATAGTGAAGTGTTTGGTGAACAATCCAGTTTGAGGGAGTGGATATGCATTTCTTGTCCTGAGGATATTTTGAAGATAGTGGATAAAAGGGTACTCGATGACCTTAATGGTAATGATGGACAGCCTCATGATTTGGGAAAAGTGCACAAATGTCTTAGGTCTATTATTGAATTGGGATTGCAATGCTCGAGCACCTTGCCGAAGGAAAGAATTCCAATGACAGATGTTGCTGTAAAGTTGCATAAGATAAAGTTTCAACTCATTCAATTTGTGGTTTAAGGATTACATAATACAAAGGGGTTGGTATTTTTGCATGTTTGTGAACTTAGCATTATGCAGTTTATAAACATGTTTTTTCAAATGTTTCTTCTTTTTATTTCTTCTTGTATCGGCATGTTATTTGCACATATGATTACATGCTTAATTTGAGTTGGAGCTGTTTCAAGTCTATCATTGTTGCTTGTAGCCAATAAGATATGGGACCAATTCCTATTTACCCAAAAAAAAAAAAAAAATCTCATATGCTACTTTAAACTCATATATTTATCTGTTTTAAACTCTTCCATCCATTATAATGATTTTATCATTATGCAATATCTATTACATTGTTTTAAAAATGAATGATTTATTAATCACTATTACAAACAAATATGCAAAGATGGATAGAAAAAAAGAAGGTTTAATTTTGTAAGATTTGATCATTATTTGGAAAAAGGAAAGATAAAAAAATCATAGGAGATGCTAAACATGAACTATACACATGTTAAGGTTTTTCATTTGTTTTGTAACATGCTAACTAGTAAAGCTACTGGCCACAGATTCTTCATCATGGGAGAAAGATGTAACGTAGGCCTAATGTGGTAAGAACTATCACATAACCAGGAGAAATGTAAGTGTAAAATGGTGTTGCAAATAACAGTAAACAAGCTACGTTCATTTCTGAAGCAAGTGCGGTTACTTTTAGATAAATGATCCAAGAAAAGGCGAGGATGAGATATTCAGGGGCAAAGTATTGCCAATTGTCGAAATAAAGTGAACGATGGAGACAGGGTGAAGGAGATGAGAAGCGCAAAAAGGCCAAGTTGGGTAAGATACATCACAACCGAAAAAATAGATGTGGGTAATTCTCAAAGGAAACACTGTAGAGGGGACAAAGGGAGTCGATAGGAACCCCTTTCTTGATAAGTCTATCTTTAGTATTGATTTTATCATGAAAAAGCCAATTTAAGAACATAACCCTATGAGGACAATGGGCTTTCCAGAGTTTAAGGAAGGAGAAGTGTCTAATAGAGTCAGACAGGTGAAGGTAAAGTGAACGACCAGTGAATCTGCATGAAGAAGTGAGGTTCAAGAAAGAGGAGCCGGAGAGGATAGGGAGAGGAGAGATATGGATATTAAGAACTGATGAGCATTGAGTGAGGGTAGGGACAACGATGGTAGAGTTGGCAAAAATATAACTATGGTTGAGGAAACGACCATTGTCAAAGGAGATGAAAATGTTGTTGGTAAGAGAAAATAAGACCTTATGGAGTTTATCAAAAGGGAAGGGATCAAGCCAGGAATCAAAACAAAATAAACAATTGTCGTGTTGTGCGCGATGAGTGGAGATGAAAGGTTTGATCCAAATTTTGTAGGAGAGAACTAATGTTTAGAAAGGAGAAGAGAACAAAGGTGTGGGAGATGAAGGAATGAGGTTAATGGACAAAATGGTGAAGGGAATGAGTCCATTTAGACCAATGGAGAGAGATATCCACTATAAATCTCGAAGCCTATTTTGAAATAATAACAATGTAAAAAATCTTGAGATCAAAGACCCCTAGCCCACCTTAATTGGTTGATTTGTTCACTACATACACGACTGTTGATGATTAGGAAGATAAAATTAATAAGTTAAGATAGTGGAGTCAGTTCCGGCAGCGCGGGGTTGATTGGGGAAAATAAATGGCTCGTAGTTTAGGTCATTCTGGCAGCGTGGGGTAGATTGGGAAAAATAAAAGGCCTAATAAAATAATAAGATTGTAGTAGGAGTCTGTTCCGGCAGCATGAGGCACATTGGGAAAAATAAATGGCTCGTAGTTTAGGTCTGTTCCGGCAGCGTAGGGCTGATTGGAAAAAATAAAAGGCCTAATAAAATAATAAGATTGTAGTTTAGGTCCGTTCCGACTGCATGGGACCGATTGTTGAAAGTAAGTGGCCTAACAGAAAAATAAAATGAGACCAAGTCTAGAGGTGACTTGTGTCAATTGCATATTTAGTTAGGACCCGTATCAGACAATATCTTTATTATCATCTATGGAGGTCTCACACTAAGTAGAGACGAGAGCATGTTTTACTGCACTGAATAGTAAGAGGTCCAAAAGAGGTGGATGCAGGAGCGTTCCGATGGGTCGATGAGCATGCATCTTGCCGATTGGGGAAAATATGCCGATGTAACGCCTATGATTAATGGTTGTCCTTTTAGTTGATGGGCTCGGGATTGATAACCCCGGGTTTCATAGCTACATAGGTTATTACATGGTGGTTATAGGAGCTGATCGACGGGTAGAAATTATGTAAAGTCTAATTATTGTTTCTTTGACAAACTAGTGCATAAATCTTGGATATGAATGAGAAACCAATCTTTATTCGTGTTTAACTTCGTTTACTGTCTTTATACCTTTATATCTTATATCCTTAGAAATTAGGTGAAGAATTATCGTATCACTGTTTGTGTATAAGTTGTCTGTTTAAATAGACTTTCCCACTTATTCCATTTTTGTAATGTCTAATGCATTATTATAATACCAATTTTTTTTTATTAAATACAGCATAATTTGCAATATCAATAAAGCACTTTGTGTTACAAAAATTAAAACATCAAGTTAATGTTGTCAACAATACTATTTTTACAATATTTGATGTCTGTTATCTTTATTAATTTTTTTTAACAATACAGTATAACAGTTATAAACATGCTCATGGCAATGTCAATAATATATTGTTTAAATATGATCATTAACAATATTGACTAAAAGTTATTAAATATATTATGGTCAATAATGTAAAATAAACGTTATCCTAAATATGAATCGTTTTAACATTATGTTGACGTTGTAAAATGAAAAATAAATTGAATCTACAATAGTATTTTGCAGATGTTTAACTTTCAATCTATAATATTTGACAAATATTGTTGAAACCTATAAATTTACAATATTAAAGAAACATCGTTAATTTACATATTTCAAATACATGAGAAATATGTTATGGAAAAACAAATACTACAATGTAAAAAAGTCATCGTTAAAAATTACTTTCTATAACAGTTAAATAAATATTGTAAAAAAAAATTTATTTACAACTTTTGTACATAGAACATCTTTTAAAACAATGTATTACAACATTTTTCTTAACAAATGTTGTGAAAGATCTTTTTTTTTCACAACACTTTGGCGAACTGTTGCAGAATCAATGTCGTAAAATAGTATTTTTGCTGTAGTGATGTCAGGTAAAGTTAATTTCTGCATTTCCTATTTGTTGCAGTGGGAGAAGAGTATAACAGTAATTTTTCACAAAAGGATATTGATGTCGTGCGGGTGGAATGGGCTACACATGTCTATAATTTTGTATAATCATAGTACTGAATTCTATATGTGACTGCCAATTGAACCCTTGTTAGTCAACTTTGCCAATGTTGGTTCTATTGAATTTTGTGTACAACGCTTCAGTTGCCTAGTTTATGTAGTTCACGTTGAACTGATGCTTGTATAGGATGTATTTGGATTTGGTGTTGATATTGATATTGTTTAATATTGTCTACATGTAGTTGAAATTTGATTTGCTATGTGTAGGCGTCTAGAATTCTGATATACGCGAGGTAAGTTCTCGAATCTGATCTGTTTAGTTTTCTTTCTTTCCCTCTTCTTTTAGAATCAGATTTGTGAATCCGTGGTTGTTTTGTATTAGATTCAGTTAGGGAAATCACAGAACAACAAATCTGGATCAGATTCAAGGATTGGAAAGTTGTCAGGTGAGTGAATTTAAGTTATAACTTTTGATAACGGTATATCTATCGTTTGCATTCCTCGTTAATGTTAATCTGCTGAAAAGTAAACTTGTTGAATCTGTAAACTTGTTAAATTTGAAAACCTATTAAATCTGTAGAATTATGTGAAACCTGCTGAAATGTATAATCTGCTTAATTATGTTACTGTTGTATTAAATATGAACTATATCCTTTATTTGAATTCTGAAACTTCCATTATACTGTAATTCTGAAATCTGAACTAAGAATTGAACACGAAGATAAGAATTAAGTTAATTATTGTGAAAGATTATAGTAATTAAGAACATTATGTGAAATGTTAATTAAAATGCCTAACTAAGAAAATAAGAAAGGGAAGGTATGTGAAATGGTAATTATAACATGAAGCAGGCCCCCTTGATCAACGTCCTTTTCATTGCCTACTCTCTTTCTATATATGTGTACGCTATCTTCTTCATTTTCTCATTCAACATACCTCCCCCCTTCCTCTCTTTCCCCCCTACATCCATGGGTTTGGTGCATTTCATTGTATGGACCATGCAAATAATATGCATCTCTACGTGCAATCACCATGTCTTTTCCAAGCAACACAACTCAGCAACGGACCTCGAATCTCTGCTATCTTTCAAAGCTCAGGCAGTTGGTTCAAACAACTTCATATATACTAACTGGACTACTGAAACCTCCTTCTGTAACTGGTACGGCATTCAATGCAGTCGTCTCCATGAACGTGTCCAGGTCATTGACCTATCGGCTTCATCTCTCAGTGGCAAGATTTCTCCAAGTATTGCAAATTTGAGCTTTCTCTCTGTTTTGATCCTCTTCAATAACTCCCTAACAGGTCATATTCCGCAAGACGTAGGGAATCTTCCTCGTCTTGTTACTTTGAATCTTGGAAACAATTCTCTTTCAGGTCCAATTCCTTCTAACATATTCAATATTTCTACCCCCACATACTTGAGTTTAGATAATAATAATCTCCTGGGTTCGCTCCCATCAAACAATAGCTTCTCTTCCCAGTCAAAGCTGAAACATATTTCATTAGCTTATAATCAATTTAGCGGTGGTATCCCAAACCTTGCTCCGTGTCAAAGCCTTGAGTATCTTGCTCTTCCTTTCAATCAATTTAGTGGGACTATACCTGTTGAGATTGGCACCTTGCATAATCTATCGTGTTTATTTCTATACAACAACAGACTGACAGGGAATATCCCTAGTTCAGTAGGAAACCTCACTAAACTCACTGTTTTTGAAGCATATAACAATAAACTAACTGGAGTAATTCCGGGTGAAATCTGTAATCTAGCATACTTACGGCAACTCTCGTTGTTTAATAACAGCCTTACCGGGTCAATACCGACTGCATTGCTAAATAACTCCCAGCTGATCTCGTTAGGTTTAAGTGAAAACTTACTCACTGGGCCTGTACCTTCGGATATAGGGAAACGGTTGCCTCTACTCCAATGGCTTGACATAGGTGGCAACAAACTAACTGGAAGCCTAGATTTCTTGCCGTCTCTTTACAATTGTAGAGATTTATACGCTCTTCAATTTTACAGCAACAATTTGGAAGGTGAATTCCCCTTTGATATTGGTAATTTGTCAATAAGTTTGTATTTTTTTAACGCTTTCAATAACAATATCAGTGGGATGATTCCTGCTACGTTGTCTAACTTGAGTAACCTTTATGTATTGGACTTTTCCGGGAACCGTTTAGTTGGTGTTCTTCCATCATCGCTCTCTACGCTGCGGTCGCTTGGTTATATGAGATTTGATTCGAATTCTTTGACTGGTTCGATTCCTAGTAATTTTGGGAATATGAGTGGTTTGACCGTACTGTCCCTCCCTAGTAATCTTCTCACTGGATCTATACCCGGTTATTTTGGTAATTTCAGTTATTTACAGTATTTGTATCTTCATAATAACAAGTTTTCTTCCCACATCCCTCAAAGCCTATGGACTTCCAAGAGCCTTCTCGAGATCAACTTATCAAAAAATATGTTAAATGGTCCCCTTCCATTGCAAGAAGACATACTGCCTTTCTTGACCTTTATGGATCTATCAGAAAATCAATTGTCAGGGGACATTTTAAACCTAGGAAAACTTCAAATGCTCGGCTTTTTGGATATATCAAGAAACAGGTTTGAAGGTCCCATTCCTGATTCATTTGGCGGACTTATTAGCATAACCACTATGAATTTATCTCACAATATTTTGTCAGGAAAGATACCAAATTCAATGTCAAATCTCTCGTACCTTAAAATCCTTGACCTTTCTCATAATAATCTGACTGGGCAAGTACCAAAGGGTAGAAATTTCTTATATTCTGGCACCACAATTTTGACGGGAAACCGAGGACTTTGTGGCGCTCTTCAGTTTAACCTTAAGAAATGCGAATCTTTTCCTGTACAAATTAAGTCCGTGAAGAAACTAATAGTACTGAAATATGTTCTACCTTCACTAGTTGCCTTAATCGTGGTAATTCTTCTCTGCATATGTCTTATATATGCATTTTGCTCGAAAAGGAAGCAAAAGAGTTTGATTTAAACAAACGAGATGCCATTATATGACCATATATCTGTTTCATACTACGAACTTATTCATGCAACTGCAAACTTCAGCGAGGAAAATTTACTGGGGAAAGGAGGATTTGGTTGTGTTCAAAGGAATTCTTGATAATGGACTGACTATAGCCGTAAAAGTGTTAGATTTAAATCACGAAGAAGCTTCCAAGAGCTTTGAATGAGTGCCAAGTTTTCAGATCGGTCAGACATAAAAATTTGTTAAAAACCATCAGTGTTTGCTCCAACTTAGATTTCAAAGCTATCATTCTCGAATATATGCCAAATGGAAACCTTGAAAAATGGTTGCATTCGGATGGATATTTTCTAAATCTTGTGCAAAGACTTAGCATCTTGGTCGATGTAGCTTCAGCCCTTGAGTACCTCCACCATCACCATCATCAAATTGTGCTACATTGTGACTTGAAGCCAACTAACATTTTGTTGGATGATGAATTGGTAGCACATGCAAGTGATTTTGGCATTTCAAAACTGCTTCTTGATGGCAATGCATCCATGGCAACTGCAAGCATGCCTGGCACCATAGGATACATAGCACCAGGTAATTATACTCGAATCAAGATTTTTATTTAATTTTAGCATTTGTATATCCGCTGACAATATGTGCATGATTGTAATAGAGTATGCTTCAAGCGGTGCAGTATCAAGAATGGGTGATGTATACAGTTTTGGGATTCTAATGCTAGAAATGTTTACTGGGAAGAAACCGGATAGTGAAGTGTTTGGTGAACAATCCAGTTTGAGGGAGTGGATACACATTTCTTCTCCTAAGGATATTTGGAAGATAGTGGATAAAAGGTTACTCAGTGACCTTAATGGTAATGATGGACAGTCTCATGATTTGGGAAAAGTGCACAAATGGCTTAGGTCTATTATTGAATTGGGATTGCAATGCTCGAGCACCTTGCCGAAGGAAAGAATTCCAATGACAAATGTTGCTGTAAAGTTGCATAAGATAAAGCTTCAACTTATTCAAGTTGTGGTTTAAGGATTACATAATCCAATGGGTTGGTATTTTTGCAAGTTTGATTTGAGTTAAGTAATTTCAGGTCTAACTTTGCTGTTTGTGGTCCAATAAGCAGGGACGAAGCTAGCATTTTGGTCGGGGGATCATTCGTCTGAATTATTATTATTATTATTATTATGGACAAGGCATGAAACCTTCAACAATTTCTTTTTACAAAATTCATATCTAAATTCAAGAAAAAGATATATGAATGAATTGCATTGCAATTTGTAAACTGAAAAAAAAAAAACTGACTGTTACATTGTTTCATGAATTCATAGACTAAAAATCTAGAAGGCTGAAAGCATGAGATGCAAAAAAAGCAAGGAGTTTTGATGTAAAAATTGAAAAGTAAGTAGAAAATTTGAAAAGTCACAAAAGCATTAGTGGTTTTGAAAGTCAAGAGGGGGGACCATAGCCCCTACTTTGCCCCCTTTGGCTCTGTCCTTGCCAATAAGATATGAGATCAACCGCTATTTATTCAAAATGCTTCTCCCATATGCCAGTTTTAAACTCATTTATTCATCTCTTTTAAATCATCCATTCATTGTTATGTTTTTATCATTACGTAAGATCAATTCATTGCGTTAAAGACGAATTATTTATTAGTTAATCGTAAAAGTCAAGTAGGTAAAGACGGATAGAAAATTTAGGAATAGTGGGTTTAACTGTGAGTTCTGTACCATAATTTGAAAAATGGAAAAAGAAAATCTTAGGAGATTCTAAATACAAACCAAAAATATGTTAAGGTTTTTCGTTTATTCTGTGCATTTAGCCATTAAATTTTGTATAGAATTAGGTGGTAAATTTTATTTGGAATATTTAGATTTAAGAATACATTCTAAAAAAAATGATCAAGGATAGTGAACTTTAATAATTTGATTGAGAGTGAAGACCGTATAAGACCATTAATCTTAAATTCACTTTAATTGCTTATCGCATAGAACTAGTAAAAAACAAAGAATGAAACTCAAAATTACATGCATAAAATGATTAAAAAAATTAAACCAAATAATATTTGCAAGATTTTTTCCTTGAAAACGATATAAGCTTAATGCACACAAGCGCATGCGCTATATATATATATATATATATATATATATATATATATATATATGTGTGTGTGTGTGTGTGTGTGTGTGTGTGTGTGTGTGTGTGTGTGTGTGTGTGTGTGTGTGTGTATGTATATATAAGTGTGTGTGTGTGTATAAGGGGAAAGGATCAACTATGCCTCAGTTTTCGTACACCTTCCCCTCCCTATTGAATTCCAGTCACAAGTTCCAATTTAAATTTAATACTTTCTCACTCTTCTCTTTTGAACAAAATAATCTAGAGTAACAGAAACAGATAGAAACTAATATTATTTAGATCAAAATTTGTCGCTGAAATTAAAGAAGAACAAGTGTGTGTGTGTGTGTGTATGGGAAAGTATATTTAAACACAAAAAATAGACAAACAGTTACACAATGAAAGTCCACCATATGATTGTTCCCTGATTTTCACTGCTCATAAAAAAAGAAAACTGATCCATTGGCTCGGACTATGTCTTTCAATTTATGTTCAATTTTGTGTCTAAATAGCCGGCCTAAATACACACACACAGATATATATATATATATATATATATATATATATATATATATATATATATATAACTAAGTAGTAGTGTTGTTGCCTGTTGATTCTCCATCTTGAGAGAAAACTGCGATGTGCTTGCTATCGTAAGATCTGTCATCGACTAGCAGAAATGCAAGTGTAAAATGGTGTTACAAATAGCAGTGAATGAGTGGCATTTATTCCTAGCAGGTACTGTTACGCTTTGCGGTTAAGGTGCTCAGCGGATTCAATGCGGTGGAGGTGCAAAAAGTTATAGTTGGAATAAAGCAAGAAAATAGCGGGATATGGCAAACGACTCTAAAATAGCATATAAAACTTGTTCTTGATGCTTTTACGAATATATAAATGATAATAAATGAAAATTTGACATTTAATTTAATCACAATCTGTTAATTCTTATTTTTAGATAAAAACTTGTGCAAATATATATATGTAAACAAATATAAACTTTTATTTATCTTCATTAAATTGAAGCGAATATTATAGCACCTTTTATTCTGAAAAATATATGTTAAAGATTCAACTAAAAACCTAATTTTATAATTTTTGTATTGTATAAATCTCATTTTTCAGTTCATTTCTTTTATAGAAGACATAACGGGAATAGCGGAATATAGCTGAAATATTGGGATATATCGGAAATATTGAGATTTAGCGAGGATTAAAGCGGAAAGGCTATTTCAAATGTTATTTGGAAATAGCGTAGTGATAGAAATCCACTACAGAGTATAGCGGGGCATTAACTGAACAGTTGTTACGTTCAGATCAAGTGGTCCAGGAGAAGGAGAGGTTGAGAGATTCAAGGATAGTGAAAGGTGAGGAGTATTGATAATAATAATAAAAAAACGAGTGAATGATGGGAATATGGTGAAGGAGATAGGAGGCGCAAAAACACAAGGTTGTGTAGGATACATCTCAACCGAAAAATAAATGCAAAGAATTCTCAAAGGAAACACTATTGAAGGAACAAAGAGGGTCGAAATGAATCCCTTTCTTGATATGTCTATTTAAGTGTTGGGTTTATCATGAACAAAAGGTCACTTTAGGAACTTAACTCTATGATGGTAATAGGGTTTCTAAATTTTATGGAAGAAGAAGTGTCTGCAAAAGTCAGATAGTTGAAGGTGAAGTGAACGGAAAATGAATTTTCATGAAGAAGCGAGGTTCTACGAAAGGAAGCTAGGGTAGGAGGGTGAGGAGAGTTAAGGGGATCAAAAAGAAATGAGTATTGATTTAGGGAAGTGCCAATGATAGAAGAGGAGTGGGAGACATATTTATGGTTGATGGAACAATTTCTTCGTCAAGGAAGATGAAAATGTTGGTGATAATAGAAGATAAGTCCTTTAGGACTTTAACTGAAAGGAAGGGGTCAAGCCAAGAATCAAAACAAAATAAACATTTTTCGCTTTAACCAGGGTGAGTGGAGATGAAAAGTTAAATCGAATTGGTGCAAGAAAGGATCACGATCTACAAAGGAGAAAGTGATGAGTGGCAAGACGATAGCGTGAGGTTGAAAGGGCGTAATGGTAAGGAAATTAGACAACTTAGACCAGAGGGGAGAGATGTCCATTATGAAATGCCAAGCCCAGTTTTAAATAAGTTGTGTTAAAAATATTGAGACCAAGGATACCTAAGCCACCTTGATAAGTCGATTTGTAGGTCGTACGCCAACAACTAGCATTTTAGCAGGAGAGAGAAAGAGAGTTACGACGGAGTATGTTAATTTTATAAATAATCCATAAAGGAGCTTTGTGGAAAGAGAGCTATTAGGTGTGAACAACAGAAAGAGAGCTATTAGCTCGGCCACTCGCTATAGTGCTAGGTTAACCTAACATTTTCATATGTCGGTTAAGGGCTTGGTCATGCCATGTAATGGCAGGTTAACCTAGCATTTTTAATAAAATTTTCAAGGGCTCGGCCACCCGCTTTAGTGCTAGGTTAACCTGACATTTTCATATGTCGGTTAAGGGCTCGGTTATGCCATGTAATGATAGATTAACCTAGCATTTTCGTACAATTTTCAAGGGCTCGGCCACTCGCTGTAGTGCTAGGTTAACCTGACATTTCATATGTTGGTTGAGGGCTCGGTCATGCCTTGTAATGACAGGTTAACCTAGCACTTTCGTAAAATTTTCAAGAGCTCGGCCACTCGCTGTAGTGCTAGGTTAACCTATCATTTTCGTATGTCGGTTAACGGCTCGGTCATGCCATGTAATGACAGGTTAACCTAGCACTTTCGTAAAATTTTCAAGGGCTCGGCCACCCGATGTAGTACTAGATTAACCTGTCATTTTCATATGTCGGTTAACGACTCGGTCATGCCATGTAATGACAGTTTAACCTAGCATTTTCATAAAATTTTCAAGGGCTCGGCCACTCACTGTAGTGCTAGGTTAACCTGACATTTTCATATGTCAGCTGAGGGCTCGGTCATGCCATGTAATGACATGTTAACCAAGCACTTTCGTAAAATGTTCAAGGGCTCGGCCACTCGCTGTAGTGCTAGGTTAACCTGACATTCTCATATGTCGGTTAAGGGCTCGGTCATGCCACGTAATGACAGGTTAACCTAGCACTTTCGTAAAATTTTCAAGGCCTCGGCCACTCGTTGTAGTGCTAGGTTAACCTGACACTTTCATATGTGAGTTGAGGGCTCGGTCATGCCATGTAATGACAGTTTAACCTTGCATATTTTAAACTTATATAGAATATTCTGCACTTAATTAACCTAGCACTTTCATACACTGGTTAAGGGCTCGGTTATGCACTAAAATGCGAGAGTAACCTAGCACTTTCATACACTGGTTAAGGGCCTGGTCATACGCTCTAATTCTAGGGTAAACTAGCACTTTCATACACTGGTCAAGGCTCGGTCATGCGCCATAATGCTAGAGTAACCTAGCACTTTCATACATTGGTCAAGGGCTCGGTCATGTGCTCTAATGCAAGGGTAACCTAGCCCTTTCATACACCGGTTAAGGACCCGGTCATATGCCATAATGATAGGGTAACATAACACTTTCAGCACCGAATACAGATAAATGCCAAATTAATTCTATAAATACAGTTCAATGAACTAAATACAGATCAATTTTATAATGTTAAATTAACTTAGAATATTCTGCACTAAATTAACCTAGCAAATTTTGCTCTATATATCAATGCTAAATTAAACTACAATATTATGCACTAAATTGAACTAGCATATTATGTACTACACATCATTGCTAAATTAGTCTAGCATTTTATAATAGATTTCTGTTCGTTTTCCCCAATTAACTAGTACATAATTTATAACTACAACTACATCAACCATACACACTCAATTTAAGAAATTAAGGTTCATTTTGACAAATTATTCTTATACCTGATCTCTTTTTTCCTTCTCCTTCCCCATCGTCTTTCTAGCCATTATCGTTGCTAGTGATAATTTCGACGAAGCTGAAACACCCCACCTCCATTAAGGCCACTCACAAAGGGAATGCCTTAACTTTGGTGGAGGTTTATAGGTAAAAGTCACAGATAAAACACAAGACAGATGTAAATACATATATATAGGCAGCGGAAAACAAACAGACTTTCATTTCATAAAATACGTGTTCATACAAATTATTCCCAAAATTGTCTCACAACAACTTTCAAACATTACAACATCATTTCTGTCTTGATTATTGAATAAAGAAGCATGAAACACAATTAAAAACTGCATAAATCCCCATAGAATGTGTCCAAAAGCCATAGCCAATGAAAGAGAGTCCAAAGCATACATCTACTATCTTGAAGCTTGCAAAGAGTCTGACTAAGCTGGGTTGTTTCCTCCCTGTGGACCGGGGGGGAGCGAAAGAAAAGAAGACGAAAGAAAAACAGGGTCAGACATAAAGCCTGGTAAGTCTAGTGACTCTTCAGTATGAGAATAAGAAAAAGGGCATGACAGGAATAAACTAGAAATAGGAAAGTATCATAATCTAAGATAAAGTAGTTTAGAACCGAATATACTATCGCACCCCACACTATATCTCTGCACCTACTTGAACTTGTTCTGACTGGCACCCCATGCTGAGGGTGAAGTGATCCCCTTTCTAAAGATCCGCTCCTACTCGCATAGTCATATGTGTCATACGGTCCCCAATGATTGTAGACACTTATGCTGGTCCCACCATGGGGTGTATCAAGACCCGTGGTGGCGGCCCGACACAATTCTAGAATACATAGGTTATACTAATGATGCCCAATGCCCTGTTTGTCTGCTCCGAAGTGTGTGCACGTCCACACTCCGTTAGAACCCACACTGTTGCACAAACCGCCGTCGCTTTTGACCGCTTACAATCAGCCCAGTAATCGTTCCCCACCCTACCTAGTTTCAGGGTACCATGATACCTAATTTGGGTAACTGCTGAAACGGGTCCCTCGTTACTAGGGTTTTCTAGTCAAACATGTTAAGTGGTTAAGTGTCTGTATTAACCTAACCCCACCCATCGGTTTAGTTAACATGTTGAATTGGTTAAGTGTTTGAGTTAACTTAACCCTACCATCCTGACTTGTCTGTCCTTAGCTTTTTAAAGCACCGACCACTCACATTAGACATATATTGTTACGGTTACTAGATGTGCCGGTCGGTCCCGGGCAGGTTTACACCGTAACTAAGTCTAACCTCGGGTCCTTATTCGGCTCAATGCCTTAACCTCCCACATTGGATAGATATTGTTGTGATTACTGGACAGCCGGGGGGGTCCGGGCAAGTTTACATCACAACTCAATCCAACCTCGGGTTAAGCATACTCGTATTTTCTAAATTTACATATTTGTCTCTTTTACTTTATATGTAAATTTGTTAACAATTTAAATGTTATGGCCCACATTCCAAGTTCATCATTTTAGGTATAAGAATTTATACCATTTAAGTGCCACCAATTTTGGCATGTGACAAACATGCCAATTTATGTCAAGTTTCCTATAATTACCAAAATTTTCCAACGTTACCCCGTCTAAATATTAGGCTAACAATCTTAGCCTAATTTTCCGTTCGTATGGTTTTTAACATATAATATTAGGCTAAAAACTTAGCCTAATTTAGCGTACACAAAATTGCATACATGAATCCATTAACATAAACATGTCATAGGTGTAAACTTGGCAATTTTAGCATAGTCAATAGAAACATGATAGGGGTGAACTTGCAAAATAGTCATCATGAATGTCATAGGTGTGAACTTGCAACATAGACTAAACCACATACATATACGTGAATTTACAACATAGACTAGATCATCTTACATATATGTGAACTTGCAAATCAATCACAAACATATGAATAGGTGTCACATGAATTAGCATATGATTTAGACAACATAAGCCTAAACATGTTTAGGTCTAGGCATAACATCGAACATTACTAGCATATGGCAAGAATATAACATGTCATAAAGTATGTATAATTTTATCACATGTGTGTGAACTAGATCAAATCATGTTTACTACTATAACATGAAACTTGCATTAAAATGGATTTTGGCATAGATCCAATTATGAACTTGCAACTTTTGTATAAACATATGAGCATGTATATGAGCTTAATCATTTAGGCATAGAGGTTCTATTGTACATCATATAACTTGTCATAATCACTTAAACATATAGGTGTAGAGCCAAATAACTTGCATGTGAATTTGAATAGATCCAACATCAACTAGATTAATCCACAAACATTCTAATGGATTCAACATCAAGTCAATTATACCACAAACATTCCAATACCATTCACAACACAATCATTACAACGCATAGATATGAATTAACATCGTCCTTATACAATAGCACAATTCCATTTCCATTTTACATCGAATCAAATGTTAATTTTATTCCCATCGGAAAAACCACTATACTTACAATAAACGACGAACTTGAATTCTGAATTCTGAGTTTTGAATTTGCAATGCTTTCCTTTGGATAGATAGACGTTGTTTGAATCTTGTTTTACTTTAGTTTTTCTCGTCTCTAAGCTTTTCTACAAGTGGAGGCTCCCCTCAGTTTTCTCCCGACAGCATGGCGGCTCCGTCTCTAATTTTTATGTGAATTTAGGTTTGAGTCTTAGGTTGTATTTGTAGAATTTCAGATTGATTTGAGCCGCCAGATGATCATAGATGAATCTAGACCATTCACTTCGAGAGGAGCCAACCAGAATGTGACAAGTTAGCCCTAGTGACACACCAGAGCTCAGAAATTCGACCAGAACCTGACCAGGCCAGTCAGGGCCTGACCAGGTCGACTAGGCATGTCAACCCCCAGGTCGACCATGGGGTCGACCTGGTCACCCAGGTCGACCCCCTGGTCGACCTAGGTCCTGGGCGGGAATTTTCCCGCCCAGCCCAGTTTGTGTCTGGTTTTGAATTTCGAATCGAATTTTGAACTGTTTGAATTTTAAATTGAATTCTGAAACTTCCGGAGGTCATAACTCCTTCATACGTAGTCCGATTTACGAAAACTCGGACTCTATCTCAGGCAGAATTCCGAGACGAGCGTAATGGCATAACCCGTTTCCCTTAGTTATTTCATTTTGAATTAATTATACTTTAATCTGTGAAAGTTAATGTTATCGAATTACGGGGTGTTACATTCTCCCCCTCTTAAAAGGATTTCGTCCCCGAAATCTTCAAGTTAGGAAGAATGTGTCCTACCATCCAATCACCCATCTACTCAACCAACAAACACAGGCGTCCATTGTCCTTGAAAGACTTCTAATGCTTCATGATCATATGCATAGTGTGTGTACATGTCCTTATCTAATGCAAAAATCAAGCGGTCTACTGATTCAGTTGACCTCCTTAATGCAAATCATGTAAGTTTCATGAATCCATTATGTATGTAAATTTTTCCTACTTATAATTCTACATGATTGCGCAACCATTCACACAAATGCGACATCCATGTGACAACATATCAAGTTTCAACCACATACAAATATGAATACATATATGCATATGCAATATGAAGTGACTGAGCCGATCTAAAACCTATGGTGTGTGTGTATATGCATCCACGAGCAACCACTAGCAATCACTGATATACACGTAAATGTGTATATTTTATCCGCTTATTTATCTAGTTTTCTATTTAAAATAATTAATATTGTGTATTTATAGCTGTGTTTTCAGATTATTGATAAAAAGCTTGGTTTAAAGCATTTGATGGATAAAGCATGAAGAATTTGCTTAAAAAGAGTGAAGTTGAAATTACTAAAGCTTGAAGAGTTTAAAGCTTGAAGAGCGGTTGCAAATAGAGTTCAGTTGGGTAGATTTGGCTCACTAAAGACTCATGTTGCGTTCAAATTGGCTTATTTGCAGACCATCTCACTCATGTTGCGTTCACATTAGCTCATTTGCAAGGCCTCTCACTCTACAGCTGCGTTCACACTAGCTTATGTGTTAGTTGAGCTAATTCTTTAGTCCCACATTATGGAATTTGCCAAGTAGCCTTTGTCATATCAGCTATAAATACACTTTATCTCATTCATTGTAAAACACACTTAGTTTTATTCTGTAATTCTCTTCTTGGAATAAAACTCTTCTACTCCATTTCTCTTAGTTGTTATTTTATTTATGGTCATGTTATTTAGTTTCTTTTTATTTTTCTTTTCTTTTAGCTATGTCTAGCTAATCCTCTTTGATTAGGGGGTGATGACGCTAATAGATATGATTCAATATGAATCACATAGCCAAAAGATTAGAACTTCATGTATGTAGATCCAGATTTGAACTAAGGGTTAGATCTGAACCTTCATACCCTGTGTCGTTTAAGAGCTGTGCTCCTTCACAGGGTATATTCGAGTTCGATCTAACACTTATTAGATTTAGATTTAATATTTAGGGTTTTAGAAATAAAATAGTGAATCTGTCCTGATAGCCTATGGTTGTTTATTAGCTGAGCTCCTGCATAGGCTATACTTCTTGTTATTTACATATTTGTTTCTAGAAACCTAATTATAGTTGATTCATGTTTGTGACAGAAACATGAATTAGATCTGTATTTATTCGATTGGCTATTGATGAATATTAATCTAATCTATGTCATTATCCCCAAATTGCTTTCTCTTATTGTTAAAACTCTCTTTTTGTTTATTTTCTGTGTTTGCAACCAATCAAAATTCTGAATAACTTGATTGGATTTATTAATTAAAATATTTTTGGTCCCAGAGTTCGACACCCTCTACAACAATCCTTGTTGTTTAGTAAATTCGAACGGATTATACAGTTGTTTACAATTGTATAATTTGTTCGCAAACAATCACTAGCAGCCATCAACCATAACATGTTTCAAATACATGTTTACATCCAAAGGGGTTTCTACCTAAGGAGTTAGGAAAATGACTGAGAAGATATACCTAAAAAGATAGATACAATCATAACTTAAGGAAAAAGAGAGATCAAAGATGTACCTTCAAAAAGAAAAGGGTAGGCAGCACGTATTCTGTCCTCAGTTTCCCAAGTTGCGTCTTCCTTGGCGTCGCTCCATTGAACTTTAGCGAGCTTGACCTCACGGTTGCATAGCTTTTTGATTTCAGTTCCCAAGATACGAGTTGGAACTTTCCTTACAGTCGCTTCTCGTTCTATTTCAACTTCCTCTAGGATGCTTGGCTCCACCACTTCCGCAGACTCATGTAAACATTTCCGGAGATGAGAAACGTGAAAGACATTGTGGACTCCAGCCAATTTTTCAGGCACCTCTACTCTATAAGCTATCTTCCCAATCCTCTCGATGATAGGGAACGGTCCTACAAATCTTGGTGCTAGCTTTCCTGCGAATCCAAAGCGAACGACGTCCCTTAAAGGAGATACCTTAAGGAAAACCATGTCCCCAACCTCAAACTCAAGGTCGGTCCTTCTTTTGTCGACGTAGGACTTCTGTCTATCTTGGGCCGTCTTCATCCTTCTTCGTATTAAGTCCACTTTCTCTGAAGTCTCTCTAATCATGTTTGGCCCAAGTATAAGCTTATATGTAGACTCCCACCAACAAGTTGGTGATCGACACGGTCTTCCATACAAGGCTTCGAAGGGTGCCATGCCTATGGTGGCTTGGTAGTTGTTGTTGTAGGTGAATTCCACTAAAGGAAGATGATCCTCCCATGTCCCTCCAAAGTCAAGAACGCAAAATCTCAAAAGATCCTCTAAAACTATGTTCACCCTTTCCGTCTGGCCATCGGTTTGAGGGTGATAGGCCGTGCTCAAGCATAACTGTGTGCCTACAGCTTCTTGCAGACTCTGCCAAAACTCGCTTGTAAAGATAGGGTCTCGGTCACTAAAAATGCTGGAGGGTATTCCATGGACTCGAACTATCTCTTTAAGATAGAGAGACGCTAGAGATGAGG
The DNA here is from genome assembly GCA_030737875.1 of Allium sativum. Lineage (NCBI taxonomy): Eukaryota > Viridiplantae > Streptophyta > Magnoliopsida > Asparagales > Amaryllidaceae > Allium > Allium sativum. Next base: position 592,754,499 of record CM060913.1, on the reverse strand, counting down.
CAGTCCTTCTACTCTTGACAGGTAAAAAGTGGGCGATTTTTGTGAGCTTGTCCACTATTACCCAAATGCTAGTATTGCCCCTTCTTGACCTAGGCAGCCCATCAATGAAGTCCATTGAAATTCTATCCCACTTCCATTGTGGGACCTCTAGAGGATGAAGCAGTCCTCCAAGCTTCTTCTGTTTCGCCTTGACCTGTTGGCAGGTCATGCACTTAGAAACGAAATCTGCCACGTCGTTCTTCATTCCACTCCAAAAGAAAGTTCTTTTTATATCCTTGTACATCTTATCTCCGCCAGGGTGTATAGTCATCTTGGAATGATTTGCTTCCTCGAGAACCTTTTTTATCAACTCCCTTGCTTGTGGGATGCAAAGTCTTCCATCCCGTCTCAGCCAACCTTTATCATCGATGGTGTATCTATTGAGGTGACTAGAATTCTCACCCCTAATAAGTTTATCAATCACATCATCAAGCTGAGGGTCTTCTCGTTGTGCAGTCCCTATTGAGTCCAAAAGAGTAGGGTGCACTTCAAGAGATGCTAATAGATCGGGTACAAAATCAGAGGAGGGCCTAAAGTTAAAACTGGCTATATACTCCAAGCTTTGCCTTTCTACAAAGAGAGGGCTTAGTGTCAGCTTCTTTCTACTTAAGGCATCTGCTACTACATTGCCTTTGCCAGGAGTGTAGGAAATCTCGAAATCATACGAGGCAAGAAACTTCATCCACCTTTGCTGCCTCAAATTAAGATCTTTCTACGAGAAAAGATACTTCAAAGATTTATGGTCAGTATACAGTTCAAACTTCTCACCTAGGAGATAATGGCACCAAGACTTAAGTGCAAAGACGATGGCGGCCAACTCAAGATCATGGGTCGGGTAGTTCTTTTCATGAACTTTCAATTGTCTTCCACCATAAGATACTACCCTCCCTTCCTGCATTAGAACAACGCCTAGTCCCGTTCCTTATGCATCCGTGTATACTGTGAACATCTTGCTTCCGTCAGGCAAAGTTGGAACTAGGGCTGTTGTAAGAGCCCTTTTTAAGCGTTGGAAAGCAATATCACAATCCAAATCCCAAGCGAACGCTAGATTCTTCTTTGTTAGCCTTGTGAGTGGAGCTGAGATTTTCGCAAAATCCCTGATGAACTTACGGTAAAAACCTGCTAGCCCTAGAAAACTTCGGACTTCGGTTGCGTTCCTTGGTGCCTTCCAATCTTTCACTGCTACTACTTTCACGGGGTCCACGGCTAACCACTCTTTGGACACTACAGGCCCAAGAAACCTTACCTCTTCTCTCCAAAAGTGGCACTTGGAGAATTTGGCTTTTAGCTGATGTGCACAGAGAGTATCCATGATTTCTTTTAAATGCTGAGCATGTTCTTCCTCATTCTTTGAGAAGATCAAAATATCGTCTACGAAGACAACCACAAACCTGTTGAGAAATTCTCTGAACACCCTGCTCATTAGGTCTACGAAATAAGCGGGTGCGTTTGTCAAGCCGAAAGGCATGACAAACTACTCGAAGAAACCGTCTGGGGTTCTGAACGTCGTTTTATCAATGCTATCTTCAGCCACTCTGAGCTGATGGAACCCAGTAGCCAGAACAAGTTGGAAGAAATCCGACGCACCTACAAGCTGATCAAACAAATTGTCGATTCTGGGAAGAGGGCGCCTATTCTTTTTGGTTAGCTTGTTTAGCTCCCTATAGTCAACGCAAAGGCGAAGCAAACCATCTGCTTTGGTTGCGAACACCACTGGAGCACCCCATTCTGAAATGCTCCATCTAATGAACCCCTTCTCGAGAAGCTCCTTAACTTGCTTACTGAGCTCTTTTCTCTCCTTTGGAGCTATGTGTCTGACAGGTAAAGCTACGGGCTTTGCATTATCAACAAGATATATGCGGAAGTCTATTTCCCGCCTCAGAGGTAAGCCCTTCACCTCCTCAAAGACATTCGGATATTCCCGGACCACTCTAACTGACTGCAAATTCTCAACAGAAGCATTAAGCGACTCTAGATAACTAAGCATAATAGCATTCAAGGGATTACAAGAAATTTCTAGAGTGTTACCGAGCCAAGTCAAGAGTCTGACCACTCTCTTCTCACAATCAAGAATGGCACCATTACTGGATAACCAGTCCATGCCTAAGATCAATCCATATCCCGAGAATCCCAAAACAAAGGCACTACATCAAAATTCAACACATAGAATAGAGATTTTCAAATCCAAACAAACCATTGACAAATAAGCTGAGCCCCCAATTGGATTTGAAACAACCAAGGGATCCTCTACCATACTAGTGTCTAGATGCAGAGATTCTACTAAAGCAGATGAAATAAAGGAGTGTGATGCGCCATAATCAAAGAGAGTGCGAACTGGATGATCATAAAGATAAACTACACTTTCTACAGAAATATTACTACCTCGTTCCTGTGGAGGTGCCACCAGTGCGTGAACCTGTCCCCCTGAAGTGGATCCAGTCCTCTGTCCCTGCCCTCGCTTCTTGGGGCAGTCCTTAGCCAAGTGTCCAGTCTCTCCGCAATGGAAGCAACCACCACTCATCTTCGCCTTCTTCTTTCTGCAGTCTTTCACTATATGTCCAACAATGCCATAGAAATTGCACTTTCTCTTTTCACGGGATTTGCTGTTCTTCCCGCCTTTCTTGAAGTCTGTTTTCTTAGCCTGTAAACCCTCTTTCTTTTCTTGAGGCACTTCCACCTTTGCCTCTTTCTTGCCTTTATCTTCCTCGTGTAGCAGCGCCATGTCCACCAAGCTTTCATAAGTCGCTCCCGTGGGTACATGGGTCATAGCAAGGCTGTGCAGAGGCTCATTCAGACCTTTGACAAAGCGAAGAGCCTTCTTGTGTTGAGTGTTTACTAAATCCAACCCAAATCTGGCTAGCTGATTAAACTGATTGACGTACTACCTGATCGTCATACTTCCTTGTTTAAGAGTTAGGAACCTCTCCATTTGCAGGCTTCTTTCAGCTTGGGAGAGAAATTTCATCTCAAATCTCATCCTGAAATCTTCCAATGTTTCCACTGGCCTATCAGCATTGGTGATCTCCCACCAATAAGTAGCTTCATCTTTAAGCAACCACACCGCTAGCTGTATCTTTTGTCTGTCGTCAACTTCGAAGATGACAAACAAATCTTCGGTCTCCTTTAGCCAGTTTCTTGCTACTCAAAGGATTCAGTTCCATAAAAGTCCTTTCCACCCATAGCCTTGAAGTCTCTACATGTCTTTGCAAAAGCATTTCCACGAGGAGGAGGGGGAGGAGGAGGAACCACTGCCACAGGGGGAGGAGGAATGTCTGCTGGGCCTGCATCATTGGCCCTAGCTTCTAGGTACCTTCGGAACCAACCAGGTATCGGTACCCCTTCTGGAAGGTTATGATCTCCAGACATGCTGAAACAAAAAGGAAAGATTCAAAACGAAGGATGGAGAGAGATAGTGCATATGGCTTTGGGGGATTATGCCTTTTAAAATAACAACACTTTTTCTTGAAAATGCTTCTTTAAACCTCTCTTTTGAAAATAGTTTCAAAAACTTTTATCTGATCTGGTAAACCTATGCTCTGATACCAAGTGAAACACCTCACCTCCATTAAGGTCACTCACAAAGGGAATGCCTTAACTTTGGTAGAGGTTTATAGGAAAAAGTCACAGATAAAACACAAGACAGATGTAAACACATATATATAGGCAGCGGAAAACAAATAGACTTTCATTTCATAAAATACGTGTTCATACAAATTATTCCCGTAATTGTCTCACAATAACTTTCAAAACATTACAACATCATTTCTGTCTTGATTATTGAATAAAGAAGCATAAAACATAACTAAAAACTGCATAAATCCCCATAGAATGTGTCCAAAATCCATAGCCAATGAAAGAGAGTCCAAAGCATACATCTACTATCTTGTAGCTTGCAAAGAGTCTGACTAAGCTGGGTTGTTTCCTCCCTGTGGACCGGGGGGGAGCGGAAGAAAAGAAGACGAAAGAAAAACAGGGTCAGACATAAAGCCTGGTAAGTCTAGTGACTCTTCAGTATGAGAATAAGAAAAGGTGCATGACATGAATAAACTAGAAATAGGAAAGTATCATAATCTAAGATAAAGTAGTTTAGAACCAAATATACTATCGCACCCCACACTATATCTCTGCACCTACTTGAACTTGTTCTGACTGGCACCCCATGCTGAGGGTGAAGTGATCCCCTTTCAAAAGATCGGCTTCTACTCACATGATCATATGTGTCACACGGCTCCCAATGATTGTAGACACCTATGCTGGTCCCACCATGGGGTGTATCAAGACCCGTGGTGGCGGCCCGACACAATTCTAGAATACATAGGTTATACTAATGATGCCCAGTGCCCTGTTTGTCTGTCCGAAGTGTGTGCACGTCCAAACTCCATTAGAACCCACACTGCTGCAACAACCGCCGTCGCTTTTGACCGCCAGCCTAGTAATCGTGCCCCACCCTGCCTAGTTTCAGGGTACCATGATACCTAATCTGGGTTACTGCTGAAATGGGTCCCTCGTTACTAGGGTTTTCTAGTCAAACATGTTAAGTGGTTAAGTGTCTGTATTAACCTAACCCCACCCATCAGTTTAGTTAACATGTTGAATTGGTTAAGTGTTTGAGTTAACTTAACCCTACCATCCTGACTTGTCTGTCCTTAGCTTTTTAAAGCACCGACCACTCACATTAGACAGATATTGTTACGGTTACTGGATGTGCTGGTCGGTTCCGGGCTGGTTTACACCGTAACTCAGTCTAACCTCGGGTCCTTATTGGGCTCAATGCCTTTACCTCCTACATTGGATAGATATTGTTGTGATTACTGGACAGTCGGGCGGGTCCGGGCAGGTTTACATCACAACTCAATCCAACCTCGGATTAAGCATACTCGTATTTTCTAAATTTACATATTTGTCTCTTTTACTTTATATGTAAATTTGTTAACAATTTAAATGTTATGGCCCACATTCCAAGTTCATCATTTTAGGTATAAGAATTTATACCATTTAAGTGCCACCAATTTTGGCATGTGACAAACATGCCAATTTATGTCAAGTTTCCTATATTTACCAAATTTTCCCAACGTTACCCCGTTTAAATATTAGGCTAACAATCTTAGTCTAACTTTCCGTTCGCATGATTTTTAACATATAATATTAAGCTTTAAACTTAGCCTAATTTAGCATACACAAAATTGCATACAGGAATCCATTAACATAAATATGTCATAGGTGTAAACTTGGCATTTTTAGCATAGTCAATATGAACATGATAGGGGTGAACTTGCAAAATAGTCGTCATGAATGTCATAGGTGTGAACTTGCAACATAGACTAAACCACATACATATATGTGAATTTACAACATAGACTAGATCATCTTACATATATGTGAACTTGCAAATCAATCACAAACATATGAATAGGTGTCACATGAATTAGCGCATGATTTAGACAACATAAGCCTAAACATGTTTAGGTCTAGGCATAACATCGAACATCACTAGCATATGACAAGAATATAACATGTCATAAAGTATGTATAATTTTATCACATGTGCGTGAACTAGATCAAATCATGTTTACTACTATAACATGAAACTTGCAATAAAATGGATCTTGGCATGGATCCAATTATGAACTTGCAACTTTTGTATAAACATATGAGCATGTATATGAGCTTAATCATTTAGGCATAGAGGTTCTATTGTACAACATATAACTTGTCATAATCACTTAAACATATAGGTGTAGAGCCAAATAACTTGCATGTGAATTTGAATAGATCCAACATCAACTAGATTAATCCACAAACATTCTAATGGATTCAACATCAAGTCAATTATACCACAAACATCCCAATACCATTCAAAACACAATCATTACAACGCATAAATATGAATTAACATCGTCGTTATACAATAGCACAATTTCATTTCCATTTTACATCGAATCAAATCTTAATTTTATTCCCATCGAAAAAATCACTATACATACAATAAACAACGAACTTGAATTCTGGATTCTGAGTTTTGAATTTGCAATGCTTTCCTTTGGGTAGATAGACGTTGTTTGAATCTTGTTTTACTTTAGTTTTGCTCGTCTCTTAGCTTTTCTACAAGTGGAGGCTCCCCTCAGTTTTCTCCCGACAGCATGGCGGCTCCATCTCTAATTTTTATGTGAATTTAGGTTTGAGTCTTAGGTTGTATTTATAGAACTTCATATTGATTTGAGCAGTCAGATGATCATAGATGAATCTAGACCATTCACTTCGAGAGGAGCCAACCAGAATGTGACAAGTCAGCCCTAGTGACACACCAGAGCTTAGAAATTCGACCAGAACCCGACCAGGCCAGTCAGGGCCTGACCAGGTCGACTAGGCAGGTTGACCCCTGGTCGACCTGGGTCCTGGGCGGGAATTTTCCCGTCCAGCCCAGTTTGGGTCTGTTTTTGAATTTCAAATCGAACTTTGAACTGTTTTAATTTTAAATTGAATTCTGAAACTTCCGGAGGTCATAACTCCTTCATACGGAGCCCGATTCACGCAAACTCGGACTCTATCTCAGGCAGAATTCCGAGACGAGCGCAATGGCGTAACCCGTTTCCCTTATTTCTTTAATTTTGAATTAATTATACTTTAACTGTGAAACTTAATGTTATAGAATTATGGGGTGTTACAGAAGCCCTAGTTTCTTTTGTCGGTGGCGAATTTGGTGATTTATCTGATGACGATGACCTTAAACGATGATTTTCCATTAGACGATTAAATCTGCATTCGATTTTGAATTATTTTTTCTTGACGAAACCCTAGCTGACTTTGAACAACTGAAAAAATGAAATGATAGAACGTGGAAAGATGGAAAATGATAAATCGGTTTAGAGGGTTCGTTTTCTTTTTTAATTTTGTACCGCGGGTCCTTCAGTTCAATTACCGAAAGTTGCGGCCCAGAGAATTAATTTTAAAATAACTTTGTCCTTTTGCCTAATTTATAAAACCAATTTAATTAGAATTCAACAATTATGTATATTTTTCAAAATAACTACATCCACTTTCTTAACCAAAAACTTTACAATGATTTTCAATCTTGATAAGTACTTGTAAATAGGTAAAATGGACTATCAATAACCAATCTATAGCAGTATTTTTTTACAAATAGTTTGTAGGAAGATGAAATAATAGTTAGAAGTTAATGAGACATAATAATCATATGCTTATTCGATTTATGTTTTGTTTTTAATTTGTATAGTACACATTAACTACTATTGATTAAAAATACTTCTTACTATTGACTCTTTTTTTCCTAAGAGAACTTTTTTTTTCTTTTTTATCATGTGGACATTATAAGGTTGCTTAATCTTAGAGCGAGTAGGGCTATGAACCCACAACCTTTGAGATTCCTCAACGCTTAGAGCATCTTTAGAAATGGATAGAGATGTGTAAATTGAATGTTTCCCTTTTTTAAATTGCATTTTCACGTTTGAGTCGAGACTATTAGAGCGTGAAGAACGATTTAAAATGAGGTAGCACCCTAACATTATTTTTTTTGAAATCGTCAATTAAGAATGCGCAAAAACCCGTTTAAAAATTATATGGGTTTCTAAATTTCGTTTTACATTTAAATGGTTTTTTGAAAATCGATTAAACTTCGAACGGGATTCCGATCCCCATTCAACTTAATTCATGTTTGATTCAGAAAGAAGATGAAAAATTGGTAGGTTGGGTTTCAACGGAGGGATGAAAAACAACGTGAATGATGATATTTGCACGACTACGGTGGAGAAGAAAAACCTTCTTCATTCTGAAAACAATATTCATAGGCCGAGTGAGTGTGTGTGTGTGTGTGTGTGTGTGTGTATATATATATATATATATATAGCCAACCTATTAATGGTTTGATGAAAATTATTTGTTCTATAAACAGTTTTCATTGGTAAAAGAAATAAAAATAATACCCAAACTTACAAACCCCCACTCGCTACTGGATGAACGACGTTTCCAGACTTTTTAAATGCATCCTCCCCATGATGACTAGTAGAGTGTTCTTAGCCGAATACTTTTGTCAACTACTTAAATCTTATCAAGAGGATCCACATTACTTACATCGTTCAATGGAGTAGCTCTCATTGCAACTCCAAGTTCACTTTAACTTCTTTCATTGCAACTTGTTTGTTCAACACCTAAAGTTTCATTATAGCTCTCTACGTTTTTTCAGCCCATGATACCAGGAAAGGTACGTTGATTTCGTGCAGCACTTCATCTCCCTGTCAGTTCACATTTTAATTCTCTTCAGTCTCGTCAGTTTGCAGTGCATTGATGAGAATGTTCACATGCGCATATCTCCATTGAAGCCTATGAATTTGTAACATACACTGCCTACCTTCAGGCTATAGTGTGCGCGACTCCCCTGCTTCCTGCATCTGCTTTAATACACAGTTTTAATCCGGGCTCAATTATTCTGTCCCAAATATCCATGTGCCCCAGTGTCCCCTTCAGTCAGATCCCCTGATTTCCTCTGTTTTGCACTTAAATTCTTCTGTCCCCATTTCCCCTGTCCCCCATGTCCCTCTAATCAAATCCTCTGATTTTCGCTTTTTTGCATTTAAGTCCCCCAACAATTGAGTGATTTAACTGCAAAAGGTGAAAATCAAGGGGCTGTGATTGGGTGGGACACCGAAAACAGGGACAGAACAATTGGTTTAATCCTGCATGCGCTTTAATACACGGTTTTAATAAGCAGAGCACGTGATTTGTGTACTTTAGCTGCGCTGCCTGTAGTTTAATTCAAGCTGCAATGCATATTTCTGTTGAAGCCTGCCCAGTTTTAAGAAACGGTGGGAGTGATCACATGTTATTATAAACTTACGACTTTTGACTCGAGTGCTCTCTTCTTATGAGATAAGCATCACTCTTTTAATCTTCTTTTTTTCATATTACATTGCATTAATCTGACATATCCTTTCTTTTTATAACACAAATACTAAGGTAGTTCATGTTTGGTTTAAAATATATTTAGAGTTTTGAATTTTAAATATCGATAACAAAATAAAAAAAATTAAGAGATGACGAAGGGAGTGAAAGCTGATGGAGAAGACCACATGAAAAAGAGAGGGACGACATAATGATGTTGTAATACATATAAGTGAATATGCGTTTGTCTTATTATATTTAGTCCCACATTTTGGGAGTAAGGCTAACATCAGCTCCAAAGTCAATATATAAGGGAGCCAATGTAATAGAAATGTACACCGAATAAAGAGAAATAAAAATCTTCCTCCTTTATCTCTTATGTTCTCTCTAATGTCTTCTCTTTTATGATACGTTCTATTTTATTTTATAACACGTTATCAGCACGAGATTCTTTTATTGTTATTTGTTGAGATCTTCTTGATCTACATCTATGAATTTGTCATGTAAGTAATTTTTATTTGAGAATATTTGATCTATGGATCCATATTTTTTTTTTGTAGATCTAGATTATGTTCCAGTGGATCTAACTTTTTAGATCTAATATTTTTTCGCTTAGTGGTTTTTAGATATCCACCTATTCATATTTGATCTGGTATTATTGTATACCAAATATATTTTTAGGAAGATCCATTCATTTTCTTTTTATAATATTATATATGGATCTTTTACCCCATACGCCATACATAAATTATCTTCATTTGCTACTTTATCTCTTCAATAACAGGGATGCCATTGCAAACAGGTATGCATGTATGTAAACTGCAGGCTGCTTATTATTTAATCTAATGCTTGTTGTACAGCTTCAATTTTGTAATAATAGAATACCTATTTTTATTTTTATTTTTATTTTATCTTACTACTTTACTGTAATGCTTCATCTCGCCAGATGAGATGCTTTAAATATTAGGATTACATTTCCATGTATGGCTTACTTTTATATGTTTTTTTTATCTTCCAATAAAAGCAAGCTGCTTGTTAGCCAATATATGTATTACTATGGCCATTATTTTTGTTATGTAACATGGTGTATGGCTACTTAACGGTTGGTATTGTTTTCATTATTGTAATAAGTTCATTGTAAATGTATAGAGAAAGACTTGCAGATTTGGATAATTTTTTTTATGATTCTATGCCGTAATATATTCAATTTAATTATAGAACATGTATACCGATATGTGAATTTTGTTTAATTAAGCATCTGCAAAAAAAATTGTGTAGTTCACAAAAATGTCGAACACTGAGATACATTTACAATCACAATGCTTAGAGGATACCATTAAAAATGGTAATACTATGTCCCAGCAGGACAAAGCAAAGACTTTGATATTTTTAAGATGCCACACCCGCAATGATCTAAATATTTAACTGGAAAAAGATCCTATCCACTTATGGAACTCCCTGAAGGAGTGTTATGACCACCAGAAGACGGTCATACTTCCAAATACAAGGCAAGAGTGGTTGAACTTGAAGTTCACATGCAAATGACCTGAAGTTCATATGACCTAAAGTTCATATACAAATCCTTTCAAATGAGGGACCTGAAGTTCCCGAGGAACCTGAAGTTCCCGAGGAACCTGAAGTTCCCGAGGAACCTGAAGTTCATATTCAATTGAGAAACATGAAATAAAACATAAAAGCATATAATTGCATTTAATATTTGCTTATAGCAAATGACCAATAATAGGAAAGGATTTGAAAAATCAATGAAAGGAAAAGTTTTAACAAGAGGAAAAAGCATTATATTCCAACTTTATGCTACAAATAATTTCTTGAAGAAACTTATTTTTGGAAGAGATCATTACATTTATAATCAATACTATTTTCTTGAAGAAAAATAGTAAAATGACTCTCATATGTGAAAAAAGGGCACTTTCTTGAAAAGTTGCTTCGATTTTAAATATGTAATAACAATATATGAATTATGATAAAACTTGAAGTTTTATTATTGTCATTTTAAAACATATTATATTTCTAGAAGAAATATTTTATTGTTTCTTAGGAAAACCTTTATAAAAAAAATATGCACCCTGAAGATCATATTAAGTTAAGATCTAAATATTGATCATAATTTTTGCACACCGGAAGTGAATGCAAAAGTAATTTTTGTTATAAAATAGAAAACTTAGAACCTGCAGTTTCTATGATGGTAACAAGTAGCCTGAAGCTCACTATGTGATTTTTATTTTGTTTCATTTCCTTTCCGCATGTATTAGTTTGAAACTTTTGTTTATTTGCCTTTCTTTTTAGCTTGTGCTTATGGAATTGCAGAAATAATATGTAATGTTGGACATGATAAGTAGTTTATTCCCATGGACATTTATCTATATTTATAAGTTATTTCAGTTATTAATTAGCTGTATTATTTTTAATTCAAAAGGTATGGATCGATAGTGTTTAAGTGATGATATATGTCTGTTTGATAGTGGAACTACTCATACGATGTTGAAAAACCAGAAGTTTTTCTCTGAATTATCTGAAAATGTTTCATATAAAGTTTCAACTATAGTTGGTTCAGCTAATACAGTTGAAAGGTCCGGAAGAGCCCATATAGTGTTACCAAATGGTACACATATATTCATTCAAAATGCACTATATTCAAGCAATTCTAAAAGAAATCTGCTTATCTTCTAAGATATAAGAATGAATGGATATCATATTGAAACTATAAATGAAAACAACAAAGAATATCTTTATGTTATTTCTAAAATTGAAAGGCAGAAGCTTATTTTAGAAAAATTTGGTACAATTTCAACTAGATAATACTTTACCAAAATTGGCATAGTTGAATCTCATTTTATAAACATGAGCTAGAAGCTCATATATACAAAGAAATTGATTCTTTGGCATGATCGTTTAGGTCATTCCAGATCAACTATGATCATTTACATAAATAAATAAAAAATTATGTTCCCTGAAGGAATATCATACACTCCAGAAGTAGTGATTTCTTTTCTTAAATCTTATTTTTATTTAATGCATCTAATTTCGTTACTGCATTTAAAGTTTGATATGTATTTTTGTATATTGATATGATATTTCAATAGTTTATATGGGGGAGATAAGTTCATCCCAGAAGCGGTGATAACAAAATATTTTTAGAGGATATTTGTATATTTGGAATTGATAAGATATCTCTAGAAGAGATCCGTTTATATGATAATAATAAAATATCTCCAGAAGAGATTTTTGCAATTAAAAAGTGATAAATATTTGTAGAAAAGTTCATAAATTTCTCCTAAAAGAGAAAATATTAAAACTCCACAAATGGTGTTTATGGAATATCGTAGAAGCGATATTAAAACTCCATCAACTTAACAACTTGAAGTTGTTCATATATTTATTTGGACTAGAAGTTCGATATGTTTTCAAACCAGAAGTTTTGAACATTATCATACGATCCTGAAGAATTTGTAATGACATTGAGCAATACATTGAAATCAATAGTTTGATCTTTGTAATAATTTATTCTAAAATCACTAACTCATATGAGAAAGATTATGCAAATTTATAATACGTGGACGCATGTATTTATATATTCATATCTGTAAATATTTAACTAACAACCTGAAGTTTGTTATAAGCATATTTTATAGATTATGCATAAATATTATATAGTGATTTAAATTGCGGTCAACATGAATGTTGAATGACCTGAAATCATATGTGTATTCAAATAACCTATATAATAAGAAAATTCCTCCAATATTGCTAGATCAATGAAAGAGAATAAGTTAATAAAAAAAATGATGAATGCATCTTATCGACTAATTAAAGGGTTATCCTCCAACAACGGATATACATATAAAATACTTGCCAGCAACAATGTGATAATGGATCAAAATGAGAATCCCATGATGATTATTATTTTGTGTGATAATGTTTGTCACCATTAAGGGGGAGGATAAAGGGATACAATTTCATTTTGAGTATCACTATAATTGACACACGAATAAATTATAAATAATATCCCTTGTAGACTTGCTTCAATATATATATTTGAATCCCTGAAGGATCAAAATGCATAAACCACATTTAAAGATTGGTTTAAAAGTAAGTTTGAGACACTTTTGAAGTAAGTAATAAAGATGGCAGATGAAGGAGGTGAGTGTTCGTAAAGAAACACCTAAGGAGTCTCTTGAAGAGATCCATGACATAATTGCCAAATAACCCCAGAAGTGGTTTAGGTACCTAAAATAGTTAAATAAAGAGATCTCAATAAATTATATCTAGAACTGACAATATATAATCATCGATGATAAATTATAAAAGTAAAGCGCTTATGTTAAATCATGATTGACCATCATGAGTCCTTCTCTAATTGAGAAATGTGGACCTGTAGTCCACAAAGTAGTGAATAAACCTCGAAGGTATGAATATTTGTTAAATCGCACTAAATGATGAAAGAATATTAGTTACTGAAGAACATAAACTTCTTTGTTGGTTATATAGAATATAAAGAACAAAGAAAGTTGATTACAACATTCTTTTAAGTATTGTTATAATGAAAATCATGATATAATTCATGATGAGTAGATTATTTCCTGCTTTTAAGTATTGTTGAAACATTTAATATACTTTTGAGTATAGTTGCGATATATAAAATTCATTGAAGTGTACAGGTTCCTGAAGAACATAAATAACTTCAGTGATTATAAAGAATGCAAAGATCATAGAATATAGATTACGACATGCTTCTAAGTATTGTTGTAATGAAAATCTTGATATAATTCAAGATGAGTAGATTACTTCCTGCTTATAATTATTGCTATAGTGAAACTATTATTGTTCATTACAAATGTATTACAGTGGGCAAACCTGATTAAAGCACAAAATTGTAAACACTCGAAGTGTATAGCAAGCAAGCGCAAACAAAAGGTGTTTTAAATAAGAAAACATGCCTGAAGCATGAAAATGCACACAAAAGTCTTTTAAGAAAAGTTCATCAAGAATTTTCTTGTGATGTTGTGTTCTTTTTCCTTCACTTTGGTTTTTTCCCATAGGGTTTTCCATTGTGAAGGTTTTAATGAAGCAAATGTTAATAAATGATGAACGTCGGAAGTATGAAGAGTAAAGATTGTTATCTCTTGAGTTCATTTTCTATACAATATTTGTTTAAGTAATATTATCAATGAGATATATATTTATGGATCCAGAAGTATCTATAACGAAATTGAAATATCAAAAAGTATGCACTCTTTTTCTTAACTAAGATTTTTCCCACCGGGTTTTTCTTAGTAAAGTTCTAATGAGATATTATATTGATCCAGAAGTATCATCCTCAAAGTAATATTGAAAGTTGTAACGTGGCATTATCTTGATCTAGAAGAATCAAGCACCACATCAAGGAATAACATCTCAAATATGTTATTTAAGTTAATCTGTATTTTTATCCTTAACTAAGGTTTTTCCCACCGGGTTTTCCATTGTAAGGTTTTTACTGAAGAATTATATTGATCCAGAAGTATCATTCTACATTTAATGTAGTAAATTATTGAAAATATGTTTTTGTGCTCTTTTTCCTTCACTAATATTTTTCCCATAGGGTTTTTCTTAGTAAGTTTTTAATGAGGCACTACATCAATACTAAAGTATCGAACTCTTAGAAGAAATATCATTTTAATATGACAATATCTATGAGGGGGAGCAATAATTTTTCAAGGGGGATAATTTCAAGCTACTATAAGAGCATTCAAGAATTTGAAGACACATATTCAATTAGGAGTGCTAAAGTTACATTTCTGATCCACATAAAGAAAAATCACAAACTGGATATGTGTTTACAAACAACAATGCAGCTATTTCATGAAGATCTACAAAACAAACATTGGTAGCAACATCATCCAATCATTCTAAAATTCTAGCACTACATGAAGCGAGTTGAGAATGTGTTTGGTTAAGGTCATTAATTGAACATATTCGAAGCACATGTCAACTTCCATCAACTACAGAAAGATCAATTATTATTTATGAAAACAATGCAGCATGCGTAGCTCAGATTCAAGCAGGATATATCAAGGGTGATAGGACAAAACATATTTCTCCTAAATTCTTTTTCACACATGAGCTTCAAAAGGACAATAAGATAGAAGTGAAGCAAATCCAATCTCAAGAAAATCCAGCAGATCTATTCACAAAGGCACTTCCAAAATCAACATTGCAGAAGATGATATATAAAATTGGTATGCGCGGCTTGCATCACAAAATTATTTGAATAATGCGTTACGAATCAGGGGGAGCATATATTATGCTGTAATGCACTCTTTTCCTTCACTAATATTTTTCCCACTGGGTATTTATTAGTAAGGTTTTTAACGAGGCATTATTTTGATCCAGAAGTATCAACCCTCATTGGAACATTGTCAATATGTTTCCCGAAGATGAAATAATTTTTTTTACTCTTTTCCTTGTTTATGATTTTTCCCACAGGGTTTTTCATAAAAAGGTTTTTAATGAGGCAATTAATCTTATCATCTTTACATACGCATATTCAAGGGGGAGTGTTGTAATACATATAAGTGAATATGCGTTTGTCTTATTATATTTAGTTCCACATTTTGGGAGTAAGGCTAACATCAGCTCCAAAGCCAGTATATAAGGGAGCCAATGTAATAGAATTATTTACACCGAATAAAGAGAAATAAAAAGCTTCTTCCTTTATCTCTTATGTTCTCTCTAATGTCTTCTCTTTTATGATATGTTCTATTTTATTTTATAACAAATGATATATTATCTCTCTTTCTTGTGTTAATTCTCAAAATAAAGAAAACAAATAAAAGTTGTTTTCTATTTTTTGTGTTAACATTGTTTTTTAAAACAATCATTTTTTGCGTTATACATGCATTGTTCGCAATTTATTGTGGACGAAAACTAAACATTAAAAACCGCCTAAACATCTTAGCAGCCATCCATTAAAAGAATTAGTCAAACTGAGAAAAGTTCACAATAAATATAAACAAACAAAAACTATGAAAACTGGAATCAATATCCATTACAGTGGATTATTTATAATATTTATGGACATCGTCATAACTCTGTCCCAACAATGATTCGTTCATTCAACCGAAGTACTGAGCTCTTTATGTCCATGAATTGCAAGCTAGAAATGACCTTGAGATATTTTCTCCAACTTCAGATCCTTGTAATTCTTGCAAGCTTAGACACTTCCAAGCGTTATACATGCATTGTTCGCAATTCATTATGGACGAAAACTAAAAATTAAAAAGCATAAACCAAACACCGGCTAAAAATCTTAAGAGTCATCCATTAAAAGAATTAGTCAAACCGAGAAAAGTTCACAATAAATATGAACAAACAAAAACTATGAAAACTGGAATCAATAACTGTTATGTTACAGTAGGCTATTAATAATATTTATGGACATCATCATTACTTTGTCCCAGCAATGATTCATTCATTCAACCGAAGTACTGAGCTCTTTATGTCCATGAAATGCAAGCTAGAAATGACCTTGAGAGATTTTCTCCACCTTCAGATCCTTGTAATTCTCGCAAGCTTAGAAACTTCCAAGCGTTATACATGCATTGTTCGCAATTTATTATGGACGAAAACTAAAAATTAAAAAGCGTAAACCAAACACCGCCTAAACATCTTAGTAGCCATCCATTGAAAGAGAGGATTTTCTTTTAAAGGACAAACTTTGGAATCTTTTTAGTGAAAAAATATGGGAAGTTTCAAAATTAGGGGGGACATATTTACACTAAAGGTAGAATTAAGGGGCCCACTAACCATTTCCTTAGGAAACTAAATCAATGATTGATTATTATTATTGGCTGCTTATATAGGCAACTATTAAACACTAGTAGTTTAATTTGGAAATATCTAGGACAAATGACAAGGAGATTCGTCCATTTAAACAGTTAGGGGAAATTCAGGGGGCCCACTAGCCTTTTTCAATTAACACTATCATTCGGTCTTCTCCCTGATTTTGAAACTTGCCATACTTTTCACCAAAAAAATTCCAAGGTTTGTCCGTCTCCCTAATTTCCACTTAAAAGAATTAGTCAAACTAAGAAAAGTTCACAATAAATATGAACAAACAAAAACTATGAAAACTGGAATCAGTATCTGTTATGTTACAGTGGACTATTAATAATATTTATGGACATCATCATAACTCTGTCCCAGCAATGATTCATTCATTCAACCGAAGTACTGAGCTCTTTATGTCCATGAATTGCAAGCTAGAAATGACCTTGAGATATTTTCTCCACCTTCAGATTCTTGTAATTCTTGCAAGCTTAGAAACTTCCAAGCGTTATACATGCATCGTTCGCAATTTATTATGGACAAAAACTAAAATTCAAAAAGCGTAAATCAAACACCGCCCAAACATCTTAGGAGCCATCCATTAAAAGAATTAGTCAAACTGGGAAAAGTTCACAATAAATATGAACAGACAAAAACTATGAAAACTGGAATCAATATATGTTATGTTACAGTAGACTATTAATAATATTTATGGACATCATCATAACTCTGCCCCAGCACTGATTCATTCATTCAACCGAAGTACCGAGCTCTTTATGTCCATGAATTGCAAGCTAGAAATGACCTTGAGATATTTTCTCCACCTTCAGATCCTTGTAATTCTTGCAAGCTTAGAAACTTCCAAACGTTATACATGCATTGTTCGCAATTTATTGTAGATGAAAACTAAAAATTAAAAAGCGTAAACCAAACACCGCCTAAACATCTTAGTAGCCATCCATTAAAGGAATTAGTCAAACTGAGAAAAGTTCACAATAAATATGAACAAACAAAAACTATGAAAATTGGAATCAATATCTAATACAGTAGACTATTAATAATATTTAATGGACATCATCATAACTCTGTCCAGCAATGATTCATCCATTCAACCGAAGTACTGAACTCTTTATGTCCATGAATTGCAAGCTAGAATTGACCTTGAGAAATTTTCTCCACCTTCGGATCCTTGTGATTCTTGCAGGCTTAGACACTTCCAAAATTAGGCAGGACCACAACATTGAATATGACAGCTATAACCATGACATACAAATAAATGGATCTTCTTTTCTTCAAATGATACTGGATATTTCCAACTATAAATTAAACGCTTAAGAGCACTAAAAGGTTGGATCTTTGTTCTATATTCCGGCTGCAGTTATTTTGGCAGTGAGAAGTCCTTCCCCCCCTTTTCTACCCATTGCTAAAATAATTAATTTTGAGGAAGGATACACAATATTTGCATACGTCACTCTTTAACATAGTAGTTTTACCTAGGGGTGGAAATGGAAAATTTCCGTACCGACCGGCATGTTTTGCGTTTCTTCTGATTGTTAACGGAAAAGTAATACTTGTTCCATATTCCGTACCGTTAACCCCGAAATTCTAATAGGCGGAAACCGGAAGAAAAGGAGGAAAAAATGAAATTCCTTTTTTTTTCAGGCAACAGAATTTCAAATGAGGAATATGCATAAAACTGTAATTTAACAGCAATCATTAAGCAAAATATGAACAGCTAATAAACTGCTGTTTGCTCATACAAGTAGCAATCACTTTCCTTTTCATCTTCATAGATTAAGATTAACAACATAAGATACAGTTTTGTTAGCCTACTTTGTGAACTAGGCAACACAAAATCAAGATGTCAAGCATTGAAGAGTATTTCTAATTAGAAGATTTCGGTTCGGATCGGAGAGACCATCACTACTCAGATCGGAGAAGACACTACAGCCTAGATCGGATAGCTGTAATCATTCGGGTCGGGTCAACACAACGTATCGGTTCGGATCGGATAAAGTTTTCTGTTCGGATCGGTGAGCTATTGCTGAGGAAATTAGAAAGGCACAGCTATTCGGATCGGAAGGCAATATAGTCTCAGTTGGATCGGAAAGCCACTTGGTTGTTGCGGAGATAAGTCGGAGCGGAGCGGAGCAGACTAAAGAGGAGAGAGCGTTGTATCCAAGCCAATCCGGGTCGGATCGGATATCCCGACCCGAACCCCTTGCACGTGTCCCTCCGACCCGAACACATTTTCCATATCATTCTCCAGCATAAGCGCCTGGATATCTGGATCGGCTATGACCAGTTCCTGCCCATAACGTCCACTATTCTGATGCGTTGTCAACGTAGAAATCAATCCGAATCCGATGCTGATGGAATGAGTGACACGTGGCTCCGATCCGGATCGGGCTCTGAGCAAATTCACACCTATAAATACCCCGTCTGGAGACAAAGAAAAGGATCTTTTTTGGGCATTTCGAGAATTCAACCACCTACATAATCCGAGCTCCAGTACTCCCGGAGAATCCAAATCTTCTTTCATTATTTGTTTTAGTCAATTGAGTGAATATAAGTGAGTTGTGAGTGGAATCAAGTGAATATTACATTGTATTTGCAACTGAATCATTGAATATAGTGAAAGATAAGTGGACGTAGGCATTTCTTCGCCGAACCACTATAAATCCTGTGTGTTCATTTTCATTTTTATCTCATTTCATTTGCCTTTAATCAATTTAGGCGTTAGAACCACTTTTTGGTCTAACATTTTGGTGCTTTCATTGAGAGACCTCATCTGAATTCTTTATTTTCCGGGATTTCTTTCTACTTTTGGACCGTTGAGTTCAAAGAAGTTAATCCTTAAGTTTCTCCGCTCTTTTATATTTGTTGAAGTGATTGTCAAAGAATCATGGCCAAAGGAAAAGGCAAAGAAGTTCAATCTGGTCGAGGAAATGGAGCTGGCGAAGATCAGCAAAATGCGGTTGTAACAAGGTCTCGGGGGCAGAGTTCAGCAGCAGGAAGAACCAATGCAGGAAATCCGAGCCGCCAACAAGGGGAAAGCTCCGATCCATCCGGGTAGGAGATTCTGAAGCAGTGCATTCCCCCAATCTGAACCGACCCGAGCAGCTTGCCACGCACCGATCCGACCAGGCACCCCAGCTCCGAACCGACCCGACCTCCTATCTCCGATCCGATCCGACGCTTGGTGAAGCTGGAACCTCCACTCGAGTCCCTACGAATGCTCCGATTCCAGCCACCAGGGTTAGTGATCAAATTAATCCATCTGCGCCCATCACTCAAGGAGATTTCTCGCGCTTACTTGACATGCTTGAGAGCACAAGGGAGGCTATGAAAGTCCACGAGCACACTAATCTCATGATGCAGGAAAATATGAGGCTCATGAGTCGAGAGATTAGTGAACTCCGTCAACAGAGAACTCCATCACCGGTTCGTCACACACCAGTGGATCAATCTTCATCTTCCGAGGAAGAGCGGCCCCGTGAACGAAGGCCGCTCGAACGACCTCAGAATGTGGAGCAGCTGACATTTGGATCTTTGGGATCTCGTGAGGATATTGCACGAGCGCTAGGAAACAATGACCCCACCAGGGGGCAAAGACTCCAGTCCCCTCCTCCCGAGATCGACCGGGAGCGCAGGGAACGGAATCGAGCAGAAGCAGCTCGAAGAAGAAGGGCATCTCCTGAACAAGAGCCCAGAAGGAACCCGGATACTAGGGCCAGGGAACCTGAGCGGCCCCTAACTAATGCTGATGTACAGGCAATGGTTCGCCAGATCATGTCCGAGAGCCGGAACTATACAAATGAAGATTATGGCATTGAGCGAAGCCATACTCCTTTCACCGACGATATCCTCGACTTCCAATTTCCCCGACGCTTTAACTTGCCACAGATGGACAAGTACAACGGAAGGACTGATCCGGGACAACATTTGATGCGATACTCGTGGCTCATGAATGCTGTTGCTGCCCCTGATGAAGTGAAGTGCAAAGCATTCCCAATCTACTTAGAAGATGTGGCGCTGTTCTGGTTTACCCGACTTCCTCCTCGTTCGATTTCGAATTACAAGGAACTAAGTGAGCGTTTTATGAACCAGTTCCAACTCCATGCCCGAAAGTCCAAAAGTGTTATTGAATTATCGAGAATCAAGCAGGCACCAGGAGAGTCTTTGAGGGCATATCTTGACCGTTTTAACCAAGCTGTGACTGAGGTCAGTGACCCGCATGAGCCCACTATTCTGATGGCATTGAAGGAAGGAGTCGATCCTGAATCCGAGTTCGGAGATTACCTTTCTGGGAAAACACCCTCCACAAGAGAGATATTCTACGAAAAAGCCGATATTTATCTAAGGCGAGAGCAGGCCAGGGAAAACCGAAAGAGAAAGTCTGAGACGGCTTCAAAAGAAAATGTGCAGAGTAATATCGCCGTGAAGCAGTCTGGGGAAAGTTCTGGCAAGGTTGAAGTAAATGTGGGAAACAAGGGTGGAAACAACAATGCTGGAAGCGGGGGTAACAACAACAATAACCGTAATCCGAACGGTAACAGAAGAAACAGAAATAGGGGAGGTGATCCTAACAAAAGACCCTGATTCCAGACCTATGAGAATTATACACCATTGAATGACACCCTGGAGAATATTTACCTGGATACGTACAATGTTTTGCAGTACAAAAGACCGCCACCTCGTGATTCGACCGAGAAAGAAATGGCAACAGGGAAATTTTGTTTGTTTCATGGAACTCATGGGCATTCAACCAACGAATGTCGGCATTTGAGGGATGTGATTGAGAAGCTGCTGCGTGAAGGGAAGTTGGATGAATAAAAGGTTGCCCCGAGGGACAGGGGGCAAGGAGAGCAGGCTCCAAAACAGATTCTACCTGCTCCCAAGCCTACAGCGCAGCAGAAAGGTAAAGGAATTGTTATCAACTCCATAGTAGGCGGACCTCACCCGGCAATCCGAAGTTTCAGATCAATGGATCAATATGTAAATGCTGCCAAGCACCTAGATGTGAATGAAGGTGATGATTTGGAAGATATCACCCCCATAAAACAACAGAAGACCATGTTTGACGACGTGGTATTCCGCAGCCGAGACAATACTGGGATCCAATCACCCACTGATGATCCGTTGGTTATTACTACCACTATTGGGCCGTCCTTGGTCCATAAGGTATTATTAGACAACGGAAGTTCTGTCAATATTTTATTTAAAAAGTCATTCGATCAGATGAAGCTTGAATCCGAAGATTTGAAGCCATGTGAAGGATGGATCAGAGGCTTCAACGGGGCGTCAACAGCTCCCATGGGATACATAGAGTTGCCCATGACCCTGGGGCAAGGAGAACGTAGAAGAGTGTGGATGCTTCAGTTCGTAGTATTGGACGTAGATTCGCCTTATAATGCATTTTTGGGGAGGCCTGCCCTTGCTGAATTCAGAGTTTGTATCGCCCATTGGTGTTTATTACTTAAGTTCCCAACCGAAGCCGGAACTGGAGTAATGAGAGGGGATCAAGTTTCCGGACGGGCCTGCTATGTGGCCAAATTAAAGATGTTGATGAAAGGACTTAACGTTGAGAGTAAAGATGCCTCGTCTCCCTCAAAGGGGGGCTCGGCATAGCAATTAGAGAGATTGACCCCAAAGGAGTTGCCCAAAGGAACGCCTGAAGACCTGGATCCCAGAAAAGACGAGGAACCAGAGGCTAGGAATGCAACTCCTAATGAAGCGACAGTGGAAATTCCCATTGATGAAGCTGATCCGACAAAAGTTTTGAAGATTGGTTCTCAATTGGATCCACGTCGAGCTAAAGAACTAACGGACTTCTTGAAGGCAAACTTAGACGTGTTTGCCTGGACCCATGCTGACATGTGTGGGATATCGCCATCCATTATAAGTCACAAATTGAATGTAAACCCGAAACATCCGCCTGTGAAGCAAAAGAGACGCGTGCTGGGCCCAGAGAGGTCGGCTGCTCTCAAAGAGGAAGTGGAAAAGTTGAAGCAGAATGGATTTATTCGAGATTCGACATATCCCGACTGGATATCGAATCCCGTCTTGGTAAAGAAGCCGAATGGAAAGTGGCGGACTTGTATTGATTTTTCAGATTTGAACAAAGCCTGCCCTAAAGATAGTTTCCCACTTCCCAGAATTGACCAGCTTGTAGACTCGACAGCGGGTCATGAACTTCTCTCTTTTATAGATGCGTATTCTGGGTACAACCAAATTCCTATGCACGTGCCAGACCAAGAGCATACGAGCTTCATTACGAATTTGGGATTATATTGTTATGTTGTAATGCCATTCGGATTGAAAAACGCCGGAGCTACTTATCAGCGCTTGGTGAACAGAATGTTTTATAATCAAATAGGAAAGACTATGGAAGTTTATGTGGATGATATGCTTGTCAAATCGAAACAGTCCTCCAGCCATATGCAAGACTTGGCGGAAATGTTTGGTATCCTGCGAAAGTATCGGATGAAATTGAATCCTCTGAAATGCTCATTTGGAGTGGCATCGGGAAAGTTCCTTGGCTTCATTGTGAGCTCCCGAGGAATTGAAATCAAACCTAGCCAGATAGCAGCGATTAGAAATATCGAAGAGCCGAGGAGAATTAAAGACGTCCAAAGTCTTGCAGGGAAAGTAGCGGCGCTGAGTAGATTCATCTCCAAAGCCACAGACAAATGCGTTCCGTTTTTTGATTTGATTAAAAGAGGACAGAAGAACTTCGAGTGGACTCCGGACTGTGTTGAGGCCTTTCGAAATTTATTGGAACTGCTAGAGAAACCGCCGATTTTATCAAAGCCCGTAGATCACGAAGAATTGTTTGTTTACTTGGCAGTCTCGGCTCACGCCGTTAGCACAGCCCTGGTTCGAGAAGAAGACAAAGTACAAAGGCCAGTGTATTTTGTAAGCAAGAAATTAGCAACGGCAGAGCGCAACTATCCAAAGATTGAGAAGCTTGCTTACAGCCTCCTAATCGCATCCCGAAAACTTCGTCACTATTTCCAAGCTCATCCAATAACCATATACACCGACCAGCCCTTGAGGAAGGTGTTGCAGAGACCCGAAGCATCGGGAAGGTTGATCAAATGGAACATAGAACTAAGTCAGTTTGATTTGAATTTTCAACCACGAAAGTCGATCAGGGGGCAAGCTCTAGCAGACTTTATTGCGGAGTTCACCATTCCAGAGGAGGAAGTAATCGATGACAGAGTGGTTAAGTCCGAGGATGAGTTAAAGATAGATCCGTGGAAACTATATACAGATGGAGCCAAGAACGACCAAAGGTCCGGAGCTGGAATTGTCTTAGTCACTCCCGAAGGACGGTAGTTATATTACGCCCTGCGATTAGAATTTTCGGCGACTAACAATGACTCTGAATATGAAGCCCTGATTGCCGGGCTGAAGCTTGCTAAAGACCTCGGAGTAAAAATGTTAGACATATTCTGTGACTCTAAAATTGTTGTTTGCTAGGTGCGAGAGGAATTTGTGGCTCGAGGACCTCGACTTATCGCCTACCTCAGGAAAGTGAGAGAGCTATTGAATAGCTTAGAGCAGTACAACATAACACACATTCCCAGAGCGGAAAACCAGAAAGCGGATAGGCTGGCAAAGCTGGCTAGTTCCGACAATCCAGAAGGAACTGAAATAATTCCAATTGAAACGTTGGAATCGCCAAGCTTTGAGTCAATGGAGATTGAGTTCGCTTTTGAAGCGGCACCGGAGAAGGAGTCGTGGATGACTCCAATTAAGAATTTCCTTAAGAATGGGACACTCCCATCAAAGAAGAGTGAGAAAAGGGCTGTAGTTCGCAAGGCTACCAGATATGTCATACAAGATGATACTCTTTATAGGCAAGGATTTTCTATGCCCCTGTTACGATGTATAGCACACGACGACATCAAGCGTGTACTAAGAGAAGTACACGAAGGTGAGTGTGGAGATCATACAGGACGTCAGACCTTAGCAAAGAAGATACTGCAATACGGATACTTCTGGCCTACAATTAACAAAGATGCAGATGATTATTCACGACGCTGCGATAAGTGCCAGAGATTCGCCAAAATCCCTAGAGCACCATCGACCCAACTTAAATCAATGGTGAGTCCTTGGCCATTTGCCACATGGGGAATTGATATCATTGGAGTTCTTCCGATTGCTAAAGGAGGAACAAAATATGCAATAGTGGCCGTGGACTATTTTACGAAGTGGGTGGAAGTTGAGCCCTTGGCCAAGATCACGGCAAGAAAGGTGATAAGTTTTGTGGTCAGAAATATTATATGCCGATTCGGGATCCCAAGGACGATTATAACTGACAACGGAACCCAATTTGATAGTACTGAATTCAGAAATTTCTGCCAGAAGTATAAGATAGACAAACGATACACTGCAGTTGCCTATCCGCAGTCAAATGGGCAAGTAGAGGCAATAAACAAAGTAATAAAATCCATCCTCAAGAAACGGTTAGAGCGTGCAAAGGCAAAATGGGTTGACGAATTGCCCCTAGCTTTGTGGGCATATCGAACAAAATTTAAGACGACCACCGGTCATACCCCTTTCTCTCTCTCCTTTGGCTCAGAAGCAGTAATTCCAGTTGAACTGGAAGTTCCTTCCCACAGTGTGACATATTATGACCCGATGACGAATCGAGCGCTCTTACTTGAGTCTCTTGATGAAGTCGAAGAAAAAAGGGATGAAGCGGATTTGCGTGCGGCAAGACATCGACGTCGGATGGCACGCTATTACGACAAAAAAGTTCGCCTCAGGACTTTTGAACCAGGAGATTTGGTGCTAAAGAGAGTCTTTCCATCCCTTCCTCACCTCGGTCCTAAATGGGAAGGACCCTTTGTCATCCAACGGAAACATGAAAAAGGAACCTTCAAGTTAACGACCGTAGATGGCGAAGAAGTCCCTCGAGCATGGAATGCCCAACACTTAATGCGATATTTGGATTAGAAATGCTGTACTCTTTGTTATTTTTCCTATGAACCCTGTAATAAGGCACGACTTGCCTTGGGAAAATCTGACGATATGAATAAAGGACTATAAAGTGGATGTAGGCTACGACTTAGCCGAACCACTATAAAAATATTGTGTGTTATTTACTTTTATGCATTACATATGTACATTTGTTAATTATTCTGTTGTAGTTATGGAATACAGGATGATTCAAAGCCTGAAAAGGTTAAAGACAGGTTAAACATAAGAAAAGGCACAGCGACTACTTGTGCGATAAGACATAAAAGAATGAGAAAACGACATTCTTAACTCTAACTCTCCAGAGAGAGAGAGAGAGTATAAAAGCGTCTCCGACTGAGCGCTGAAAAAGAAATTCTTCCCTTAACTCTAACTCTCCAGAGAGAGAGAGAGTATAAAAACGTCTCCGACTGAGCGCTGAAAAATAAAATTTTCCCAATTTT
The DNA here is from genome assembly GCA_030737875.1 of Allium sativum. Lineage (NCBI taxonomy): Eukaryota > Viridiplantae > Streptophyta > Magnoliopsida > Asparagales > Amaryllidaceae > Allium > Allium sativum. The sequence continues at coordinate 592,728,307 of CM060913.1, read as the reverse complement.
AACTCTCCAGAGAGAGAGAGTATAAAAGAAATGCCAGGAAAACGACAGGCACTGATGACACAGGAAATGTTATCCCGTCAGAAAATCGGGAGCATTCAGATTGCTTGATTAAGCATTAATAATTTATTAGAATTAACTGGGGGCATATATGTATGCACATATTCCCTCGCTCCGTGACTTTATTTTGTAACTATAGCAAGACATGCATTTTTACATAAGTGCAGAAGTACTGACAAACAGACATTGCAGAAAATGAGTTATTTTTTATTTACAAATGAATGAATTTGTACAGGAAAACAGCTATAAAAAAAAAGTGCAGGAGCCACTCTCGTAACAGCAATTATTGGTTCATTAAGGGCTAAAACGATACAAGGCAATCCACTATTTAGATTTCAAATGAGCCTTGGACTTTTTGGCGGCTTTCTCCGCATCCTTTGCTTCTTTCTCAGCCTCTGTCAAGATTCGTTTTGATTTCTTTTTTCCTGAAGATGCGGTGCTGGAGCCAGTAGACTTCTTCCCGGAGGGCGGAGCGCTGGAATCAAGAGAAGATTTTTTAGCGAGTTCCTCTGTAATAGATCTAGTTGAGAGCTTAACAACTAACTTTGATCCCGCATCCACAACTGCGAGGGGTTTGATGGCTTCGGGGTCTAGTTCTTCGGCTTTTAATTGCAAGCGTTTGTCTTGATCAGCTTTCATTGCAGCCAAGGTAACATCATCAGCATTTTTTGTCTCCCCGACTATAGCAACTTCTGGTTCCTCTTCGTGCCCCCCGTCACCACTATCGTCCTTTAAAGCTGCTATCATTTCTTCATCATGGGGGGTGGCGACCTTAGTTGGCTCACTTCCTTCTCCCAAGTCTATAGGAGTAGCCTTATCCTCCCCTCTTTTGGCCTTTTCTGCGGGCTTTGCCCCGGCGGTGGCTCCCTGAGTCACATCTGTCTTTTCGGATGGCTCAACACCTACAGAATGAGAAGCAACAGTTATCAACTCAGGTGAAAACAATGGGTTTTTCATCGATTGCTCAATCACGTGGCGAAAGGTAGAAATAGCCTTGACAAATTGAGGAGAAAAGGTAGGGATACCTTCCGAAGACTTCTCGGCAGGGGTGACTACTACCTCTGATGCTGTTTCAGGAATAGGGGATAGCAGAGTTGTTCGGGGAATTCCCGGATTTTCAGGATCATACCCCTCTACTTCAGAAGTTGCAGGGGCAGAAGAAGAGGAACCAGCTTCGAGAACAGTTTTTCGTTTAGACTTCCGTCTCTCTCATTCCATGGCCTCAGCAATAAGGTGGCGCCCTTCAGCTAGGCGCTCCGGTTCATCATCCCTCAAGTATTTCTCCATTAGCTTATCTTCATCAATGGAATCGACCTTAAGTTCCTCTTTTTCCCACTCGATGATCTGATTCCACACTTGAACTAGAGTGGATGGATAGTCCTCGATCCAAGAAATGTTTCGGCAACGGATAATATGTGCGAAGAATTCAATCATTAGTTCGCCGAAACCCTGAATATCAGCCTCCGCCTCTGATAATTGTTTGCGGGCTTCCTCCGCAGATTTGATAGCACACTCCACATTGCCCTCGGCTAGGGCAGCCCTGTTCTCTGCTTCCAACAGCCTTGAAGCCAAGTCAGCATTCTTCTTTTCTAGTTCAGCACTCCTCTGTGCTAACTCGGCATTTTTCCGCTCAAGGTCAGCATAAGCAAGGCGTGTCTTAGCAGCTTCTGACTTAGCCTCGTCAGCTTGCTTTTTTAATTCAGAACGCTCTTGAGTGTGAGATTCAAGCAAGTCATGGTAACGTTTTTGCATGTCCTCGAATTGTTGTTTGAAGTTAGAAGCGTCCCTTTGAGCGACAGCTAGCTGAGCTTGAGTGTCTTCCAAATCTTTTCCTAGAGCTTTTAAGGCCTTGGCATCCTCCTCCGCGGTCTTTTGCATTGAATCAGTATTTGTGATTAGAGTGCGGATGATTCTAGAAAGATTGCGTGAATATTTAAACATCTCAGTATACTGTTTTTCCACCGCATCTATCTTTGCTTTGGCCTCGTCTGCCCATTTAGAAGAAACAGGTTCAAGGGCAGGTAAAAAAGTCAAAGTCTCGAAGTAGTGTTCGGGAAATTGCTCCTTCAAATATGCCCGCTTTACTGCAGTTTCCGCATCTAGTGGGGGAGGAGCGGGGATTGTTAATTCGGTGTCCCTATGTGAAGAGGATTCGGTAGTCTCTTTGTCTGTCCTAGGTCGTTTAGTAGCAGGGACCTTGTGCTTACTTCGAGACCCGGTCTCTTTTGGAGGAGTTCTCTCTTTACTGCGCTTTTCATGGGAAGAAGTGGAGTCTTTAGATTGTGGTCTGTCCTCTTCCCTACGGCTTTGATAACCCTTGTATTTCTCTTGTTCCGGCCGAACTGGTGAGCGAGAGCGTGAGGGTCGAGAACGATAGGGATCGTAAGGCCTTCTCTCATCCCTGCCACGATCATCACGACGATCATACTCGACATCCGGAGGAGGATTGGACATGCTGCGATGAAGCTTCCTGATGTCATAGTAGGATCGAGACATCGTGCCTGCACAATAAGACAAACGAAATTTAGAATAAATGGATTCACGGAGAAAGAAGTGCAATGAATGCTAATGCTGTTGTGTAAAGTGTGTCCTAAGTGGTGTGTTTCCCCCCAACCAACCCGAATCTGAAGCTAGACTAGTACGGGCAGGCTCTTTGGCCATAGCGGGAGTGGTCTCTTCAGAAGAGGTGAAGACTAAAGGATCCTTTCTGAAATCCTCTGAAGTGTATATAGTCTCAGGTAAGGGGAGATCCCCCAAACCCTGAAATATTTGCTCATCGGTACTAGGGACATCCCCCTCGGAAGCATGAAGTGGCGATTCTTGGGAGGATTTTGACTTTTCCAGAGAAGTAGCCTCCTCGGGGGCAGTATATCCTTCACGATGCTTTTCGGCCAAATTAGCCAATTCGTCATCTTGTGTAGAAGATGGAGAAGGTGAAGCTTGAAGAGGCGCTGTAGGAACTCCTGAGCCTTCTCCTGTCTCTGGGACTACCTCCACTGGAGGAATGTATGCGTATGGAGCCGTCCCATGACCGATGCTACGAAAAACGGATAACAGCCCATGAAAGTGAAGGTATTCGTCTTTAAGGACTTCGTCGATAGTCAAGAATTTCTGATCGCAATTAAGAAGTCGGTGCATCCGGTCAAAGAACACCTGATCTGATATCTGTTTGGGATTGTCGACTGCAAATAAAAAGGAAAACAAGTTAAGGTGATGATTCAAGTGTATAGAGCCCGGATTTAGAAAATCGGTGCTTTACTTGATTTTGTCCACCTCCTGGCGCATCCAGGCTGTCGCTTCACGTAGAACCATTCTAGTCTGGAATCTCCAGCTTTACTGCTGAATGGTGCTGAGATTATCTTCCTTTTTGGAACTGACTCAAAGTACCAGAAAGATGGAGTCTCTCGAGTCCGATGCTTGAAATTATAGAAGAAGTGAACGTCATCAAACGTGAGCTCTATGCCTAAGATTTCACGATATGCTATGTACAAGGTGTGCAAATAGGCATATGAATTGGGATGCAACTGCATGGGGGCAATCCGCATTTGTCTTAAAAAGTCAACGATGAAGGGAGAGAATGGAGGAATGGCGCCGACCATGCACATCAATCGAGTGACCGCCATATATCCTTCTGGAGGGTTGTGGGGACGGTCAGAGCGTGAAGGCACTAGAGTGTCCCTTTTCATTATCCCGTACTTTAAGCAAATTCGGACAAGTCGATCGTTGTCGATTGTTGATTCAACGGAGTCTGGAGGTGATTCCAATATAATGGCCGATTCAAATTCATCAGGGGCTCGATCGTCACCAATCCCTCCTTCCTCCTCAAAACCCAGAGAAACTTCATTCTCTGAAGACACCTCGTTGCTTTCTTGATTTCCAACCCCATAGTCTGGACCCTCACTGTCCCATTCTGGATCCGAAGGAGAAGATATATCCTCGAGAGTGATTTTGTTAGAGGTTTCCGGGGCTTCTTTCCTCTCAGCTAGTCTAGAAGAGCGTCTGGGTCTCATTGTCATAGAACTATTGAAGAAGCAATAGCACGAGTTAGAGTAAATTAGCCCGTAACCCCCTGTGCATGTGTGTGAACTAAAATGTGTGCAGCGAATGTGAGAAATGCAAAGTAAAGGTGCAACAATGTAAGACGAAACTTTGAAGGGAAAGTGATAGTCAGAGTAGTTCTTAATGTTCATTTATGTCCGCAAGGCACTATCCTAACTGTTCATGAAGTTGGAAGTAATATCTAGCATTGTTTTAACTAGTTGGACAAAAGTTTGTGCTTTGGATTGAGTAGTTTTCGGTTCGGATGTATACATCAGGTTCAGATCGGATAGGCAAGGTCACATGTCAGGTTAAAGCAAAGGCTCACACTCAGTGAGATATACCCGGATCGGTTCGGGGATTGACTTTCGGGGCGGGTCGGATTGACCTGAATGACAATGCCCCTATTCTCTATTTGTTTCACAACCCGGTCCGATCCGAGCGCATAAGTCTTGACCTCCATTTTATTCATAGGTCCGACCCGACCCGGTCAAACAAGTTAAGTCCCATTTCTTTGCCTTATTGCTCCGACCCGGTCCGGTTCTGTGAATTTCTCTCTTTTCCTTTTTCTCCTACTATTCCCCCACCCAAACCGATCTCCTTCAATTTCCTTCCTCTTCCTCCTCTTAAGTAGCGAACCCAACTCGATATCCAAAGCCTTAATTAAAATCAGGTGCTTAAGCACTCAAGTATTCAACGACGAATCTCAATACCCTCCACCAACGCCTCGAAATGGCGTCGATGCCATTAACGACGAAGGCGGAGGATGAAAGAAGCCATGGCGATGGAATTAGTCAAATACCTTTGCTAGAATCGTTCAACTTAACTGCGAATGTAAATTAAAAACAATTATGGCAACGAGATTCGAGATTGCAAGACTACCTATGTATTTGATTCAAAGATTGAAACGAGAATTTTGAAATTTTCTGGAAAGACTAGGGTTTCGATGTGGAATCGGTTGAGCAAGAACAGTGAATAAAAGAAAAGAAAGAAGAGGCAGGCGGTGAGCTTATATGGAAGTACGATGACCACTCATATTCCTAACCCTATAATTCCGTTCGGACCGGAATTAAAGCCCGTGTGAGCAGGCCAGGCCCGATAGCTTAATAACATTCGAATTGGAACAAGAGCCTAACAGCACAATTGTGACTGCTAACCCAATACAAAAAAAAAAAAGAGAGAGAAGGACCATTCGAGTTGAAGCCCGAACCGAACATAATTTTATATATCAGCTTGGCATCTAAATTGAATTAGACTCAAAGAAGAAATAAATATAGGAAAAGCACACCTGGAAGAACCGTCGGACATCGAGAAGAGCTCTTAAAACTGTTTTGGGAATGAAGAAAATAAATTGTACATTTCACAACATTATATACAAGCAACTAAGGACATGACTTTATGAAACAACGCATCCCTCCACACAACTAGAAATGACTATTTGACGTTTCAAATTCAAGGACTAGGCGACAGACGACATCAAAGCACGCTTCGTCTCCAACAGAAGCAACCTTTGAGGGGGCAAAATGTTAGCCTACTTTGTGAACTAGGCAACACAAAGTCAAGATGTCAAGCATTGAAGAGTATTTCTAATTAGAAGATTTCGGTTCGGATCGGAGAGACCATCACTACTCAGATCGGAGAAGACACTACAGCCTAGATCGGATAGCTGTAATCATTCGGGTCGGGTCAACACAACGTATCGGTTCGGATCGGATAAAGTTTTCTGTTCGGATCGATGAGCTATTGCTGAGGAAATTAGAAAGGCACAGCTGTTCGGATCGGAAGGCAATATAGTCTCAGTTGGATCGGAAAGCCACTTGGTTGTTGCGGAGATAAGTCGGAGCGGAGCGGAGCAGACTAAAGAGGAGAGAGCGTTGTATCCAAGCCAATCCGGGTCGGATCGGATATCCCGACCCGAACCCCTTGCACGTGTCCCTCCGACCCGAACCCATTTTCCATATCATTCTCCAGCATAAGCACCTGGATATCCGGATCGGCTATGACCAGTTCCTGCCCATAACGTCCACTATTCTGATGCGTTGTCAACGTAGAAATCAATCCGAATCCGATGCTGATGGAATGAGTGACACGTGGCTCCGATCCGGATCGGGCTCTGAGCAAATTCACACCTATAAATACCCCGTCTGGAGACAAAGAAAAGGATCTTTTTTGGGCATTTCGAGAATTCAACCACCTCCATAATCCGAGCTCCAGTACTCCCGGAGAATCCAAATTTTCTTTCATTATTTGTTTTAGTCAATTGAGTGAATATAAGTGAGTTGTGAGTGGAATCAAGTGAATATTACATTGTATTTGCAACTGAATCATTGAATATAGTGAAAGATAAGTGGACGTAGGCATTTCTTCGCCGAACCACTATAAATCCTGTGTGTTCATTTTCATTTTTATCTCATTTCATTTGCTTTTAATCAATTTGGGTGTTAGAACCACTTTTTGGTCTAACAAGTTTCAATGTCAAATATACAAACATAAATCAGATAATGTCATATTTATTGTACACGGGGTATAAGAAAGCAGCAAAACAATTTATGACCTGCTACAGGATATTTCTGGACACAGAACAACATACTTCAGGGTCTAGCTCCTTAGTGTAGTTTCATACTTGATCCTGTTTGTCTTGTACATATGTGCTATATTTAGAAATAGGATCGTCCAGGTCAGGATCTGGGCTAGCACAGGACTCCGCTGCTATTTTCAGAAGTAGCATTCACTCAGTCCAATATATATCATATCATTCAGGGAATAATCACAATTCAAAAAACACCACAAATTTAAACAATTCACGCTAAATAATCATAATAAAGAACACAAATTAACAGGAATAACGCCATAAAGTGATCAGCTAATCATTTCCGTCTCCACTGGGACATATAAGTATGAATCAAAACAGCAGCAGCAAAATTAAATATGCAGTGAATTAGTTCATCCTGTGTTAAGCATGGTCTCAGTTCTAGTATACGCAGTGAATTAGTTCATCCTGTGTAAGAATTAAATAAGCAGTGCATTAAATAAAAATTAGAACAGGTCAATGCACGAGTCTGGTGCGCGAATTAGTTCATCCTGTTTTAGTTCATCCTGAATTGCGGAATGAAACAGTAATGGTGCATATTTTCCAAAATCCATGTTTGTTTCAGGCCATTAAAAACAAAAGCCAATACTAATTGTCAATGACAGCAAGGTGCACATTTGTTTCGGGCCAAATCCATTTTTTAAAACGGTAAATAATTACACAGCCGTATAAAATGATTTCGTGTTTTTCCAGAATCAAACATGGATCCAAACAATTACCTTAGAAACTGTATGCAATTGCCGGAAATGAAAAATATGGTTTCATAAATTTACATCATTGACAGAATATATTTTATGGAAAAGCTGTGCAAGTGGTAACCGATTTGTTGATTAATTTACTAAAAAAAGGTGTGAATAAAATGAAGGGCTTGATTTCTTTTACTGAACAGCAAATGTTGTTGTTGAAAATTAAACTAATAAGCACCATCTTTATCCCTTTAGGCTTTTAAGTAAAACAAAGACATTGAAGTATTTTTACCAGACCACACACCTTTAATTAAAACGTGAGAAGTGAATAAAAAACAAAACTGGATGACACTTATTAACTGATACTGTAAACATCGGAATTCATTTTATACAGCCGCGCACCAGATTCGAACATTATACAAAACGGAATCAATGAAACATGTGAACCTTAGAATCAAGACTTATATAGCATTAGTTCATCTCAAGATCCCCCTGATGGAAACCAAATGTGGATGTGAACTGAAATAATGGAATGGAATTTTGGGTCTAGAAAGCTATATGAGTTGACTTATGGCAATTTGGCATCAGAGTTGCATGCACTTTGGATAGAAAATAAACTTACAGATGGAATAAATAAATTTCACTACTCCTATTGAATATTTTTGGCAGATATCATAATTCAAGTCAATAATCATAGAGAATGCGACAAAATTTTGAAGATGTGATTACTGCATACGTAAAAAAACTGCAGATTGCAACTTTAGACTTGATATAAAATAGAAAAAGTTATCTAGAATGAAATCAATGTTCCGATGTGGAGTAGAAAAGAACAGTATTTTTCCAAAATATCTACATACGATTATTTCTATCTGTTAAAGGATGTAAAAAATATAAACTAAACTAGCTTACAGGTTGAAGATGATAAATGTTATAAAATAAACTTTATTACGGAATTTTGTTAATAGTTCTTTCACTTGTATATAATGTAAATCTGATACTACGCCACCTAAGGGTTTGCTACAGCCACTATCAATCCGTGCACAAATCTAGGATAGCATCTCTATTGAATTTATTATTCGTCTTCCAGTGTCTTCCACTAAAGCTTGTATTGGGTGATATTCGACTGCATATCAAAATGCACCTACTTTTTTTTCCTATAGGCAAAACAAAGTTGCATTATTTTGCATGGCACGCTAGTTTTATATAGCAGTTATACCACTTTACGAATCAATACTGTGTAAGACAACGACACCTTCGCAATTAATGAATGAAAAATAAATGCAGCACAGGAGTTAGGCCTAAACTACTAATACAAAAAGAACTAGCCCCCTGCTTAGAGGAGGATCCATACTCATTAACAAACAAGTCAGTATCAATAACATTAACACAGTCACTGAAAGACAGGAAAAGAAAGTGCCTTGATAGTTGCTTTTGTGGGTACAAATCTAGGATAGCATCTCTATGGATAATTAAAAAAAAAAAATCACTTGCCATACCAATTTTTGATATACCCGGTTCTAGTATTTGTAAACTTGTCCAAGACAAATAGTACATCAAACTCAACAAAATAAACTCCAAAATGCTGACTTCGTGTATGACAGTAATCATGTTTTTTTTTTTTTTTTCTTTCACTTGATAATAGCAGGCAAATTCGATTGTACAAGCTCAATAGAATGAAGTGCAAAAATAATACCTTTTGACTTCTGTTCTCAATGAAAATAGCCGCTCGTCATTCAAATCGATAACTTTAACCTAAAAATTTATACATGTTAGCAAATCGGAAACAATCATGGTAGAAAAATGCAACTGAAGTACTGAAATTGAATTGGAGATGTACCTGATAGAGTGGCTTGATGGTAAAATTAAGCGAATAGCATTGAGAGAAGACTGTCAAACCAGGGTTAGTTTTTTTTTTTTTTTTTTAAGGGGGATTGGGTTTTTTTTTTTAAAAAAAATTAGAGCTGAAGGTCGGCTGCTATTTACGAAAATTCCGAAATAATTTAAGGGGGATTGGAAAATTTTCCGGTTTTTCCGCTATTTACCGGAAGGAATTCCTTCCGAAATAATTTTTTCGGAAAAAAGTGGAAACCGGAAATTTCGGAAATAGTCGGAAGGAAATTGACGGAATAGCGGTATAATGGAAAAATTCCAACCCCTAGCCTCCATTTGAGTCAACCCTGAAAAATGCATCACATAATTTCCATTACTCTACACCTACTATATGAATATCATATTCTCAAATAAATGATCTGAACTTAAATATTAAATCAACTGCCTCATCTTTCTTAAAATACATGTCCCCTCTCATTTCCGAATCATACATGGAAGAGGGTAGACAATATGTTATCCCTAATAAATCATTGATCGTGCAATACGAAAAGCAATAGTTGGTTTCAAAACTATAAAGATTTTGCTCTTTATGTTCGATGGCAATCCTAAATAGCTATGGTTAAGGTGCAATAGAGTTGAATGTTAGCATACACATCATATATCAAGCAAGAATATTGATACTGCCATCTCATAGTGAAGTTGATATGGTAATTTGTAAACCAAAAAACAAAAACAAAAAAAAAAAAAAAAACAAAAAAAAAAATGTTCTCTTATGATTGAACCTATAAATACATGTTTTATGCTTATTTTAAGAAACATTAACCGAAGATTCAAAATTTCAATAGAATATTTTTTAACAAAACTAAGGGAACATTTTTATAGTGTTTTTCGTCATATAAGGTTGACTATATCCTTTTGAATTATAAGTTTTTAGATTAGTTTTTCCTCATAAACTACTAACAAAATTTAAATGATATGATCCAATAGTTGTCATTACTTATTGCTTGCTGGACGTGTGGAACACCTATAGGTCAATTACAACAGCTCAGCTTATGGGGCAAATACATAGATATTTGACCCGATACGACTCCAACTTTTCAATTGGTTGGATTCTATTTGCATTCCTATTACTACAACTTAAATTCAGCACTTCTCAATAAACAAATTCAAGTGAACAATGGGCAAAGTCATCAAATACACACGTGACACAACGAATCTGAGGTAAGCACGTAGACAATATCTATATTTTAGTGCAATAGCCATCATTCTTAATGTAATACATAACACTATAAAAACATAAAGAAGGTTCATCCCAGAAGCGGTGATAACAAAATATCTTTAGAGGATATTTGTATATTTGGAAATGATAAGATTTCTCTAGAAGAGATCCGTTTATATGATAATAATAAAATATCTCCAGAAGAGATTTCTACAATTAAAAAGTGATAAATATTTGTAGAAAAGTTCATAAATTTCTCCTAAAAGAGAAAATATTAAAACTCCACAAATGGTGTTTATGGAATATCATAGAAGCGATATTAAAACTCCATCAACTTAACAACTTGAAGTTGTTCATATATTTATTTGGACTAGAAGTTCAATATGTTTTCAAACCAGAAGTTTTGAACATTATCATACGATCCTGAAGAATTTGTAATGATATTGATCAATACATTGAAATCAATAGTTTGATCTTTGTAATAATTTATTCTAAAATCACTAACTCAAATGAGAAAGATTTTGCAAATTTATAATATGTGGACGCATGTATTTATATATTCATATCTGTAAATATTTAACTAACAACCTGAAGTTTGTTATAAGCATATTTTATAGATTATGCATAAATATTATTTAGTGATTTAAATTGCAGTCAACAGGAATGTTGAATGACCTGAAGTCATATGTGTATTCAAATAACCTATATAATAAGAAAATTCCTCCAATATTGCTAGATCAATGAAAGAGAATAAGTAATAAAAAAAATGATGAATGCATCTTATCGACTAATTAAAGGGTTATCCTCCAACAACGGATATACATATAAAATACTTGCCAGCAGCAATGTGATAATGGATCAAAATGAGAATCCCATGATGATTATTATTTAGTGTGACAATGTTTGTCAACATTAAGGGGGAGGATAAAGGGATACAATTTCATTTTGAGTATCAGTATAATTGACACACGAATAAATTATAAATAATATCCCTTGTAGACTTGCTTCAATATATATATTTGAATCCCTGAAGGATCAAAATGCATAAACCACATTTAAAGATTGGTTTAAAAGTTAGTTCGAGACACTTTTGAAGTAAGTAATAAAGATGCCAGATGAAGGAGGTGAGTGTTCTTAAAGAAACACCTAAGGAGTCTCTTGAAGAGATCCATGACATAATTGTCAAATAACCCCAGAAGTGGTTTAGGTACCTAAAATAGATAAATAAAGAGATCTCAGTAAATTATATCTAGAACTGACAATATATAATCATCGATGATAAATTATAAAAGTAAAGCGCTTATGTTAAATCATGATTGGCCATCATGAATCCTTCTCTAATTGAGAAATGTGGACCTGTAGTCCACAAAGTAGTGAATAAACCTCGAAGGTATGAATATTTGTTAAATCACACTAAATGATAAAGAATATTAGTTACTGAAGAACATAAACTACTTTGTTGGTTATATAGAATATAAAGAACAAAGAAAGTTGATTACAACATTCTTTTAAGTATTGTTATAATGAAAATCATGATATAATTCATGATGAGTAGATTATTTCCTGCTTTTAAGTATTGTTGAAACATTTAATATACTTTTGAGTATAGTTGCGATATGTAAAACTCGTTGAAGTGTATAGGTTCCTGAAGAACATAAATAACTTCAGTGATTATAAAGAATGCAAAGATCATAGAATATAGATTACAACATGCTTCTAAGTATTGTTGTAATGAAAATCTTGATATAATTCAAAATGAGTAGATTACTTCCTGCTTATAAGTATTGCTATAATGAAACTATTATTGTTCCTTACAAATGTATTACAGTTGTCAAACCTGATTAAAGCACAAAATTGTAAACACTCGAAGTGTATAGCAAGCAAGCGCAAACAAAAGGTGTTTTAAATAAGAAAACTTGCCCAAAGCATGAAAATGCACACAAAAGTCTTTTAAGAAAAGTTTATCAAGAATTTTCTTGTGATGTTGTATTCTTTTTCCTTCACTTTGTTTTTTTCCCATAGGGTTTTCCATTGTGAATGTTTTAATGAAGCAAATGTTAATAAATGATGAACGTCGGAAGTATGAAGTATGAAATAGTCGGAAGGAAATTGACGGAATAGCGGTATAATGGAAAAATTCCAACCCCTAGCCTCCATTTGAGTCAACCCTGAAAAATGCATCACATAATTTCCATTACTCTACACCTACTATATGAATATCATATTCTCAAATAAATGATCTGAACTTAAATATTAAAACAACTGCCTCATCTTTCTTAAAATACATGTCCCCTCTCATTTCTGAATCATACATGGAAGAGGGTAGACAATATGTTATCCCTAATAAATCATTGATCGTGCAATACGAAAAGCAATAGTTGGTTTCAAAACTATAAAGATTTTGCTCTTTATGTTCGATGGCGATCCTAAATAGCTATGGATAAGGTGCAATAGAGTTGAATGTTAGTATACACATCATATATCAAGCAAGAATATTGATACTGCCATCTCATAGTGAAGTTGATATGGTAATTTGTAAACAAAAAAAAAATGTTCTCTTATGATTGAACCTATAAATACATGTTTTATGCTTATTTTAAGAAACATTAACCGAAGATTCAAAATTTCAATAGAATATTTTTTAACAAAACTAAGGGAACATTTTTATAGTGTTTTTCGTCATATAAGGTTGACTATATGCTTTTGAATTATAAGTTTTTAGATTAGTTTTTCCTCATAAACTACTAACAAAATTTAAATGATATGATCCAATAGTTGTCATTACTTATTGCTTGCTGGACGTGTGGAACACCTATAGGTCAATTACAACAGCTCAGTTTATGGGGCAAATACATAGATATTTGACCCGTACGACTCCAACTTTTCAATTGGTTGGATTCTATTTGCATTCCTATTACTACAACTTAAATTCAGCACTTCTCAATAAACAAATTCAAGTGAACAATGGGAAAAGTCATCAAATACACACGTGACACAACGAATCTGAGGTAAGCACGTAGACAATATATATATTTTAGTGCAATAGCCATCATTCTTAATGTAATACATAACACTATAAAAACATAAAGAAGGTTCACATTATATTGTGTATGAATACTAAACCTGCTAACCTCGCTTGAGGACTAAAATAGAATTGATAAAGAGATCAAATAATAATAGCCAAGCTACAAAACAGCAAAATGGGTACGTTCACAAATGACAACTAGTAAAGAACTTTATCTCATAAACGAGCTTTGCAAATACATTCTTTATAACCCAAATATATCCCATAAGTCCTAAATGCAGTAATAAAAGTAGCAAATTACGCATTCCTAAATACTTTAGGATGCACACATGGATTCTAAACGCTTTATGTATCAATTATAATTTCAAACAGCAACAAATAAAAGAAAATTTTCAATTGCGGACCTAAACAAATTCAAGTGCATTGCTGACATAGATATAATCATTTCGTATTTACTATTTTAAACATTTACAAATAGTTCGAAGGTAGAATTTTAACATGTTTCTCATTATTTCAGGATCATAACGTTTACTTCTCTATAAAAGGTGGTGTAGCTTAAGGACTATTGTATATAATTTACATGGTCTTGAAATGAACTATATCTGTTCACCTGAATAGAAGTCCAAGGTAGGCTATCATCTTTTCGTAGAACTCCAAATTTCAGCCAACATAGAATCAACTAAGAGCACTACTGCAAAAGTTTAGCAAGTTGTATATATCAAATGCCAAACTTCTTTTCCAGGACTGCAAATTCAAACTTGGCCATAAATTCTCCAAAAAGTAAAAGAAAATAACTGATTTAAATATATTAAAAAAGGTCTCATTGTAATAATGGAGCATTCTTGAATTGATTGTTGAAGCAATATAGAAGAAGCTTCTTTTTCATGACAGACAACCAAAACCATGTGTTTATTCCTCATTTCTAGGTACAAATTCTAAAGCTTTAAAATTATGTTTGGAAAAACTGACAGTAGGCCTTTTAGTTTCTTACAAAAAATCAATGGTGTAATGAAAAATGTTATTCTTTCATGCAAATTACGTTTATTTCTTATTAATTTCTAACTTCCAAATTCTGACAACTATGCAAGTTGATCTAGCAAGTAGCTAAAAAAAACGTAAGTGTTGACAAATCAACAAAAAACGCATATATTTTATATAACATACATTTGGGGAAAATGCTACAGAATAGTAGCATAGGATTCGTTTGAAGTAGCAGCATCACAACCATCATCGTCATGATGATCTTTTGCGTAAGAAAATTTACTGGTATTAAATTAAGTACTGTAAAACAAAATGAGTAGTTAGTCTCCTCCAAATTAGAACATGACAACTGAGTATTGATGACCCTTCATGTAGAACTGATAACTTAAAATAGTATGTTCACCACATGTAGTATAAATTACATGAATGATTTTTATTATTAGCATTAACCATCTATTTTGCAGTTTCAGTTGCAGCCTATAAATTTGTCCGGGTAATAAAGTCTAACAGAACCCAAGTTGAATGTCCATATGACTATTAACTATTAAACTAAAACACGCAAGAAAGAAACACCATCTACTTAAAAGTAACCTTTTATTTATTACTCAAAAATTTAGGCCGATTTACTAAGTGTGAATAGTTGGTGATATGCATAATTTATTGAAGAGTTTTGACTATAAGTGCATAAACTAATTGGCTGATAGTGTCATCCATTTAGTTTATGTTTCATATGTGGTGTATCAAGGTTAAAAATTGCGCATGTATAATAATTCATATTCTATATCTAGAGATCTATACATGTCAAAAGCAATCAATTAATACAACCAAAAAGTTATAATATCTCTCTGGGTATGCATATAGAATCATGTATGGGTGAGAACTCAAAAGTGTCAACTGTGTTTATTTGGAAAAAAATCAGAAGCTGATCCAAATAAAGAAATTAAATGGCTTCACTTCATCACATAGTTATAACCTCTAGAAAAGATTCATACTTTTCCACTTATGGAAGGGATGATAAAATACAGAATCATTCAACTGTCTCATTTGTGCTAAAAAGTACAGTTCCATGTATCCATATAGAGCAGCTTCAACCGCACATTATAAATGAATTGTAATAGATAAATAAATAAAGTGATACAATCTTCATTGGGTATCTTTTAAGGGTATTGCTCCAAAACAAAAAATAAAATCATTTCACCTAAAAGGATGAATTTTGATAAACTTGATAGGGCGAAAAGCATAGCTATAATGATAAGTAGTAGAATTCTAGTTATAGTAATGATGATACATGCCTAGATTAGAAGCATTTTACTACGTTAAGAGAAGAACATACTGTGCAAAACCTTTCGTTTGTAATTTCATATCAAAATTTACAATTTGATCCATTTGATCGATTTCTTTAACACTAAACAATTGTGTCATAAGGCTCGTAGCCATCTAGATGATAAAGTAGTGGGTATGAGAACATGTTCCCATATTGACATTTAGAACAAACAACCTTTAATCGAATTATCATTTGATGCTCATATGCAACTTATATTAGTATCACAATATACACCATCGTTGGTCATGGTGCAATGCCATAGTTGTCAAGGCACGCGCTTAGGCGCGCCTAAGCACAGAAAAGCCCAAGGCTTGCGTCTTTTTGCAGTTTGAGTGCTCCTTTTTGCAATTTGAGACGCTTTTTTGACTAAATTCAAAATTTTGTTTATAAATAGTTAAATAAAAAAAAATTAATTATTCAATAAATTATAAAATATGGTTTAAAATTTAAATCTTATTAATAAAATATGTACATAATTGAATGAATTATAAAATATGGTTTAAAAATTAATTTGTAGTTAGTAAAATAGTAGATCAAACTCATATAAAAGGCACATAAAAAATCCCAAGGCTCAAAAAAGCCTCAGGCTCAATGCTTGTGCCTTTTTGAGCCTTAGCGCCTTGACTACTACGCAATGCACTACAGTTTCCTACTGATTTAGTTTTATCATGCCATTTATTAAACTTAAATCATTAAAACAAAAACAAACAGCAGTTATATGTTGCCTTTTACTACCTCCAAATTGTTTCTTCTCCACGTCGAAATTTATAGCAAAAGTTCATTCCAACAATTGTTATAAGGTTTCATCATGATAGTGAGATTGCTTGCGTAAATGAAACCAATGTGAATCATGTATTCAAAATTTTAAATTAGCCAAAAATACCAATTTATGATAAAAAAATTTAAGAATCTAGTATTAAACATAACAATAGCCGTTAATTTGCATAAATCTAATCTATAAAGTTTCATTTTTTAATGAAACGAAAACCAAGATCCAATTTATGATTACTTTCAAACAAATCTAAACCAAGATCCAATTTTGAGCATCCAATTCGAAAATTCATAAACAAATCTTGTAGAAGCTCGTCCAAAATATGTGATAAAAACTGTAAATAATTAGCCTAATGAGTGGATGAACATAAAATAGTCATACCATTACAGGGATTTTGGTTTCTCCGCCAGTAATCCAGCCCCTTACCACATATGGCTTTAGAGTCCTTGCCGCAATCACCACAAAAGCGTATCTCCCAACTTGTGCACCACTGCAGTAAATTTAGGGTAGAAGTTCCTACTTTAACATTACTTAAAGTAGGAAGCCTTATTTGTTCATAAAATAAAGGAAAAATAATTAGTAGCGGTATATATGTGTATAAATACGTATCCTTATTCATAAAACTGAAACATATCAGTAACAAAATATATATTTTGTTGAAAGTAAATTCAAGATTTAAAACAAACCCACCCTAAATATAGTTCTGTCACTATTTGAATTCCCAGTAATGTTTAATAATCCACCATTTGCAAGCATTCATCTGTTTGTTAAACTGAAAAAACTGTGGCCAAGAATACAAAAGGGATGGCATAATGTTGCAAAGAAGTTAAGCATTTCTTAAGAGAGATACTAAATTGGTGTACACTGAAGCAAAACAATGATTGATATGTTAAACCAAACCGTGGTACTCCCATGAAACTGAAAATGGGTTTGTGTATAAGGAATAACAGACCATGGAGTAAGCAATTCTCTACAACAGAAACTTAAGGCTACCATCTTGAGAGATTATGGAGTCATTGCTCCAAATGCTTAAGGATTGAAATTATTGATAGAGAGAGTGTTTGATTCGCGTAGTTTACATTAAAAGCTATAAATAAATGTAATCGTTGTCCAAATGTATAGGAATAGCTTCACATTGGATGTCAGTATCTGCGTAATACTTCCTTTTATACCATGGCTACAACTTTAGTCCACTGTGGATATTGGTTATTACATGAGATTACATGTCTTCGAAACTATGATATTGTTGTATTTGTTTATGCTAAATATATGGTGTACAAAATCATCAATGAGAAGGCCAAGCATCTTTTGGATGATAAACCTCAAGATTTTCATTTACATACTGACAAAAAGTTAGGACTTGGTGCCATGTATCCAGTAGGTGAACAAAAAGATTGCAAGCCAGGAACATTTACGAACAGTTGTGTGGAAAATTAACATGTTTTAAGTATGCCTCAACTAACGTAGAAACAAAAATCAAGTAAAAATTATTTCACCATAGAAAATTTAATATAAAAACAACACTAATACAAAACATCATTTTTGAATAATATTGAACATTAGTTTAATACTCAAAATGTTACCAGCATAGCCAAATCTTTGTATATAGTTTAATATGATATGATTGAAAGGGAAAGTTAACAAAAAGTGAAATGCTCTAAGAAATTAATATAATATAATTTACACTATATATATGGTGTACAAAATCATCAATAAGAAGGCTAAGCATCTTTTGGATGATAAACCTCAAGACTTTCATTTACATACTGACAAAAAGTTAGGACTTGGTGCCATGTATCCAGTAGGTGAACAAAAAGATATGCAAGCCGGGAACATTTAGAAAACAGTTGTGTGGAAAATTAATATGTTGTAAGTATGCCCCAACTAACGTAGAAACAAAAATCAAGTAAACAATATTTCACCATAGCAAATTTAATATAAAAACAACACTAATACAAAATATCATTTTTGAATAATATTGAACATTAGTTTAATACTCAAAATGTTACCAGTATAGCCAAATCTTTGTACATACTTTAATATAATATGATTGAAAGGGAAAGTTAACAAAAACTGAAATGCTCTAAGAAATTGATATAATATAAGCTTCAAATGGATATGAAATATAAAACTTCTCTTATTCTTAAAATCATTATTACATGACATTGTCAGGAAAATAGTAAACCTTAGACGTAAATTAAACATGTGCATATGGACGAAAAAGAAACAGCTAGCTTGTCTTAATGAGGATATTTCTGTAAAATTATACATCCATAATTTTATTTTTATTTTGATAGATTGTTATTGAACTGCCTCGTCAGTTGATGGATTGATGCAAGTAATATTAACAATCAATACATAGAATTAGTCATATGATTATCTTGTTCTGTAAAGTTAAATGGATGATATGATTCTTTAAAATACACGATTACCAAAAGCTAATCCAGTGATCTTACCACAATTATCACCGCAGTGAAAACTGGAAACATGATTGAAAATTGATCTCAATCTTAAAATGGAATAGAATGTGCTTTCAGACCAAAAAATAAATACATAAATACTAAATATTACTATGTATTAACCTAGAACGTACAACCTACTAATTTGGAACTATTTTGGACACCTTATAAATATATGACAACAGTAGTAGTGCAGAATATAGTGTTAATACTTGATATCCTTTATCATTCGCTAAAGTGGGATACAAAGGTGTTGTTATAAATCATAGAACTTCAATAATTGTTTAATCAGAGTCATATTTATAAAAATTCATCATTCGAATTGCAATGTGACACATATATCCAAAAGCATAGAGCAAATTTTTAAATCCAATCTAATTTTTCAAAATGAAAATCTGTAAATGCTTACACAACTATAGTAATTTATACCTGAAAGTATACATAATCTATCAAAATTTATGTTTAAGATTCAATAAAATATGAAGAAACCAAGTATCAAAAATTAGTTTCAAATTTATCTGTGTAAATTGCTAACTTTGTACAAAGGTATACATGTATAACGCATAATTTCCACTCATGTTTCTTCTATAAAAAATCCAAATATATGCTAATTAAACAATTCCTAATGCACAGTGATTAATAAAACAATTAACATGCGATAAAGAAATATTGATAGTTCAACCAATCTCTATTATTCACAAATATAGAAATGTTTGTTTTAAGTTAGAAAGGGCAATAATTAGAAAAATAGTCATTTGCCATTGGCATGAGAAAATATTATTGGAACTGACTTCCATACTTCATTCAAACAAAGAGCAGTGGTCTATTCTCAATTGACTATTTACAGGAAGTATAAAAGGTTACCTAATTCGTATCCAAAAGTCATTTATTACGTGTTGAATAATATGAACAAGGCCAATTCTATTTGCACCCCACATTTTTCCTTTCACACCCCGTTGTTTGAACAAAAAACATTTCACCCCACTTTTTGCTTTTCACACCCCAAAAGTTATCAAAACTACCCTTTAATTTATATTTTCACACACAAATAACTCTGCGTTAACAATGAAAATAAAATAAAAGATAGATCCATAACCAAAAAAAAAAACTGTAATTCATATTCATTTATTTTTATTCATTTTGCAGTCTAAAAACGTTGCATTTCAATTCAATTTAAAAATGATTGAAATATATATATATATATTACAACAGAAATCATAAAATTAAACAACGTTAAGAAAAAAACATAAAAGTTGAGAAAGAATAAAGTTAAAATAAAACACTATTTTTTATTTATTTTATTTTTTTGAGAAAAAACATTATTTTCTTCATGGAATCATTTGTCTTCTCAAAATATATTAGTGTCATTGTATTTCTTTTTATAATTAAAGTAACATAATAGAAAAACGAATAAGGGTATATTTTCCATTTTATACTTTTAGTTTTCAACGGGGTGGGAAAGGCAAAAACAGGGGTGTTAATAGAATTTGCCTAAGAACAATCTTCAAATGGGAATAGAAGAAGTAGAATATTCAAAATGTAGTGGTTACTGATGAAGAATTAAATAAAGAAAATAGTAGGGTTTAGACTTACCGCATGTTCCTAAAGACATGTTTGCGCACCTGTTGTTTGCGGTTTGTATGAAAACCTTTGGATTTCAAAATAGTTCTCTCCAAATCAGGACTATGCAATCGATATCCATATGTTAAAATCAGTTTTTTGTGCCAAAAGAAAGAGAAGAGTAACATGGTTTATACGCACCTACAAATTACGGAAACGATTTGAGATTCAACACTCACTTCGATCCACTGCCAGTAATTGAAATCCAACTTCAAACCGTAGATATACTTGCTTCGCCATGAAATATTGGGGCCTTTTAAAGAGAAGCGGCAAGGATGATGAGTTGGAGGAAGAACAATCGAAGTTTTCCAGTAAATGGGAAGAGAAAAAGTAAAGTGACGACATGGGAGTGAATGAACAGCTAGAGAAACTGACAGAAGAAAATTAAAAAGGAAAGCGTGAATTAATGGGGATTGTTAACGAGGGTGTCACAATAGTTTTTAATTTTTGGATTAATTGACAAGAATAATCCGAAGTTTAACCTGTCCGCCCATATTAATCCCAAGTTTGCGTTATTCAAGAATAATCCCAAGTTTAGGGGGTCTCTTCCCAAATTAATCCCATTTACTTATATCTTCCCATATTAATCCGAAGTTTGGGGGTGTCTTCCGATATTGATTACAAAATAACACGTGAAAAAGTCATCGGGATCAATTTGGGAAGACACCCCCTAAACTTGGGATTATTCTTGAATAACACAAACTTGGGATTAATATGGGCGGACAGGTTAAACTTCGGATTATTCTTGTCAATTAATCCTTAATTTTTTTGTTAAGGGGTCTACATAGGGATGGTAATGGGGCGGGGCGGGGGCGGGTAGTACCACCCCATCACCCGCCCCGTTGGGAGATTTTTTGCCCCGTGCCCGCCCCATACCCACACGGATATCCATTAAACGGGTTTTAAACAGGTTGCGGGTAATGGCGGGTATTTGTGGGTATCCATTATATTTATTCAATTTATTTTTTAGTCATTTATTGAAATTATTCAAAAGTACATTTGGTAAAAAAAAAACCAAATTAGACCAACTCTTAAATGCTAACCTCAAAATACCAATACATATTTGAACCAACATCCAAAAAAGAAGAGACAACAACAGAAGTATCCACCGAAATATCAATAGCCAGTTATAAATTGTTGAGTAAAAACATGCACACAAATACCGAACAACCAACAACAATATTTTTTGTATTGACTATTGATAATAAATCATGTTCAATACGGGCACGGGTACCCACGGGCATGGATATCTTACTATTCGTACCCGCCCCATTAATTAACGGATATTAAAAATACCCGTTTATTTTACCCATGGATACCCATTTAACTATCCGTTTCATATCCATGATGGATTTTACCCGCTGATAACCGCGGGTACGGATTTTTTTGCCATCCCTAGGTCTACAGCAAAGACTAAACCCCTCTTAACAATTTATTGTTTCAAGACAAAATTGCCCTTTCCTCAATAAAGTTACTTAACGTAATACAAATACAAGCTACGGTAAACAATGGGATAATTCCATCGATCGCTGTAAGAAAATATTAATGGCTGCCAGAAACCCTAATTATGATATAGATGACGAAGATAAGGTAAATTGCATAGAAAAATGTGAATTATACGAAGATGATGAAGACCGATCTGCTAATGACAAGGTTTAATATTTAATTTTGCATTAACACCTACGATATTGAAGAAGAAGAACGGATGAAAAATTCAGTTGCGATGGATCATGTTTATAGCGAACAATCAGTATGAAGATACAAAAATAATGACGGTTTTAAGTATGAAAACACGGTATAGTATGACCGGTTTTATCAAGTACGAACTACAGTTTGATACAGAGATAGGGAAGACGTAAAAGAGCCATCGTGTTTATTAATTTTTCTCGGTATTATATTACCGTGTATACGATTTTGTGGTACTAATGTTACCATGCATGTTTTGTACCAAACAATGGTTATTTAATCGACAGGTCGATACCGTTTTTAGTTTATTTGTATGAATATTTAATATCGTTATTTCTTTGTGGTGTGAATAATATTCAGTTGTTTTACAGTTTGATGCAATTGCTGTCGTGAACGAAGTATACAGGAATAAGGATTATTCAGTTAATGAGAAGTCTTATGAAACGGACGATGTAAATGTTAGTGATAAGGTTTGTCGGTTGGAAAATGATGACAACAACGATCTTTCACATGGGGAAGCATGAATATTGTGTTGCGCGTACCCCAATTTAACTTCCCATTTCACCACCGATAAGGTTTGAAAACTAGTACTTATGTTTTACATTAAGTACATTACTCTAATCGTAATATCTTGTTTGTTGATGCAGTTGTTCGTTTCCAAAGAGGACGTACGCAAATGGTGCTTGGATCGTGGACTTGATGTGAATTGCGTCATTGTTATCAAAAGAAGTAAACAAAAAATCTCTTAGATAATGGGAAAGGCTCATGGATGCTGCTTACTTGTGAAAGAAGTGGAATGTACACTGATCATAAGACTAAGGAGCATGTACCAATAACCCAAAAGAAAAGGCGTAGATCGAGAAGTAGAAAATGTGGTTGTCCATTTGAATTAAGAGCACATTGTCAAGATGATGGAAAATGGACTTTGAAAGTTATAAACGGATGCCACAATCACAGTCTTCCTGTTGTTTTAACCGGGCATCCGTATGTTATCGAGAAAAAGAATTTCCAAGTGTTATCATAACGGATGCGGAAATTGCTCTTAGCAATGCAGTGGCCACTGTTTTTCCATCAGCTCGTCATATTCTTTGTGCGTGGCATATTTCAAAAAACGTTCAAGCAAATTGCAAACCAAATTTCTTAAAAAAGAAACGGGTAATGATTGGGGATGGAGAGACCGTAGTAGAAGATGAGGAAGGAAAAAGAGAGTACAAGTTATTTTGGGAGGGTTGGAGTAATGTGATTAGTTCGCTGTCTGAAGAAGAGTATAATCGAAACGCAAATTGTTTTCGTGAAGCATGGCGGGAGAAGCAAAAAAAGTCGTTGAACTATGTTTTCAAGAGCTGGTTGAACAAGTATATGGAGATGTTTGTGTTAGCTTGGACAAATGAAGTTAAACACTTTGATAATGTATCAACCTATTGTAGTTGAAAAAGCGCACCATCGTCCGAAACTGTATTTTGATTCAACTGTAGGTAGTTTTGTTTAGTGTTGGACTAGTGCGCATCTCTGCTGTGAGAATGAATTAGTTGCAATCGAACATGCGTTTGAAACGAGTTCATCGAAGTCACTTCATATATTTCGAGATGAGCCAATGTTTAAAGAGGTGTTGGGATTTGTTTCTCATAAGGCGCTTGATTTATTGCAAACCGAATAATGTAGTATTCCAAAAGGTGGCACGAGTATTCAAACTTGCGTTTGTATTTTATGGAAAGTTAATGGTCTACCTTGCGCACATATGCTAGTAGGCTTTAGACATTCATACGGCTTCATACCCCTCAGTGGTATAGACTGTTATTGGAAACAATTGTCATGTATTCCGCCTACACCGAATCGGTCCACTCTTGATTTTATGGACTTGCCTGAATTTCATGCATTGAAACATAGGTATGAAAAGGCTACTGATAATGTGAGGAATGATATTCAGCAAGGTATGAAACTGTTAGCCTTCCCTCCTACTACGAAGATTAAAGAACCTCCCATGGCG
Source organism: Allium sativum (assembly GCA_030737875.1). Taxonomy (NCBI): domain Eukaryota; kingdom Viridiplantae; phylum Streptophyta; class Magnoliopsida; order Asparagales; family Amaryllidaceae; genus Allium; species Allium sativum. Next base: position 592,704,033 of record CM060913.1, on the reverse strand, counting down.
ACTATAAGAAAAAGAATACCATCTAAAAAGGAGAAGTCGACTAAACCAGATCCTTCTTACTTTGAGCATGTTGACGCTGCATTGTCTTGCAGCCCAAAACTTACTCCAGTTCGTCGCTGTTTAAAGAAACTTGGAGTAAAAGGAAATGCACCTAAAACCAGTCAAATTGATGAACATTTCTTATTACAAATGCCCAAATGTATGAGACCGTATGTAACTCGTATAGACGACATGCCCGCTGATGGTAACTGTGGATATTGGGTGGTGGTTAAACAACTAAATCTTCATAATCGAAGACCAGAGAATCCTTGTAAGTTCATCCGTGACACCATGGTTGATAATTTAATAACTCATTCAGAGATGTACAAAAGCATGTGGGAAGAAGGTGGCTTCAAAGAAATGAAAAAGTGGATACAAGGCGATAACTCGTTGGGGGTAGATGAGTGGATGCAAATGCCGGAATCCGGTTTTATAATTGCAGAAACATTTGGTACTGCTGTTGTCTTGCTTAGTATGGACATGAGTTTCTTGTTTGTTCCGTCAACAGTACAAGTAACCTTGTTAAACCGGGACAAGATGGTCGTAATGTGATACGTAGACAGCTCACATTTTGTTGGCGTTACTTTGAAGTATGAATCTTCTTTACCTAATACTCCTCCGTTCGCATTCTTTTACCGAATTTACAACATCAATACGCAGGATTGGGTCAACACATATGCGGATAGAATTTCTCGCTTCGTTGATGGAGAAGAAGATGGACATGTTGACGAAGATAAAAAGGTTGTTGTGTTAAGTTAATGTTGAATACGTGCATGTGTTCGTAGTTTAGTGCTAATGTAACAGAATCTTGAAGTATTAATGCAAATGTTAACTTTTCTGGCACATGTTGGTTACTCTTGTGAGGCAATGCAGTTGTATTTTTTGTTTACTTTAATCGCACTTCTAGAGTGCAAGTTTGAGGTATTGTATGTAAAGTTTTGTGACACTTCTGCATTTCACTACTGAAATACTGCATTTTTCATTTAAACCAACTATGGAACGATAAAATATTATAAAAAAATAGTAATATCAAGTACAAATTTCCAAATTACAAAAATGGTGGTGAATTACCGTTTTTATGTTAACCATACGGTTTAGTATAGCCGTCTGAACCAATTTTTTTAAAAATGTCATTCCTGAGAGTTTTCGGAATGAAACAACCGTGTTATGAAAGTAAAAACGGAGAATATATGCTGTTTACAGCTATTCCTGTAACCTCAAAAGTTATATGCGGTACGATTATAGCGTTTTTGTTTAAGTAAATCGATAGAAGATCACCGTCTGCACATGATTTTTGACAATATCATAACCTGAGATATTTCGGATTTACCTCACCGATTTTCTATTATTAAAACGGTAACCACTCTCCGTTTGCACATATTTTTTGACAATATCATAACCTGAGATATTTCGGATTTACCTCACCGATTTTCAATATTTAAAACGGTAACTACTCTCCGTCTGCACATATTTTTTTTTACAATATCATAACCTGAGATATTTTGGATTGAGAACACCGATTTTTTATAAGTAAAACGGTGTCTATTGCCGTCTGCACATGTTTTTTGACAATATCATAACCTGAGATATTTCGGAATTATCTCACCGTTTTTCTATATTTAAAATGGTCTGCACTTACCGTCTGCATATTTCGTTTGTAACGTGCAATATTATGGTTTACGATGACCGAATTTTATTTAGTACAACGGTTTTGCATAACCATTTAGCAAATTATAGGACGTTTAACTGATTGATCAGTGATCAAGTACCGTTTTTGAATCTTAAAAACGGAAAACAATTGCCAATGTTTAACTACAAGGTTGATTATTTCATACATACAATCCAAACAAAAATTATTTCATACATACAATCGTAAAATTGAAACTTGTACATGATCTTTGATCAGACAAATACTTGAAACTTTCACATGCATCGTCGACCATACCAAAATTTGAAACTTGTACATGTATCTTCAAACATAGAAATAAACACAAACAAACTGATAAACCATTTCATACATTAACCTTCCTTCCAAAGTACCCGTAATACAGTAATGTCAAAAGCAAGTCACTAACCAAAATACATAAATAAGTCACAAACATAAAGTACTGAACAAAACATACACCAAGTCTTATAACAGTTACATACTGTTAACCAAAATAATACGTAATGCTACCAAGTTAAACTAATTTTTCCTTGCTCCACCTCTCTTCTTGGTAGCAGTCTTCTTTCCTTTCTTTCTTTTACCTCGACTTTTCGTAGCCTCAACAATCTCATTACCTTCATCAGCTATCATGTTCTCTCCGTACACAGTAGACGGTTCTGGGTCCTCTATATGCTCTATCATTTGCAAAGCTGTAACAACTGCCTTACCACGTCCACATGAACGGATTGTATCGACAACAAATCCAAGTCGACGTTTATGAAATTCATGTCTACTTTAGTATGCAAAACAATCAATAACATTTTTTTCAGTTAGCAAATATAACAAACTTACAACACAGATGGGTAGCAACTTCTCCTCGGTTTCCTTCGCAGGCTCAGTTATTCTTCTTGATGGATTTGCAACAATCGGATGAGACGCTTGCTCATACCACTGTATATAGTTGTCCTCACAGTCCCAGGGGTTAACCACTTCTTTTGACGTTATAGTTTCATTCAGCATGTGATTTGCCCATTCAGCCCATATAAAATCCCCAACATTAAAGTAAGTGGCTTTGAAACCTTTACTAGACGACTTGTACTTCTTCTTTTTAAGCGTGAAGGAATTGGTTGGGATGAGTTGAACAATTCCAAATTGGCGCAGAAATCTCTGGGGGTAGGTACAATTCTTCAGTTTCAAAACAAATAACAGGGCCGTTATACAACGCACATTCATGAAATGGATACACATCATGTTTATCTCTAAAGCAATCCCATATAATTTCATTGCACTTCAAATCATCAATTCTTTCTCTTAGTGTGACTAAATCAGATGTTAACTGCGAACTCTTGTTCTTTGCAAAGTAGAACGCGACTCTAATTTCTCCTTCTTGAATATCAATAACACGATTATGTCGGCGAAGAACAGGGAAATGCTCAAATATCCGTACCTGCATTAAGGTACATCATGTACACGCGTATAATAAGACTACACAATTCACATATAGTTACAACACAATGGTATCAAAAATATTCTTCGAATATACCTGTAGTAAGGTCATGCAACCAGTCATTTGATGAACATCAGTTCGAGCTGTTATAGCAAGATTACATAATAACCAACTCAAACATGCAGTGGCCCATGAATATGAACCCACCTCCTTTAGCTTCTTCAAACACCGCAGAAAATGAACTGACACTTTATTCCCGGACTTGTCACAACAAACTAAACTGCCAATTGTGTACAAAAGATATGTTATCGCACAATGCATCATTCGTTCTTCTGTATCATCCTCCTTCGAACCCTCAAAATGACTGCGTAACCATTCAAATCTAATTTTTTTTATCGCCTCCCAATACTTGTATGGCAGTTGGTCTGTCATTCAAGTAGTTTGTACACATCTTTTACACCTATACCCCTCAAGTCACCAAGAGAACCAGTTACTACTCTTCCTTCCACCAGAAGGCCAGTTATGTGCACTACTTCGTCAATGGTTATTCCCAACTCACCAAATGGAAGGTGAAATGTGTTTGTCTCCGGATAAAATCTTTCGACGAATGCATTGATTAGGACTTTGTCTAATGTCTCATGAGCATGTAGCGCTAGCTTATGGAATCCCGATTGAACTACAACCTCCTTAACAAAAGAACATTCTTTTCTATAATCCCACAATCGTTGCGTGCCAACATGAGTATGGACTCTCACCAGTCCGACTTCTCCTCGAGGTTTCTATATGGTATGCACATATATATTACATATTTATAAACAGATAACGATTTACGCGTAGTCATAAGTATAAATAAAATCTAAGAAATAACATAAGAAAAACTTACAGTAGATTTCCATATTTTATGAGCAATGTGATGTTTGAATGCAAACAACATTGTCCGTTCATCTTCAGTGGTGGATGCTTCTGTTTCTTTCCGCTTTTGCTTGCCTTTAATTGCACGTTTTCTCTTTTCCAAATGTTCCACATCTTTCTCTCCTACCCTGCCTTCCTCAATATCATGTTCCTCACTACCACTTTCACGGCCACTATATTCAGACTCAGATTATTCACAAGGAACTTGTTTTAAATGTCTCTTACCCTTTCGTACACATGCCACTGAGGCGTCACCTTCTTTATATGCTTCCTCCTCAACTCCATCACCTCCTTCTTCACGCTCACTATCATCTTCGTCGCTATCTACTCCATCAACATCTTCTTCATGCTCACTACCTCCTCTGTTGCCCTCTTCTCTGTCGTCCTCCTCTTCACGTTCAATATCAGCTTTGTTTCCCTCTTCTCTGTCGTCGTCTTGTTCCTGATCAGCACCAGCTTTTTCACCCTCTTCTCCGTCATCGTCTCGTTCAAGATCACTACCACTTGTTTTGCCCTCCTCTTCTCTGTCATCATCTTCTTCTTGTACGCGTACATCTGCTTCTTCATGGCCACTATGATCACTATTTTTTTCACCTCCATCGGAAGTACTACGGTCGTTGGACACTTCTTTTTCACTTGAACTTTGCTCAGAGTTATCCGCTTTAGCTTCAACTGCTTTCTTTTTCTTTTTCTCTTCCAATATGTGTTGCCTTTCCTTAGCAAGTTTCTGCCTATTAGAAGCAGTAGGCGGTACACGACCAGACTTAGACGAAGTCGGTTTCCTGCAATCAACCACATAAACAATTTAGTTATACGCCGTCGTCAACAAAGTACGGCAACATATAGCCTACTTCATTACTATAAGAAGGTACAAAGCCACCATGTAAACAACAAGTAAAACTGAATGCGTAATCTAAATTTCAACAACAACTAACCATAAGTCGACATCAATCAACCATTTATAATAACTATATTCGGACTGCACAAACCAAAAACAAAATACAACACATTTTGAAGACATGAAAATTATACATGGAAAACACAATCTAATTTTGAATTATAAAAACAGTGACAACATGCCAAATACTAGAAAGGACAAGCTTTCATATGTATTTTAATATTCACAAACCATAGAACCTTTTTTCAACCATAAGTCGACATCAATCAACCATTTTTAATACGTATATTCGGACAACACAAACCGAAACCAAAATTCAAATCAATTTGAGGAAATGAAACTTATATATGGAAAACAAAAGCCGATTTTGAATTATAAAAACGGTAACAACATGTCAAATACTAAAAGGGATAAACTTTCATATTCCAGAAGATTTACCCACCCAAAAACGTACACTACCAACTGTATTCTCTGGATCTCGAACAAAATTCCCCAAAGTTTAACCCTTCTTCCCCACCAAACCACACCACACGCAAACCCATTGCTCACAATTGGTAATACCAAGCCCTACCGTACCATACAAGTGCTACTACGAACTGAAATTACCATTAATTTACCACAAACATACCTCTTTTCTGCGATTTGCTTCTTGGCAACGGATTCCTTCGTCTTCCTCCCAGTATGCTTGAATCGAACCATCTTTAATGCCAAACCCTAGCTTCGACGAACACGAGAATGAGCATTGAAGAACCCTATTTCTGAAGAGAAACGCGATTTGGAAAATATAGCGCGCGCTTTGAAATGCGTGAGTGGATTTGAAGTTTGAAGGACACGAGAGTTATTGTTGTCTCTGAAAAGTTTAAGTTGTGTTGCCCCTTAACAATTTTTTTATAGACGGTGTCCCCTTAAGAAAATGACACCCCTTAACCAAAGAGGGAGTGTCATTAACAACCCCCGAATTAATTCTCTTTGTAAAATTCCGAGAAGAAGGCCACGTGTTGAACGATATTGTTTTGGTTTCTATTTTCCACTATAAGTAATAGCCTAGTGCGGACCCGTGCTTCGCACACGATCGTAGTGAAAATAGTGTATAGATACAACGAAGTGTAGAATTTAATGGATGTCTCTTTTAGGTAATATATTTTTGTTTTAGAAGTTTTTTTTCATTTGGTAAAAATAACGACATTTTAAAATGTAACTTGTGTGGGTAAGTCGGTATTTTCATTTCTTGCATGCATATGCATGAGTAAGGGGTAAGGGGCAGGGTGTTTTGTGAATGATATTGGTTGGTAATTTTATATAGTAACCAATTTTGTGTGTGGATTCAACTTGTATCATAGCTCCATCTTTGTTTTGTTGCATGTTAACTTTGAATTGTTTTTCATAGTGTATATATGTGCTTTTCCTAGTGTATATATGTGCAGTTATGTGTTTCCAGTGTGTGTTTATTATATGTGTTGTGGTTGGGTTGTTGCGAGTGTGTGGCAATGATTTGTGTGGTTATGCATGCGTATAGTTAGCGGCGTGCATGTGACTAAGTCGAAACAATACAAAGAAGTTGAAGCTGCGTGAACAAAAAAAATGTACACACATATTAATTTTTGGTGAAATTAAAATAGTAAAGATTGTAGCCCTTTCATATTTTGCAACATATACATCCGTTCTATGAGGTTCTGTGCATGAATGGGCACGCAAATCTCGTTATCGCAACTTATTTGTAGTTAGGAGTACTTCTACAGCTTCTAGTCGAAATGAAAACACATAAGAAAATGATTGTAGAGACAGACGACTGGAGATTGACATGCATTTACCATATATATATAAATCGGTTGGTATCTTGAGAAGCAGAAAGCCAAACTAACAATTGCTTGAACGTGACAATCATTATAATATCAACGACAGATTAAATATTCATTACCCTAATTGATTAGATAAATTAATAAGCATATCCAACCGATAGTGCTAGTTTATCGTAACATAATCTGGTTATTGTAATAGCTAATATTGCATAATTTATATTAAATTGATCTATAAACTCCTTGTGAGTAATAATCTAACATAACATATCAAATCAATGGAAACCATGCAAAATTATCAAAACAGTGACAATATAACGAACAAAAGTGCATGAAAATATGACCAAGTTATGTGGAGAACATGGAAAAATGCAACACATTTAAGGGAGGTGAAACAAAAATAAAACTGTAAATTTAGATGTTAAAAGCAGAATACATGACTAATTTTATATTTACAAATGTTATTACAATGACAAAGTACTAAACACAAGATATACTAATTTTCCCATTTTTATAACTTCACTAAGTTGCAGCAGCAAAATGATTTCTTCTTGATTTAAAGAGACATCTTGCACCGGTCCATCTTCATATTTTTGCAGTAGTGTTAGTCTTTTAGGTAATAACAGTAGATTGCATACAATTGCACTTAACAATCCCAACTGCAAATAATAGTTTGTTAGAAATCAAGTGCCAAATAAACATGATGTGACTGATCATCTATTTGAAGACCGAGCATCAATAAGATGTATAATCAACAACAAAATACATCTAGAAAGCATGTTAGGAAGATACTATAAAATTATATAGAAAAAGTATACTACTATAGACGTGCATCACTCCCTCTTTGTACATAATCTATTATATCTTTATAAATAGATATGGGTGTGTGCCTGCGCATTTGTGAATAACTGAACTGTAATGCATAGCACAACAAGAACTGAAACTATAGATGACAATAATGATTGCATCTGATGCTGCATATTTTAAATACATTAAAAACATGTCATGTAGGAGAAATAATGGTATAAGAGGTTTTATCGTAGTAAATAGTGGCATTGTAGATGTATTGGGTAAAGTGTGCAGTTGTTTGGTTAGACAGAAAAGAGCAACACATATCAACTTTGTTAAGAACGCAAAACAAATATAGATTGTTACTGGTCTGATGAACAACTGGGCATAAATATGGGATACAAACAGGTAAATGCAAGGGAGACCGAATGCAAGCAACCAAAAAATGTGCATGGTTTCCTGATTTAAGCAAGTGAAAATTCTGCACTTAAAAGATAAAAGGAAGGATTTTTTTGCTGGTAAAGGCGTAATGGAATATTATTTTACTATCCAATTTGTATATTTTAGATAAGCTTGTCAAAAGTTACTATATTTATCTCGAACATCGCCTTTTATAGTATAGCTGTATACAGAAGAAAAGGTGGACATAAACAAACTGACTTGCTGCTTGCACGTCAAAGTCAAGAGGTAGTGAATGGTATAACATTGAATAGTATAATAAAGTGGAAATAAAGTAGTGTATTGGCTAAACACTGGGAAGTCTTTCAGGGGTTTGAATTTTTATTTACACCTTGAACTGCGAACATGAATAATGTATAAATAGATATAACTACATTTATCTACTGTTTCAAATTCCAACTAATATATATTGAATCCTAGCCGAGTAAAATTAGTATAAGATAATATTTGACAAAATAGGTACCTACTTCAGTGAATGCATAACATTATATAACAATCATATAAGCACTTACTCTATTTGTACTTTGGTAATGTTGATAGGTTAGTTATTAGATGGAGAAATCTTATCCACCTCGTACACATTTACAGTAAAAGAAGGTGGTTCAAAATAGTACATAAAAGAGGCCTAATTCGCAGTAATTAGTGTCGAAAATAAAACTGATCATCAGATATACTGAACTAAAACTCAGAAATGAGAGTTGAGAAAGTTAATAGGAGTGAAATTAGAAAAATTGATCTTTACGGGGATCAAATACCGAACGCCCAATAACATGAAACCTACAGAAACTGACATACCATTGCTTAGATATTCCTAAGCCAATCTTGCAATATTAAATACATTTAAACCATTTCCTAATAGAATGACGTAAAGCTTGAAACTTGAATTACTTCTTATTCAGATTTTTCCAACTAAAACATAATTATGACATAAGTTGATTGTACTTGTTCAACGAGGTAACCATGAAATAGAGTAGCTGCTAAGCGTTTGCTAATTAATTGACTTTTTGAGTTCTTGTAGTTTTAAAATAAAAAGCTTAAATGATATGGTGGTTAATTGTGAATCTATAACGTTGGATCTTGAACTGATAATACCCAGAGGTATAAAGGTTTCGTGTAACAACCTGCACCTCCGTTCATGCAAGATATTGTCCCCAACTTAGCCACCATATAGGTGTGGGGTTTTGTTTCTCAAAAGGCCTCGGCTAAGTTTTGAGATCCGCCAACACATGGCGTTGCCACACACGCTGAGCAAACCTCCCTACTAACACAATATTGTCCCTACTTTTCCACCTCTCTGGTGTAGGGTTTTCCATCACTAGGCCTCGGCGTTAGTAAGAGATGAGCTCTACTATATAAGTACCCACTTCACACAAGCTTCCACGATGTGGGACTTAGGGGTGTTACATTCTCCCCTCCTACAGAGCCCAACATCCCCGTTGGCTGAAAAACACCTCACCCAGGCGCTGTGGTCCACATAGGAGCCACAATTCCGGCTGGGTATTGGCTCTGATACCACTGTAACAACCTGCACCTCCGTTCATGCAAGATATTGTCCCCAACTTAGCAACCATATAGGTGTGGGGTTTTGTTTCTCAAAAGGCCTCGGCTAAGTTTTGAGATCCGCCAACACATGGCGTTGCCACACACGCTGAGCCAACCTCCCTACTAACACGATATTGTCCCTACTTTGCCACCTCTCAGGTGTAGGGTTTTCCATCACTAGGCCTCGACGTTAGTAAGAGATGAGCTCTACTATATAAGTACCCACTTCACACAAGCTTCCACGATGTGGGACTTAGGGGTGTTACATTTCGTTATAGCATTAACAAATTATAATGATGATTCTAAAATATGTTTGGGGACGTGTACTTATGTTTCTGATAAATCTATGGTTTTTTAAAACTAACTAAATTGTTGTTAAAAAAACATCACACAAAAAGAATAAGTTATTGTTGGGGAAATCTCGGTCTTTCCCGCTTCGTGAAAGTTAAGATAGGCAATTAAGATTAAAAATAGCAACGGGAGCACAAGAATTTATAATTCTCCAATATGGAGATTCTTCCACTATACAAAAGAATAGTAGGATTACAAGAATATGATTACAAAAGTAACTCACACTCAACTCAAGCTTAAGGATATATACTTCTCAAGCTATCTCTCTTTTCACCTAAAGAGGCTTCCTAACTCTCAAGTATTTTTCTCACTCTAAGAAGTGGCTTTCTTCCTTGAATTCTTGGATGGCTAGTAATAGGGCTCATTCTCCTATTTATACTACTCAACCTCCATAATGAACGGTGGAGATTGCTTGCATCCGATGGTAGAGATTGATTCTCTAGAATGCTCCACACTCTCTAGAAATCTCTACACTCTTCCATTCCCTTCTTTATTCTTCCATACTCTTCCGTAAGGTTCCGGAAGGTTCCACACATCTCCAGAATATTCTAGAGGGTTCCACACTCTTCCACAAGCTTCTAGAGGGTTCTACACTTCACTAGAGTTCTCCAGAATATTCTAGAAAATTCAAGATTTCTATAGAAATGTCTAGAATTTTCTAGAAACTCTCCAATTAAGGAGGGATCCTAACAAATCTCCCCCTCCCGACTTAATTGGGGGGTAGTAGTACGCCGGCACCTTGACAGCTATCTTCAAACTTCTTTGTTGGTACTACCTTGGTCATCATTTCAGACCAGTTCTCATCCGTGTGAACCTTGTCAAGGTGTATTTGCTTTTCCTCGAGAACTCCTCGGATCCAGTGATATCTTGTATCAATGTGCTTTGTGCGGGAATGAAATGTTGAATTCTTTGCCAAGTAAATTGCACTTTGATTGTCACACTTCAAGACATACTTTTCTTGATCCACTCCCAATTCATGCAACAAATTCTTCACCCATAACATCTCCTTGCAAGCTTCAGTAGTTGCGATATACTCTGCCTCTGTAGTGGATAATGCAATACACTGTTGCAATTTTGATTGCCATGAAATAACTCCCCCTGCAAAAGTGGTTAAGTATCCCGATGTTGATTTCCTTGAATCAATGTCACCAGCCAAGTCTGCATCTGTATATCCTTCCAACACAGGTTTTCCTTTTCCAAAGCATAAACATCTTTTGGAATTTCCACGTAGATATCGAAGGATCCATTTGACTGCAACCCAATGCTCATTCCCTGGGTTAGCCAAGAAGTGACTGACAACACCAACTGCATAAGCGATATCTGGTCTTGTGCATATCATTGCGTACATGAGACTGCCTACTACAGATGAGTATGGTTTCTTCTTCATCTCCTCCTTGCCTTTTTCACTTGTCGGACTCTGCTTCAAACTTAGCTTGAAGTGCCCAGCTAGTGGAGTGTTAACCGGCTTTGATTTGTGCATGTTGAACCTTTCCAATACTTTCTCGATATATCTCTCTTGGGATAGCCACAATAGTCTTTTTGATCTATCACGAGTTATTCTTATCCCAAGGGTTTGTTTTGCCGGTCCCAAATCTTTTATGGCAAAGCTCTTGCTTAGATCTTTCTTTAAACCAGCTATCTTTATGCGATCTTGTCCAATGATTAGCATATCATCAACATAGAGCAGAAGTATGAGAAAGTCACCACTTGCATACCTCTTTATGAAGACACAATGATCGCTTTCTGTCTTTTTGAAGTCATGTTCTGCCATGAATGCATTGAACTTTTTGTACCATTGCCTTGGTGCTTGCTTAAGTCCATATAGACTCTTTGTGAGGCGGCACACTAGATCTTCTTTGTCTGGAACTTTGAATCCCTCAGGCTGTTCCATGTAGATCTCTTCCTCTAGGTCACCATGTAGAAATGCCGTCTTGACATCGAGTTGTTCAATCTCCAAATCTTGCACGACTGCTAGGCCAAGGACAACTCGGATTGATGACATCTTTACCACGAGAGAGAATATCTCTTCAAAGTCAGTACCTTTTTCTTGTCCAAATCCTTTGACGACTAACCGAGCTTTGTAGCGAGGCTTTGAATAGTTTTCTTCTGTCTTGATTCTGTACACCCACTTATTCTTCAAAGCTCTTCTCCCTTTTGGTAGCTCCACTAGTTCATATGTGTTATTCTCATGCAAGGATTGCATTTCTTCTTGCATGGCCATTCTCCACTCCTCTTTATGACAATCACTCATTGCTTGTTTATAGCTTTGAGGCTCCCCCTCATCAGTGAGCGTAACATACTCCTCTGTGTTGTATCGGCTGGATGGTCTTCTGTCCCTTGAGGATCGTCTCGGCTCTGGTGTTGTTGGAGTGCTAGATTGAGGTTATTCCTGAACCGGTTCATCATGAGTTTCATGATCTTCAACATCACTACTTTCCTGGGTGTTATTATCTTCATGTCGAACCAGAGTAGGTTCAGTATTCTTATAGCTTCTCAATCTTGGCCTCTCTGAATTCTTGATATCTTCAATTGTTTGGTCTTCGAAGAATACAACATCTCTACTGCGAATAATCTTCTTGTTAATTGGATCCCACAACCGATACCCAAATTCATCCTTAGGTGAACGAAGATAGATACACTCCTTTGTCTTTGCATCAAACTTAGCTCTCTCATCTTTTGGGATGTGAACTAATGCCCTACATCCGAACACCTTGAGATGATTATGTGAAGTCCTCTTTCCCGTCCAAACTTCCTCAGGAATGGCCCCATCCAAAGGAACGGATGGTGTGAGGTTGACAATGTCGATCACAGCCATTATAGCTTCTCCCCAAAATGATTTGGGTAACTTAGCATGAGAGAGCACACAACGAACTCTTTCTTCAATGGTTTGGTTCATTCTCTCAGCTAGCCCATTCAATTGTGGTGTCTTGGGTGGAGTCTTCTCTAGCCTAATGCCATATTTCTTGTAGTAGACTTCAAAAGGACCTCTATACTCACCTCCGTTATATGATCGTACACACTTGATCTTCCGTCCAGTCTCACGCTCCACTAGAGCATGGAATTCTTTGAAGCATCAAGCACTTGATCCTTTGATTTTAACAGGTGCAACCATACTTTTCTTGAATGATCATCAATGAAGGTGACAAAATGTAGAGCACCACCAATGGATCTCTCAGACATCGAACATATGTCAGTGTGCACGAGGTCTAGAATGTTCTTTCTCCTTGTGGGCGGAGAAGATCTTTGGAAAGCAACCCTGTGTTGTTTTCCAGCTAAACAATGAGCACAAGGATGAAGTGTTTTACCTTTCACGTTAGGGAGGAGTTGTTTCTGAATGAGTATGTAAAGACCTTTCTCACTAATGTGCCCAAGTCGTTGATGCCATATGTCCATATCATCAGTAGAGACGTTTACTTCTCCTTTGCATAGCTTAGCTTGCATTACATATAATGATCCTACCTTCTTTCCTCGAGCCATTGTCAAACTTCATTTGGTGAGCTTCCACTTCCCTTCACCAAAGTAATTCATCAGACCATCATCATCTAGCTTTCCAGCGGAGATAAGACTAAGGCGCATGGTCGGGACATGCCTCACATCTTTCAAAACAAGCTTGCACCCGGTGCTTGTCGTCAGAGTGATGTCTCATATTCCAACAATCTTGCTTCTATCTTGATTTCCCATTTGCACCATGCCAAAGTCATCTTTTTGGTAGGATGAGAAGAAGTTTTCATGTGGTGTAACATGGAAGGAAGCACCAGAATCAATAATCCAAGAACTCTCATCACAAGCAATGTTTAGAATGTTACTTTCACCAACGAGATATAGCAGATCTTCCTTCAATACTATGGCAGTAGTACTCTTTTCTTCTTGCTTCTTCGTTAAGCTTATTTGGTCAGGCTTAACATTACCGGCCTTTTGGTCTCTTTTGAAGCTTCGACATTCCATTTTCTTATGACCCATCTTTCCACAGTAATAACATGCAATCTTCGAGCGTGACTTGGATCTTCTTCGAGATTGATGTGGATTTCGGCTCATACTATGTCCACGAGTTTCATTCCTACCCTGATTCTCAACAACGTTAGCTTCAGGATGAATAGACTCATCTCATTCCATTCTTCTTGCTTCTTCACCAAGAAGGCTGTCATTGACGGTATCCATAGTTAACTTTCCTTCCGGAGCTGAGTTACTAAGTGTTACAACAAGTGTGTCCCAACTTTCCGGTAAGGAACTGAGGAGTAAAAGAGCTTGTAACTCATCATCAATCTTCATATCAATTTTTGTTAGTTGATTTACGAGCCCCTTGAAGTTATTCAAGTGCTCAATCATACTATGACCATCCTTATACTCCAATTTCACCAACCGTCGAACTAAATTGGCATTGTTGCGAGGCGTTTTCTTCTGAATCATGGGCTCAAGATTTGTCCATATTTCATAGGCATTTGTATAAGTAGAAACATGCTCGAAGAGAGTTTTATCAATGTACTTACGGATCATAGCAACAGCCTTCCGGTTCAACAGTTCCCACTGAGCATCACTCTTCCCTGCCACCTTATCTTTGTAGATGATGGGCTCATGCAAATCCTTACAATGCAAGTGGTCCTCCATCATTGGCTTCAAATAGGAGTAGTTGTTGGCTGTGAGCTTGAACATGTCTCCATCATGAGCGACATTATCCTCCATCTTGAACTTACACGAGCTTGATTATGGCTACGGATGAACCTGGCTCTGATACCACTGTTGGGGAAATCTCGGTCTTTCCCGCTTCGTGAAAGTTAAGATAGGAAATTAAGATTAAAAGTAGCAATGGGAGCACAAGAATTTATAATTATCCAATATGGAGATTCTTCCACTATACAAAATAATAGTAGGATTATAAGAATATGACTACAAAAGTAACTCACACTCAACTCAAGCTTAAGGATATATACTGTTGATACCAAAATGTGGTTCAACACCCAAAGAAAAGAGATTTGTAGAGAATAAATGAAGATTAATAACAATCAACGATGCACAAAAAATAAAAAAAATCACACATAGGGGTTTTAAAGTGGTTCGGCAAAGATGGTGCCTACGTCCACTTTATATATTATTTCTCTTTTTGATTTGCTAGAATGATTACAGTGCCCTTTTCTAAATTGAAACACAGTTATTTATAGATGGTACAATGCTTGGCTGCCATCTACACATGTCACTGGATCCTACAAAATAGATACGGCTGAATGAATCGGTATCTACTGAAGAATCGGTCTTTCTTCCAAAAATCCAATGCGGATTCGATGCTTGATCCACCCGCCGTGGGCAATTTAAATGGAAAAAATCTGGGATGAACTATTCTTTAGACTGACCCTTAGACAAGCGCTTCGTAGCTGACTGGGCCGGGCTTCATCATACTCCTTTGGGGCCGCTCCCGATGGATAATCGTGGAATAGGATGATGGGCTTCTTTAATCGATTTACTTCAAGGACTTTGAAGGCGAATCTTCGACACCACCACACCTTGATGGGTAGTCCAAAAAGGCCCATCAACACTTTGCCCCCCAAAGTATGATTCACTTAATGGGGAGCATGCTTTGCTGCTACATTTCTTGAACCAAAGTTTATGCATCGCTTACTCCATTGGTTGCCCCGTCTTTCATTTAATGGTCATTGCCTACTGTGTCAAGTCCCATCAACTACTTTGAGATTGTAAATGAATTCAGATAATGATAACGCCTTTCTATCTCCCTGTTTTATCGACTGACTCCTGATCTTCCAACTCCTTTACACGTCCGCCTGGTCCAATCAGATTGATCGAATCTGAATAGCCACATTTCTTTACTGCTATAAAATTAAAATTTCATTACCCCTTTTCTTTTTACCTTTTCGTCACCGTGGGGGTTAATCTACTGCTTTGAAAGAAAAACAATCGGCGATCATTATCTTCTCCAAAAATCATCTTTTCAGGTATGAATTGTTCTTTATTTCGAAGCATCATTCTTGCACAATTGTTTCCCCTCTTTTTTTTTTTTTTTACTGTGACCTAGGGTTTAATTTGACCCCATCGACGGGGTTTCTCCGCATTAAACCTGTCGATATCAAATTCCTAATCTTGATGGCAATGGATTTTGTTATTTACCCCAAACTAGATCACCAGTTACTCTTTTTTTTAAAAAAAAAAATAGGTTAATGGCTAAATCGAAGTCTAGCGGAGAGATAACTTTTTCCTTAGGATGGACAGTTCCTCAGAATCTACCAGTCAGCCAGAATCCACTCCTAGCAACGATCCTCAAAGTCAGTCGATGGATCCGCAACACATTCCCCCGATATCGGTCGAGCTATCCGAGGCGACACCTATTCCTTTGGCGCCCGATATGCTTCTTGGTGCGGAGATCCTAAGGAACCCTCCAGAAGCAGAAAAATCCAACATCACTCTCAAGCGATTAAAACATTTAACAGCGAAACAAAACATTCCTTTTGATGACGTTCAAGTCCCCACGGAGACCGACAGACCTCACAACCACCCGGACGGTTATATAGCAATTTCTCTTTCGATGTGCAACGTGGGAGCCATTCCCCCTTTTCCTCCTTTCATCATTGATTTTTTATGTCGAATGAACTTGGCTCCAATGCAGTTTCATCCGATAGCTTATGGCAACCTGTTGTCGACTTGTTACCTATTTATGAAATTTCTGGGACATCTTCCGTCCTTTAATGACATAGCCTTCTTTTTCAACCTTAGACACAATGATAAGTCTCCTTCTTTATTTTTCTTTGAAGCTGTTCGCAGTTGGAAGATTATTGAGGAGGTTCCAGGTAAGGCAGGCGATCCCAGGAGAGACTGGTTTTGGATTAAACAACAACCGCGGTGCGCTCGATACTGGTTAAAATGCGGTAAGTTCTCCTTTATTGTTGGAGTCTCTTTCCTCAATTGATCTCTCTTTCAATATGCAGAAGGCGAGCTAGCAAGACCTGATGGGGAGGTTTATAAAGAACGCCACAGACGGCTAATCGGGATAGAAAAGAAGCAGCGGGAGTTCTGGGACTGCCTAACCGATGAGAACTTACATCGATATGCCCTCCTCGACCAACATAGGTCGAGAGGCTCAACGAAAGAAGGGCCTGACCCTACAGTGTCGGCCCGAGATGATGTACCCCCAGTTACAAAAAAGTCGGGTGATAAACATGCGACTCTACAGGTCGGAGGGCCCTCTGTTCGTCCCTTGCCTGAGAAGAAAAAGAAATCTGGTTCAAAGAAGCCTATTTTCAAAAGGCAGGTTCAGAAGGTCAAGTTTCAGGAAGTTGTTCGCGATGGGGTCAGATGCCGATCAAAAAAGAAGGTTTCTGCTAAGAGGTCTCCCAAAGTGGCACCAAGGAATATAAACAAAGAAGAATCAATTGAGGTCCATCTGAAAAATTCGGGAGTTGAAGATGATTTTCCCTTGACTCACGACTTGCAGGCGGAGCTCGACGCAGCCCCTCTTCCGGGGTTGGAAAATCTCCAAATGCCCGATGTTATTCTCTCACCTCAAAGCTTAAATCCAGATCGATTCTTTGTCCACCAATCTGAGGGAATGTCCTTTCCAGACAAACAGAGCGGCATTGGAGGTATAATTTTGTCATAGCTATAAGGTTTTATTGCACGTTAAAACACCAAATGTTTATATGCAAATTGAAGACTGCTCACTTCATTTTGCTTCCCCTACAGGTGTTGATGAAGAGTTTTATGTAGATTTGTTCGCTTCCTTCTCAAGGGACGTTGGGCCAAGGGAGGCTACTTTGCCCCATACTGAAAAATATGTCAGCGAAAAAGACAATGATAACAGGAGGAGGGAAGCAGAAGCCGTGAAGAGAGACAGGAAGGAAGAAGAAAGATAAGAATCGAGAGAAGAAAGAGGAGATTAACTGCCCAAGGACCAGGATGGGCAGAAAAAGAGATGCTTGAAAAGACATGATCGATCGTCGAAGGGTATGGACGAGTGGAGTAACACGCCCAAGAAGAGGAAAGTGGATAAATTTCCCAAGCCCAGGGAGAAAAAGGAAGCCGAGCCTTCTCGGGTGGTAACCCATCGCTCCAGTCCTATGGCTGGCACTTCTTCCGTCGACCGATTCCAAGAATTGGAACGAAATTTCCCCAATCTTGTTTTTTCTGAGATCGGAACACTTCCCGAAATACAACCATTATCCCACAGCTTTCGTCACCATATGAGCAGTAATTTGGAATACGCCTTGTCTCTATATGACGCTATGCTGGAATATGCCGAGCAGGTGAGTGGGGCATTAAAGGGAAAACTAGTCGAGCTCACTAGTTTAAAAAGGGATGTCGACAGTGGTAAGAGGACCTTCGGGTTCCTTGAAAAGAGAATTAAAGACCAAGAGTTACAGGCAGCGGCGGACAGAGAGAAGCACCGGAAAGAGGTCAAGGAGTTGAAGATTCAGGCCCAACAGAAAGGCCAGGAATGCGCCTCCATGATGGAGGAAATTGTAGCTTTGAAGAGGGATAGAGCTCAGTTAGACGTCGAAATTCAGAATTTAAAGGGTGCCCTTCATTCATCAGAGCTAGCTAAGGATCAGGCTGAAAAGAACACTGCTGCAGCGGTTGAGTCCGCTAGTAATCTGAAGCTTCAACATGACATTAAAGTCGAGACTCTCAAGGCCGAGCATGGCCGGGAGAAGGTTGATATGAAGAAGGGGCATGCTCGCCAGGTTCTTCTATTTTGCGCGGATGTTCTTCGCCGTAGGGATTTATCCTGGATGCCTGGATATCCCAAGTCGTTGGTTGATGTGTGGAAGGTACTCTTATGGGAGGAAGAGAAGAAGGCAACACAGGGTCGTCCAGTGAACAAGACGTCACTGATGACCCATATCTTGAATGACAGAGAGCGTGCCATTGTGGTGGAGGCACGAAAACAAGAAAAGAAAACGGCAGAGGCGGAGCGTCGTAAGGTAAAGGGAAAATCGGTCCTTCAAACTGAAGCTAGTGATAGTCATCCTTATGCTCCCGCGCCTTCTGCGCATAAGGTTACAGAGAGGGGTTCACCTTCTACTTTTCCATCCGACAAAGTGAAGGCCACGGAAGGACAGGTGGCTGGTTCGTGTAACAACCTGAATTTTAACAACGTGTTAAGACAAGAATCAAGGCAGAATTAAATGTTAAAACCTGAATCAGTAAAAACGGGTTGCGCCATTGCGTTCGACTTGGAAAAATACGCGAAATAGAGTCCGAAATTTCGTAAATCGGAGTCCGTATGACCAAGATATGGCCTCGCAAAGTTTCACAAAAAGTTCAAATTCGAAAACAGATTCAAAATTTTTAAAATTCAGGGTAGGCGGGAAAGATCCCGCCCAGACAGGTCGACAAGGGGGTCGACACTAGGGTCGACCTCCCCCCTCCAACCAGTTCGACACTAGAGTCGACCTGGGGGTCGACCTCCCTGGTCGGCCAGGTCGGCCTGGTGCACCTGTTTTGGCTCCTGGGTCCTGTTTTGGAGGCTTGTGACGATTTTTGAGGGCTTGGATCTATCCTAGGGTTAATCTAAGGGCCTAAACTACTCCTAATCTCTATAAAAACACCCTAGGACCTAACCTAAATCACTAAAATCAATCCTACAAAGAAGTGCTTCCAAAATCTATCTTGATCATGGCCTCCATCTCCAACTCCAAGAGATCATGCATTCAAATCGGATCCGAATCAAAGATGCTAGCTTGCTACATCAAATCAAGGGAGTGAATCAACATTGCTATGCAAGTTTTATGACGATTCTTCAACAAAGGAGCCACCTTTCTTCGTCAAGACGATTCATGCTCATAACCCCTTAGCCACGCTATGTAAGTTCTAGCTACTTCTAGATCTAAACGGTAGTCTTAATGATGGCATGGAATAAAACGATATTAAACTAAGTATGCTACCCTATATGAAACTTGTCATGCCTCTTTTGCTTGAACCTATGACTTTTGGCTATTCTTAGTGACAAAATCATGCTATTCATGTTATGATTAACCTAGTTTATCTTGCAAGTTTGAATCTTTATCTATGGAATGCTAGCATGAACCTTTGGGAACCATTAGACTTGTGAAACATTGGCAAAGATTTGACTTTGGGGCTTATGCATGTAAATGAACCCAAACCCCTTATGTTATCGTGCATGTTTGTGGCCAAATTCCCTTATGATACTATGCATGTTTTTGGCCAAATTCCCTTATGATACTATGCATGTTTGTGGTCAAATTCCCTTATGATACTATGCATGTTTGTGGCCAAAAACCCCTTATGATGCTATGCATATTTTGAGGCCAAACCCCCTTATGATACCATGCATATTTGTGGCCAACCCCTTCTTGGCATCATGCATGTTTTGAGGCCAATATGTAGCATAGTATCCTTACTATGTTGGCTCGCTTTTACTTGGGTTGGAAACACGATTTGGGGTAGGATAGACGAGCGTGATTATGACATGAAAATTTGATATGGGATTTCATGAAAATATGACACTCATGTTACACATAAATGGGGACATGACATGTGAGGTAAACATGGGACTTGAAACTAGACACGGGGGTTGTAAGTGTAATATGACAAACATGAAAGTGGCCAACTCGAGGTTGGGTTGAGTTTGTAGCATAAATCTACCCGGACCCGCCCGGCTTAACTAGTGGCAACAAACAATAGGATCCAATGTGAGAAGTTGGTCATGTCGCGCTTAAGACTCGAGGTTAGACTAGGTTGTGGTGTAAAACTAGCCGGACCCGCCCGACTTAACTAGTAACCACAACAAGGTCTAATGTGAGAGGTTGAGAGTGCATTAATTAAATTAATGCCACATGATAAGGTTAAGTAAATTTGACTAATGACACTTAACCGATATGACACTAATGGGTAGGTTAAGTGGGACCGGGCTTGATTTCTTAATGTCACTTAACCATACAAGACAATTAGGGGATGGGGTTAAGTAATTTACACTTAACTAATCCGACTTGGTAATTAGATGGGGTTAAGTAATTTAGACTTAACTAATCTAAACACAGTAATTAGATGGGGTTAATTAATCTATACTTAACTAATCTAAACACGGTAATTCGATGGGGTTAAGTTAAACACTTAACCAATCTAGACTTGGTAATTCAATGAGGTTAAGCAATCAATACTTAACCAACTTAACATGATAATTTAATGGGGTTAAGTAACTTATAATTAACCAATTATACATGATGATTTGATGAGGTTAAGTAACCTATACTTAACCAATCTAACATGTGGACTTGATAGGGTTAAGTCACAAGACCTTTTGAATATACTTAACCCTTGTAGTATGATTAGTGGATGAGGTTAAGCTAACCCATACTTAACCAATCCGGCTCGATGATCTGATGCGATTTAGATAATTTATGCTTGATCAATCTAACACGATAATCTGATAGGGTTAAGACAAACCAATACTTAACCAATTTGACTTGATAGGGTTAAGTCATGCGCTTCTTGGTACACTTAACCAACTTGTAGGGCTAAGCCTTGAACTTAAATACTTAGCCAATCTTGACATGATTCGTAGGCGGGCTAAGTCATGAACCTGAATAACAACACTTAACCCAATAGACAAAACCCTAGTGAGAGGAACTAGGTAGAAAATCGTGGTTAATCAAGGGTAACGGGGAAAAGAAGCTAAGTGGTAAACCTTAGTTAAGTATAACTAAGTAATAATCCTTAGCCAAGGACATGGGACTAGTTCATGAATGGATGAGTAACCCGATATGGTAGGTCATCGCTTAAACACACGAGGAGGAGCAAATTATCCGACTTGGATAAGAGCTCCAACGAACTGGGTGACGAAGCGGTAGCTTCGGGGGACGTGAGGGTACTCTTGGTATCCCTCTGTGAGGTGACAGGTGGTCCATGAAACCCGGCCTCACAGAGGTTAAGGTCTGCGATAGAAGAGCCAAGAGTATGCCTTGGTTGCTATGCCAGCGACCTAAAGACTAGGATGGATTAGCGTGGAGTCGACGATACTTGATTTTGCCCTGGATAGCACGTCGCCGACTACCTACTATCTTTAGTCAATCGTGTACGTACGGAAAGGCAGAGAACTCCCAACAGACCATATACTTGCTATCGAGTTGTGGGTGAGGTTGGCCAATAGGAAAGTGGGGCTATAGTGGGGCCGGGATGTAGTTCTCATACATGATTTTTCTTGGATTTCCTTTAAGTAGTTGAGGGAGGGGTCACGTGGGACCATAGCCACGGATACAAAAACAGACCTTGATATCTGCATTAGCAGACGACTTAAAGCTCCCGATCGAGTTCCGTATTTCTTGATTTGCCCTGGCACGGGACTCGGATGGCACATTGAGGTACATGTGCGTCTAGACATGGAAAATGATTCACGATACATACGTGGAATAAAGGGCGCGGTTGACGGGTGGCATAATCCCTAGTTGCCCTAGGTGGCCTGAACCCAAACCGAGACACGGGAACGTTCATTAGGTAGCATAATCCCTAGTGGTCCTAGGTGGCATAAATCCTAAGTGAACACGCGATAGTTCATGGTAAGAAAACATAACCAGATCAAGGGTAGCAGTCCAAAACAACTTCAAGGATAAAATGGTACTACGTTGAGGTGGTATAGATTTACATGGGAAAGCCTGTACGACCTACGGCAAAGGACTGAACTTAAACATGGAAAGAAACATACGAGTGGGGAAAACCTACATATGCTATATATTAGGTTGACATGGACCATTACATGACATTGGGCATGGGACATTCATAGTTAACACATGACGCGGGTTGGGATACTAGTACGAGAGGTGCAGAGCAAATATACATGATAGGTACCGTGGGATGTTATACACGACAGATACCTTGTGATAGTATACTTGATAGAAACCTGACGATGTGATACCTTGATTCTTGACACCGTAGTTTATCATGATACCTTGGTTTACCTTGCTACAGTAGTTCATCCAGTTATCTTGGTTTAGCTTATCTATCTTGTTGTCATCCTTATGTTTACTTTCAGTTTATGCATGTCATGTTACCTTTACCTGTTTTTATGCTGGAAGTAGATAGGACTTACCAGTCTTTATGACTGACCCGTTTTCTTTCGCCTCTTTGTCTTCCGTTTCCCCCCCAGGTTTACAGGGAGGAAACACTGTTATTTAGTTCGGGCTTCCTCTGCTTGAAGGTCATCATGCATGGCTTGGACTTTTCTTGGCTATGGCTACCTTACTGTTTTATTTGGGGAATAATTTATGAAAAGGTTATGCTTCTTTATTATTGCAAGACAGGTTTTGATGTATTCTGATGTAAAAGGCTTTAGACCTTATTTTATAAGGTAATGAAATTTGTTTTACTTCCGCTGTTTTATATATATGTTCTATCTTGTAATATTTCTGTGCATGTTTACCTCGATAATGCTTCACCAAACCTAGTGCATTCCCTTTGTGAGTGACCCTAGCAGAGGTGGGGTGTTACATTTGGTATCAGAGCAGAAGGTTACCAGACTGGGCAAAAGTTTAAAAAAAAAACCTTCTGAAAACTATTTGAAAAACCGTTAACAAAGAAGCATTTTTCAAGAAAATTTTGTTTCTAAAGGTTATTCCCAAAAATCCATTAGCACCATCCTTTGTTTCCTTGATTGGACCTCTTTTCCTTTCTTTCCTCCATCTGTAGTCACAGTAGTTTTAACTGCGACTAATCCTTGTCTAGCTACGTAAGTGTTTTCCCGTGCGATGGAGGAAGTTCTCGAGAGACCTGTTACCGAAGTTATAAGAAGGGATAATAAGAGCAAGGATAAAGGACACGAGCTTAAGAATAAGCAACTTGTTGGTGTGGCTTGATCCACAAAGGAAGATAAGGACAAGATCAGCGAGAGGGCAATTGTATGCTCTCATTTCCAGCGTACCTAAGAGGAATGGTACCGTTTCTGTTAAAGGTTTAGCCTTTCTTTTCTATCATTCCATCCAGACTTTGTTTTGATCATCGCATCAATTAAGTCTGCCTCGATAGTTAAGTCTCTGCACCTTAGCACTAGCATGGTAGAGGATCCCATTTTTGTCCCAAAAATCTGGTTGGAAAGTCGGTCCATTTATTCATGACTTGTTTGGATTTGAGAACGTCTATGCCAAGTGTTGAGATTAGAAGCAATGCTTCTATTGTTGAGCTATGGATGGATTCTAGGGGTAAAGTGGTTATCCAGTAAGGGATACCATTCTCGGTTTTGAAAAGAGGGTAGTCAGACTCTTGGCTTGCTTTGGTAATACCCTCGAAGCCTCGTGTAACCTTTTGGGCTTTGTCATGGTTAGTTACCTAGAATCATTTGATGTATTTATCGGAAACCTCTGATCCGATCAAGCAACGTTCACCAATAAGGCGGATGGTTCATTCCGCTTAAGCATGGGCTGTAGGAATCACCCTAGTAAGTGCACGTGGTAACATGGAATGGCATCGGTAAACGAGATCCAGAATTCAATAGTGAATTTTGGATAGCTTGCATGAGTACGCAGATATGTTTGGGCCGAGCATGCTAGGGAAAGAATAAGTGGAAGTGAAACAAGAAGCGACCGTGAAATGAGTCCCGACTCATACCTTGGAAATAGGAATCAAGGAGCTACGAAATCATGAAGTCAAAGGCGGTCAAAGCACAATGGAATTAAGCTCAAGGAAATGCGGCTTAGACGCGCACAACATGTCTCTTTTTAAGAGTATATCTTTGATCCTTGGTTCTCCTGTAGAGCTTACTTGCATGCTATCGCTTGGTGGATATCCTCTCGGTCTTGTCTCTGTTGCAAACCCCATAAGGAGTTTGTCTTGTTTATCTTCTCGATCCTATCTTGGGAACCTTAGATAGAACCCTATGGATGTAAACATGTATTTGAAACATGTTATGATTGATATGGTTGCAAATGGTTGCAAGTGGTTGCTCGTGGATGCGCGAATACACATTAGATACTAAATTGACGCGGTCACGTTTCATGTTGCATATGCACGAGTATTTATACTTGTTTATGGATGAAATTGAATGTGTTATCATGCGGATGTTGCATATGAATGAATGTTTGTGCACGCATATAGTACTTATATGACTAGGACTATTTGCATACATGTTGGACTCATGGCACTAAACATATTTTGCATTAGAAAGATCATTCAGGCCTGATCATTAGCATTAGCTAAGGAGCATATACACACACATTTTGCATATGTTCATATGGCATTAGAAATCGTCTAAGGACAATGGTTGCCTATGGATGATGTTTTGAGTAGATGAATGATGGATGGTAGGATGCGTTCTTCCTAACTTGGAGATTTCGGGGACGAAATCCTTAAAGGAGGGGAGAATGTAACAACCCGAATTTTAACAACGTGTTAAGACAAGAATCAAGACAGAATTAAATGTTAAAATCTGAATCAGGGAAAATGAGCTGCGCCATTGCATTCGTCTCGGAAAAATACGCGAAATAGAGTCCGAAATTTCGTAAATCGGAGTCCGTATGACCAAGATATGGCCTCGCAAAGTTTCACGAAAAGTTCAAATTCGAAAACAGATTCAAAAGTTTCAAAATTCAGGGTTGACGGGAAAGATCCCGCCCAGACAGGTCGATAGGGGGGTCGACACTAGGGTCGACCTCCCCCCCCCCAACCAGGTCGACACTAGAGTCGACCTGGGGGCCGACCAGGGTGTCAACCTCCCTGTTCGGCCAGGTCGGCCTGGTGCACCTGTTTTGGCTCCTGGGTCCTGTTTCGGAGGCTTGTGACGATTTTTGAGGGCTTGGATCTATCCTAGGGTTAATCTAAGGGCCTAAACTACTCCTAACCTCTATAAAAACACCCTAGGACCTAACCTAAATCACTAAAATCAATCCTACAACGAAGTGCTTCCAAAATCTATCTTGATCATGGCCTCCATCTCCAACTCCAAGAGCTCATGCATTCAAATCGGATCCGAATCAAAGATGCTAGCTTGCTACATCAAATCAAGGGAGTGAATCAACGTTGCTATGCAAGTTTCATGACGATTCTTCAACAAAAGAGCCACCTTTCTTCGTCAAGACGATTCATGCTCATAACCCCTTAGCCATGCTATGTAAGTTCTAGCTACTTCTAGATCTAAACGGTAGTCTTAATGATGGCATGGAATAAAACGAGATTAAACTAAGTATGCTACCATATATGAACCTTGTCATGCCTCTTTTGCTTGAACCTATGACTTTTGGCGATTCTTAGTGTCTAAATCATGCTATTCATGTTATGATTAACCTAGTTTATCTTGCAAGTTTGAATCTTTATCTATGGAATGCTAGCATGAACCTTTGGGAACCATTAGACTTGTGAAACATTGGCAAAGATTTGACTTTGGGGCTTATGCATGTAAATGAACCCAAACCACTTATGTTATCATGCATGTTTGTGGCCAAATTCCCTTATGATACTATGCATGTTTTTGGCCAAATTCCCTTATGATACTATGCATGTTTGTGGCCAAATTCCCTTATGATACTATGCATGTTTGTAGCCAAAAACCCCTAATGATGCTATGCATATTTTGAGGCCAAACCCCCTTATGATACCATGCATATTTGTGGCCAACCCCTTCTTGGCATCATGCATGTTTTGAGGCCAATATGTAGCATAGTATCCTTACTATGTTGGCTCGCTTTTACTTGGGTTGGAAACACGATTTGGGGTAGGATAGACGAGCGTGATTATGACATGAAAATTTGATATGGGATTTCATGAAAATATGACACTCATGTTACACCTATATGGGGACATGACATGTGGGGTAAACATGGGACTTGAAACTAGACACGGGGGTTGTAAGTGTAATATGACAAACATGAAAGTGGCCAACTCGAGGTTGGGTTGAGTTTGTAGCATAAATCTACCCGGACCCGCCCGGCTTAACTAGTGGCTACAAACAATAGGATCCAATGTGAGAATTTGGTCATGTCGCGCTTAAGACCCGAGGTTAGACTAGGTTGTGGTGTAAAACTACCCGGACCCGCCCGGCTTAACTAGTTACCACAACAAGGTCTAATGTGAGAGGTTGAGAGTGCATTAATTAAATTAATGCCACATGATAAGGTTAAGTAAATTTGACTAATGACACTTAACCGATATGACACGAATGGGTAGGTCAAGTGGGATCGGGCTTGATTTCTTAATGACACTTAACCATACAAGACAATTAGGGGATGGGGTTAAGTAATTTACACTTAACTAATCCGACTTGGTAATTAGATGGGGTTAAGTAATTTAGACTTAACTAATCTAAACACGGTAATTAGATGAGGTTAAGTAACCTATACTTAACTAATCTAAACACGGTAATTCGATGGGGTTAAGTTAAACACTTAACCAATCTAGACTTGGTAATTCAATGAGGTTAAGCAATCAATACTTAACCAACTTAACATGATAATTTAATGGGGTTAAGTAACTTATAATTAACCAATTATACATGATGATTTGATGAGGTTAAGTAACCTATACTTAACCAATCTAACATGTGGACTTGATAGGGTTAAGTCACAAGACCTTTTGAATATACTTAACCCTTGTAGTATGATTAGTGGATGAGGTTAAGCTAACCCATACTTAACCAATCCGGCTCGATGATCTGATGCGATTTAGATAATTTATGCTTGATCAATCTAACACGATAATCTGATAGGGTTAAGACAAACCAATACTTAACCAATTTGACTTGATAGGGTTAAGTCATGCGCTTCTTGGTATACTTAACCAACTTGTAGGGCTAAGCCTTGAACTTAAATACTTAGCCAATCGTGACATGATTCGTAGGCGGGCTAAGTCATGAACCTGAATAACAACACTGAACCCAATAGACAAAACCCTAGTGAGAGGAACTAGGTAGAAAATCGTGGTTAATCAAGGGTAACGGGGAAAAGAAGCTAAGTGGTAAACCTTAGTTAAGTATAACTAAGTAATAATCCTTAGCCAAGGACAAGGGACTAGTTCATGAGTGGATGAGTAACCCGATATGGTAGGTCATCGCTTAAACACACGAGGAGGAGCAAATTATCCGACTTGGATAAGAGCTCCAACGAACTGGGTGACGAAGCGGTAGCTTCGGGGGACGTGAGGGTACTCTTGGTATCCCTCTGTGAGGTGACAGGTGGTCCATGAAACCCGGCCTCACAGAGGTTAAGGTCTGCGATAGAAGAGCCAAGAGTATGCCTTGGTTGCTATGCGAGCGACCTAAAGACTAGGATGGATTAGCGTGGAGTCGACGATACTTGATTTTGCCCTGGATAGCACATCGCCGACTACCTACCATCTTTAGTCAATTGTATACGTACGGAAAGGCAGAGAACTCCCAACAGACCATATACTTGCTATCGAGTTATGGGTGAGGTTGGCCAATAGGAAAGTGGGGCTATAGTGGGGCCGGGATGTAGTTCTCATACATGATTTTTCTTGGATTTCCTTTCAGTAGTTGAGGGAGGGGTCACCTGGGACCATAGCCACGGATACAAAAACAGACCTTGATATCTTCCTTAGCAGACGACTTAAAGCTCCCGACCGAGTTCCGTATTTCTTGATTTGCCCTGGCACGGGACTCGGATGGCACATTGAGGTACATGTGCGTCTAGAAATGGAAAACGATTCACGATACATACGTGGAATAAAGGGCGCGGTTGACGGGTGGCATAATCCCTAGTGGCCCTAGGTGGCCTGAACCCAAACCGAGACACGGGAACGTTCATTAGGTAGCATAATCCCTAGTGGTCCTAGGTGGCATAAATCCTAAGTGAACACGCGATAGTTCATGGTAAGAAAACATAACCAGATCAAGGGTAGCAGTCCAAAACAACTTCAAGGATAAAATGGTACTACGTTGAGGTGGTATAGATTTACATGGGAAAGCCCGTACGACCTACGGCAAAGGACTGAACTTAAACATGGAAAGAAACATACGAGTGGGGAAAACCTACATATGCTATATATTAGGTTGACATGGACCATTACATGACATTGGGCATGGGACATTCATAGTTAACACATGACGCGGGTTGGGATACTAGTACGAGAGGTGCAGAGCAAATATACATGATAGGTACCGTGGGATGTTATACATGACAGATACCTTGTGATAGTATACCTGATAGAAACCTGACGATGTGATACCTTGATTCTTGACACCGTAGTTTATCATGATACCCTTGTTTACCTTGCTACAGTAGTTCATCCAGTTATCTTGGTTTAGCTTATCTATCTTGTTGTCATCCTTATGTTTACTTTCAGTTTATGCATGTCATGTTACCTTTACCTGTTTTTATGCTGGAAGTAGATAGGACTTACCAGTCTTTATGAATGACCCCGTTTTCTTTCGCCTCTTAGTCTTCCGTTTCCCCCCAGGTTTACAGGGAGGAAACACTGTTATTTAGTTTGGGCTTCCTCTGCTTGAAGGTCATCATGCATGGCTTGGACTTTTCTTGGCTATGGCTACCTTACTATTTTATTTGGGGAATAATTTATGAAAAGGTTATGCTTCTTTATTATTGCAAGACAGGTTTTGATGTATTCTGATGTAAAAGGCTTTAGACCTTATTTTATAAGGTAATGAAATTTGTTTTACTTCCGCTGTTATATATATATATGTTCTGTCTTGTAATATTTCTGTGCATGTTTTCCTCGATAATGCTTCACCAAACCTAGTGCATTCCCTTTGTGAGTGACCCTAGCGGAGGTGGGGTGTTACAGTTCGAATATGGAAGGTGGGCTTCTCCTCTCTCCTTTTTCTTTTTCAAATCCTTATCTTCCTCCAATTTACATGTATCTTTTCTCTTTTTCAGGGATTTCCATCGCTTCTGAGACGGCGAACGAAGGGTCTATTGCCGAGAAAAAGGGCGTTACTGAAGAGGTGATCAAGGCCGTAGGAGCAGAAACGGTCGACTTAGTATCTCCTGATGTCGAGATTATTGAAGAATCCAAAAAATAGGGTCGCCCATCTATGGCCGAGACCAAGGATCAGGAAGACAAGGAAATTTTCGCTTTGAAGCCCGAGCCTACTGAAGATCCTGCACACACTGGACTTCCTCAATTCAATCCCGCAACTATTATATCTGTAGCTCCATTCCCTGCTATTTTGGCGAATCCACAGGCTTCTACTCCGAATCCTCGCTCCTTTGGTAGCACGCTTGGTGGGTCAAGACGCGTGATGACCACTGAGGAGATGTTAGAGATGGTCAAACAGAAGGAGTTAGCTGAGATGGTGGAACAAGGATTGATGCCGCCTCCCTTTTAAACTTTCCATTTCTGTGTAACTTTTTGATGATGTAGCGTTATCCGGATAGCACCTGTCAAGCAGTAATATTTTGTAATGATGTCAGGGTACTTTAAATGAAAATCAACTTATCTTGTGAATGATGATAACGTGTATATAAACGTCGTATGAATTTCATGGCTATGTTTCTTTTTTTTAAACATTAAGGATATGTCGCCCTTCATCCTAATCGGGGGCAATGGCTACGTCTTTTGCCTCCAATGTCAGGTAGTAATCTGAGTGGCGAACTCCCCCATCGAGTTTAAGTTGTCTCATCCTTAATCAAAACCTGGATGTAACTAAACAGGGGCGCCTTGAGGCTTTTATACTTATCCTTTGATCAGTAAAGGGTAAAGTTCTACTGTTTGAGCGGTCTTTTGTCAAGTTGCACCATTCACGCTCGGGTGTCGTTTATGCTCTTCCTCAAGTCAATGAGGTCGAGAGTCGAGGTCTGATAATCGATCAGTTTGTATGGATAGGCGTCAGTCTTATCCTTGATCCATCTAAGGTAAAGATTATAAGGTCAGTCGTTCAATCACGATTGCTGGTTATTCTATAATTACAACAAATTAGAGCAGGAACGGAGACGCTTATTTATTATGCTAATGCGACCGATGATGGTCGCTTATTACAACGCCAGAAACAAATAAATCAGTAATCTAAATGCAGAAAGAAGGTAAAAACATTGAAATACAAATTCTAAGAAAGATAATGTCGTAAATGCTCTGTGTTCCATGCTCTTTGAAACAGCTCGCCATCCACAGTTACCAGTCTGAAACTTCCATTATCGAGCTTTCTCTGAATGACGTAGGGTCCTTCCCATTTCGGGCCCATATGTACAGGAACCGGAAAGATTCGTTTCAAGACCAGATCGCCTACTTCGAAGATTTTGGTCGGACCTTCTTATTATAATATCGAGCGACTCTTTGCCTATGAGCTTGGGCACGAAGATTTGCTTCTTCTCTTTTTTCGTCGATCATGTCCAAAGACGTCAAAAGAAGTACCTTGTTAGTCAGGGGATCATAATATGTTGTTCGGTGAGTCGGAACTTCAAGCTCGATCGGAAGGACTGCTTCGGATCCATATGACAAAGCAAAGGGGGTATGGCCCGTAGCGGTCTTATGGGTAGTACGATATGCCCATAGTGCCAAGGGTAATTCGTTGACCCATTTTCCTTTAGCGCGTTCATGTCGTTTCTTCAAAATGGTCTTAATGATCTTATTGATCGCTTCGAATTGACCATTGGATTGGGGATGTGCGACTGCAGTGTACTTCTTTTCAATATGATATTTCTCACAAAAATCTCGAAATTCTAAACTGTCGAACTGAGTTCCGTTATCTGTGACAATAGTTCGAGCCACTCCATATCGGCATATGATATTCCTGACGATGAAGTTGATAACTTTTTTCGTTGTGATTGTAGTCATCTGCTCAGCTTCCGCCCATTTTGTGAAGTAGTCTACCGCCGCAATTGCATATCTTGCACCCCTTTTCGAAATAGGCAACGTTCCTATGATGTCAATTCCCCACACAGCAAACGGCCAAGGACTAGTCATCGGGGTAATATTCGTCGGGAGTGCCCGTGGGATTTGCGCGAATCTCTGGCACTTACCACATTTTTTGGCATAGTTGGAAGCATCCCTATTGATGGTTGGCCAGAAATACCCATAGCGCAGTATTTTTTGGGCAAGGGCTTGCCCCCCGTTATGTGCTCCGCAATCCCCCTCATGTACTTCCTGCAATATCCTTTTAATGTCGTTGTTGGCTATACACCGGAACATAGGAATAGAAAATCCTCTCCTATAGAGTTGGACTTACTGAATAAGGTACCTAGAGGCTCGTCGTACCAAAGCTCGTTTTTCGTTTTTCTTTTCGGGTAATTGCCCGTGGAGAAGGAAATTTTTAATGGGAGTCATCCATGATTCCTCTTCGGGTTCGTCATCTGTTTGATCGACATCCATTTGGTCGATGCTCGGCATCCTTAAGGTTTCCACGGGAACTAACTCTGTTTCGCTCGGATGGTCCGAACTAGCAATTTTAGCTAGTCTATCCGCTTTCTGGTTTTCTATTCGAGGGACATGGGAGATGCTGTATCGGTCGAAGCTCCGTAGCAGCTTCTCGGCTTCTTTGAGGTAAGAGGTCAGTCGCTCTCCTCGGGTTACGAATTCTTTTCTGACTTGGCAAACTACAAGCTGTGAGTCACAATAGATGTCGAGCGATGTTATCTTCAGGTTTTTCGCCAGTTTGAGTCCAGCAATCAGGGCTTCGTATTCAGAGTCGTTATTGGTTGCTAAAAATTCTAATATCAGAGCATAATAGACCGAGCGCCCCTCAGGGGACAAAAGTACAATGCCAGCTCCTGAACGTTGTCTATTTCGAGTCCCATCCGTGTAGAGCTTCCAATTGACTAGCTTCTGCTCGATATTCATGGGCTTAGGGTCCTCGTCTTGACATTCTTTCTCCGGGGTTGTGACTCTGCTATGAAATTAGCCAAAGCTTGTCCTCAGATCGATTTCCGAGGAATAAAGGTTAAGTCAAACTGGCTTAATTCAATATTCCATTTTAGCAATCTCCCACTCGCTTCTGGCCTTTGTAAGATTTGTCGAAGAGGCTGATCAGTGAATATCTTAATTGGATTGGCCTGGAAGTAGTGTCGAAGCTTCCTCGACGTGATTATCAAACTATAGGCCAATTTTTCAATTTTAGGATAATTGCGTTCGGCCCCGGTTAATTTCTTACTCACATAGTAGACTGGTCGCTGTACTCGATCTTCTTCTCGGACAAGAACTGAGCTGAGCGCATGTGCTGATACTTCTAAGTAAACGAACAAGTCCTCATGATCGACAGCTTTGGAGAGAATAGGAGGCTTTTCAAGATGGTCGAGTAGATTGCGAAAAGATTCGACACAGTCAGGTGTCCAAGAAAAGTTTCGCTTTCCTCTTTTTATTAATTCAAAGAACGGCAGGCATTTATCAGTGGCTTTCGAGATGAACCGTCCCATAGCTGCTACCTTTCCTGCTAAACTCTGAACATCCTTTATCCGGAGAGGTCCCTGGATCCCTTTAAGGGCTGCAATCTGGTCGGGATTGATCTCGATTCCACGGGAACTCACAACGAAACCGAGGAATTTGCCCAATGCTACTCCAAAAGAACACTTCAGCGGATTTAGCTTCATCCCATATACTCGGAGGATGTCAAACATCCTTGACAGGCCGTCCACATGCTCGGACGATTGTTTTGATTTTACCAACATGTCATCTACATATACTTCCATTGTTTTCCCAATTTGATCATGAAACATTCGACTGACTAACCTTTGATAGGTAGCTCCTGCGTTCTTTAGGCCAAAAGGCATCACTATATAACAATATAGTCCGAGATCAGTAATAAAGATGATGTGTTCTTGGTCAGGGACATGCATGGCAATTTGATTATATCCGGAATATGCGTCCATGAATGAGAGTAGCTCGTGCCCGTCGGTCGAGTCAACCAACTGGTCGATCCTAGGTAACGGGAAGCTGTCTTTGGGGCATGCTTTGTTTAGGTCAGAGAAATCGATACAAGTTCTCCATTTCCCATTAGCCTTCTTCACAAGTACCGGGTTAGCTATCCAGTCGGGATAGGTTGATCCCGGATGAACCCAACTCATTGGCCTGTAACTTCCCGATTTCCTCCTTCAAAGCTCTCGACCTTTCAGGGCCTAACATTCTCCTTTTTTGCTTTACTGGAGTATATTTTGGGTCGATGCTGAGGGAGTGGGTTATAATAGATGGAGATATCCCACACATGTCAGCATGGGTCCAGGCGAACATGTCCAAGTTTGCCCGAAGGAATTCACTTAACTCCCTCGTCCGGAGGGGATCAAGGTGAGATCCAATCTTTAGGACCTTGTTGGGATCATTACCGTCGATGGGTATTTCTATGGTGGCCTCATTTGGGGCCGCCTTTCTGCACCCCGACTCATCGTCATCTCGTGGGTCGTTGTCTTCGACCTCACAAGCTGACGGTCCTGGTCGGGGTGTTTTCTGTAATTGCTATGCCTCCTTACTTTCCCCCGAGGGGGAAGATTTCTTAGACTCTTTGTTACCGCCGTTCCGTAGCTCCTTCCATTCTGCCATATAGCATGCTCGACCTGTTACCTGGTCTCCTCGCATAGTTCCGATTCCGTTATCCGTGGGGAACTTCAAAAGTAAACACCAAGGGGCTATACATGCTCGAAACACAGTCAGGGCAGGCCGCCCCAGGAAAGCGTTATAATGCGAGTTGATATTCATTACAACAAATGGCAGAATCCTGACTATTCGTCGATCCCCATCTCGTTATTCCACTGATAGCTTGACCTGGCCGATGGGTTCGGTGGTCGACCCATTGAACCCGCGTATCTGACTTTCATACAGCTCCAAGTCCTTTACATCTAACTTCATTTGGTTGTAGGTCTGCTTAAATAGGAT
Source organism: Allium sativum (assembly GCA_030737875.1). Taxonomy (NCBI): domain Eukaryota; kingdom Viridiplantae; phylum Streptophyta; class Magnoliopsida; order Asparagales; family Amaryllidaceae; genus Allium; species Allium sativum. The sequence continues at coordinate 592,669,444 of CM060913.1, read as the reverse complement.
GTTTACTGAACTCCCGTTGTCAATCAAAACCTTTCGGACGGTAGCTGGGCCAATAATAGCTGTTATTACCAATGGATCGACCGTAGGAATTTCTATACCAGATGATTCTCGCTCGCGGAAGATGATATCCTCGCCCATCGTTCTTCTTTGTTTGACAGGACTCGTGGCTTCACAGGGATCTACTTCTGCAACATCAAGATGTTTTGCGGCGTTGACGTATCGTTCCATGGCTCTAATGCTATGACCCGTGGGATGCGGTCCTCCCACGATGGTATTAATAACAATCCCCTTTCCTTTTTCTTGAGGGGTAGCACGAGCCGTGGCTTGGTTTTGCTTAGGCATCGAAGTTCCTTGCCCCCTGTCCCTTAGAGCTGTTTTATATTCATCAAGTTTTCCTTCTCGAATCAGCTTTTCCACGATGTCTCTAAGATGTCGACACTCATTGGTCGTACGCCTATAAATGTCATGGAATAAACAGTACTTCCCGGTTGCACGCTCCTTCTCTGTAGGCTCTCGTGGGGGCGGCTTCTTATATGTTTCAAACACCTGGAAGCGGGGACGCTTCCGGGACGTTGTTTCGAGTCGACGGATTGAAGGCATCCCGCTGACCGTCTTCTTCCAGCTGCGCATCTTCTTGCCTTAAACGGACGTTGGCTTTTTCATAGAAAGCTTCAATCGTGGTTGGCGGTTTTCCAATCAAATATTTCCCGAACTCGGTTCGTTTGTCGATGCCATCGACCATGGCCATCAAAACGGTCTCGTGGTTTGTAACACCCAAATGCGCTAAGGTCACTCACTAAGGGAATGCCTTAGTTTTGGTGGAGTATTTTTAGTGAGTATAGAACAGAAAAATTACAACAGGACAGATATAAGTAATACTTGAAATGTAAAACATCATTTCATTGCAGCGGAAAGTAAAACATGTTTGGTTACATCACAAAACCATAACAAGAGTCAGGTAAATAATATCCATCCTGATAAAATAGAAGCACATAATCCCAGTACATAGATAATAGCCAAAATAGAAAAGATAAACCGAGCTTTACTTCTACGGTCCAAGCCCCAAAAGATAGATATAGCGGTCTGGTCCAAGCCCACTAGTGCTAGGCCCACTCTGAAAACCTGAGGGTTGGGAAAAAGATAAACAACAACGGGGTCAGACATAAGTCTGAGTGAGTCCTATAACCCTAACAATACAATCATTAAAGTAATTAGGGTATGATATAAACAAGGTACGGTACCTCTGGGGATAATGACTACACTAAGTAGCCAACAAAACACAGGATGTACTACGATAACCGAAAAGACGCATTTATCCACCCAAGGATAATTACCAGCTTTCACCACCCTAGATCTACCCACCCAAGGGTAATTCCTACACTGCACCACACCAGTTCTACCCACCAAGAGTAATTCCTACTTAAAGGTTGATCCCTCCCAAGGACTTAGAAATTTTCCCCAGTAGTTTCGTGTACCACTAGCCCACTACATAGGTGCCGTCTGCCCCTATCTCCACTAGGTGTACTTAGTAATTTTACCCAGTAGTTTCGTGTACCCCTACATAGGTTCCGTCTGCCCCTATCTTTATTAGGTGTACCCACTACTCCCCAGCGATCGGCTACCTACCGTAGATACCCGTGCTGGTCCCACGATGGGGTGTATCATTCCCCAAAGTGGCCACCTGATAATATCAACGGTGCACGGCTTTATATCTACACGATGCAATAACGGCTTATCTACCAGCCCAGGCCCACACACGCATATGAAACCCGTTGGACTTGCGTTGCCACCGCTAACCCGTTTTGGCCTCTTATAGTCAAGCCCAATATGCGTGTCCCGTCACTCGACTAGAGTCGAGCCCACAAAGATACGTTTGGGATATTGGTTGAAATGGGCCCCCACAAGCTACTACTTAAGCTTGCTACTTTTATCTAGTGCATCCCACTTAACCCCTTATATAGTCATGCCCACTTACATGTTAAGATTTGGTTAAGTCATCAATCATATTTCAATTGCCACTTAGGGCACCCACTAGATTTCCACATGCCACCAAAAGCACTTACTTAACCCTTCACCCATGTTTTAATTACATGTCCCACTTTGGTTAAGTATTCTAATCGTATTTTCTATTGCCACCCAAGGCAACCCACTAGTTTCCTCATGCCACCCAAGGCACCCCCACTAGTTACTACATGCCACCCAAGGCACCCACTTAACCCTCATGTCCCACTACATGCTAATTTGGTTAAGTGTTTCTTAATTAATTAAGACCGTGATCTCCCATAAAGACCTCCCACATTAGACTGACTTTTATGACAACTGGTTAAGCCGGTAAGGTCCGGGCAGTTTTACGTCATAACAGAGTCTAACCTCGTGTCTTTACTTTAATCACGTATTTAATTTGTGCCTAAGACCTCCCACATTGGGCTAACATTTGTAGCTACTGGTTAAGCCGGTTGGGTCCGGGCAGTTTTACACTACAAATGAGTCTAACCTCGTGTCTTAGTCGATTAATTACACCTAATTAATCACCCCCATATTTATTAATTATCCCTAATTAATATTCACATTTACAAGAATATGGGTAGACCTAACTCAATAGGTAAATTCCCAATTCCATAACATGGGTAGACCTAACTCAATAGGTAAATTCCCATGGGGTAGACCTAACTCAATAGGTAAATTCCCACTTATGCTTATTCATTTTATGGTATGCTTAATCATAACCATTTCACACCATTTCATTAACAAGTCTATTAACCCCATCGTTTCCCACGTACTTATGCTAACACGACATATTTCCAAGAGAAGATTCTTTCGCAATTAACATGGGTTTCACTTAGCATACCTTAGCATTAACATGGGTTAAAAGGTGTCCACTTACATCATGATATTAACCCAACTAGCATTACTAAATAACCCAACTTGCATGAACATACATATGTCATATATACAAAGGCAACTTGCATAAGTGTTCATGGGTTATACAAAGGTGAACTTGCATGTGTCTTAAAGGTGTGAACTTGCACAACATGTTACATGTTAACTTGCATAACATCATACACATAACTTGCATAATATCATAAACATAACTTGCATATCAACATACACATAACTTGCATAACATCATGCACATAACTTGCATAACCTCATACACATAACTTGCATATGAACTTGCATAACAACATGTACATAACTTACATAACATCATACACATAACTTGCATAACATGTTGAGCTTGCATATAAGCATACACATAACTTGTATAACATGTTGAACTTGCATGTATGACTTGCATCTTAAAGGAGGGTAAACATGCATAGCATATAAAGGTGTCATCTTGCATATGTATGCATCACATTTAAAAGGGTAAACTTGCATGTCATGATTTATGCATAATACCAAACACTTAGCATGCATAAAACCCAATACTTAGCATGCATAGAATCAATTACTTATTATGCATAAACACACCACTTAACTTGCATAAACCCAAACACTTAGCATGCATAAAACCCAATACTTAGCATGCATACAATCAAATACTTAGCATGCATAAAATCAAATACTTAGCATGCATAACACCAAATACTTAGCATGCATAACACCAAATACTTAGCATGCATAAAATCACATGCATAACTTGCATATCATGTTACATATAACTTGCATATACTCTCACATATAGTTTGCATAACATGTTACATATGCATAAATGTTGAACATAGTGTTTTGCATCATAAACCATGGCATTAAACTTGCATATAGCATAAAACTTGCAAATCACATATCATACAAACTTGCATAAACACATTTATCCACAAACATAGCCATGTCTTATCACATCCTACCATAATCAATTTAACAATTGATTATTAAAGCTATAGGAACTCACCAAAACCAAGATTAGCAAACTTATGTAGTAGAACTAGTTGCTATACAAGAGGAAGATGATGATTAGAGGTTGATTAGCTTGCAACTCTCTTCATTGATTTGTGGAGGCCATGATCAAGTTTCATTTTGCCATAGTTTAGTTACAAGATCTAATTATGAATGAATTAGGGTAGGGTTGTGGTCTTATTTATAGGATTAGGTAGTGTTTTAGGCCCTTAGATTAACCCTAGGTTAGATTAGGTCCGTTAGATTTAGGAAATCTCTAGAACCCAGCCCAGCCCTAGCCAGAAAACCAAATCTGGTGCACCCAAGCCCTCTGGCTCGACACGCCGTGTCGACAGGCAAGTCGACCCCCCTTTCGACAGGCCTGTCGACAGCCCTGTCGACATGGTTAGGGCGGGAATTTTTCCCGCCTGGCCCCCGCTGGCCCCAATTCGAAATCTGATTTTAAATATTTAATTCTGTTTTTATCTTAAATTTTCTGCCAACTTCATTGGGCCATAACCGGGCCATACGGACTCCGATTCTCGAAAACTCGGACTCTATTTCGCGTATTTTTCCGAGACGAACGCAATGACGCAGCCCATTTCCCCCAATTCTCACATCTGAGATTATTTATTCTGTAATTAGTGAATTTTAGCATTAACCGAAATTCGGGGTGTTACATTCTCCCCTCCTTAAAGGATTTCGTCCCCGAAATCTCTAAGCTAAGGAGAATGCATATCCTACCATCCAAACAACCATCTACTCAATCCATCAAACACGGGCATCCATTGTCCTTAAAACAATTTCTAATGATGTATGAGCATATGCAAAAAGTGTGTGTATATGTTCTCTATCTAAATGTATGAACATATGCAAACCATGATAGTGCCATGCATCCATTATGTATGCGAGAGAACCCTATCGACACATACAATATCTACATGAGTGCACAATCATTCACCAAAAATGCATCATCCATATGATAACACAATCATTATACATCCATTAATATAGCTACCTACACACATAAATATGCAATATGCAATATGAAGTGACTGAGCCGATCTAGTGCCTAAAGTGTGTATATGCATCCACGAGCAACCACTAGCAAACACTTGCATCCACTTGCATCCATCATACATAACATGTCTCAAACACATGTTTCAACCATAGGACTATCCTACCTGAAGGTCAAAGGTACTAACGAGAGGACATACTAAGGATAAGATAAGCACAAGATATGCGATGAAGGAGAAGCAAAAGGACATACCCTCCGAAAGAAAAGGGTACCTCGAACGCATCTTCGCTTCCGTCTCCCAGGTAGCGTCGCTCTCTTCATCTCCCCTTTGTACTTTGACTAGTTGAACCTCTCTGTTTCTCAACTTCCAAATATCTGACCCAAGGATGCAAGTAGGAGCTCATCGAATCGTCGCATCACGCTCTACTTCCACTTCTCTAAGCAAACTCGGCTCTACCACCTCTGCGGTCTCATGTAGGCACTTCCTCCCATGGAATACATCATGTACACCACTAAGTCTGTCGGGAAACTCCACCAATGGAAGATGCTCCTCCCATGTACCTCCAAAATCCAAGATACATAGCCTCAAAAGGTCTTCTAAAATATGATTCACCCTCTCGGTCTGGCCGTCCGTCTGAGGATGATATGTGGTACTCAAACACAACTGAGTCCCTACCGCCTCTTGCAAACTCTTCCAAAACTCTCTAGTGAAGATAGGATCTCGATCGCTCACCATACTGGAGGGTACACCATGCAATCTAATAATTTCTCGAATATAAACTGAAGCTAGCCATGGAGCAGTTCTCTTACTCTTCACAGGTATAAAATGGGCGCTCTTAGTAAGCCTGTCTACTACCACCCAAATTCTCGTATTACCCTTCCTTGATCTTGGTAACCTGTCAATAAAATCCTTCGAGACGCTATCCCACTTCCATTGCGGAACTTCCAATGGGTGAAGCAACCCACCTGGTTTCTTCTGTTCCGCTTTCATTTGCTAGCACACCAAGCATCTAGCGACATACTCGGCCACATCTTTCTTCATACCAGCCCAAAAGAAAACTCGCTTCACGTCTTGGTACATCTTATCCCTATCGGGATGAATGGTCATCTTTGACTGATGTGCATTATCGAGTATAGCCTTCCTCAAACCCTTTGTCTTACGGTACACAAAGGCTACCGTCTCTACGCAACCACCCCTTACCATCTAGGGTGTACCTACTCAAATGGCTGGACAACTCCCCCCTTATGAGCTTCTCTACCAACTCAACCAACTGTGGGTCGTCCCTCTGTGCTTCTCCAATTCGCCCCAAAAGAGTAGGTCTAACCTCCAAGGAGGCTAGCAAACCGGGTACAAAGTCAGCGGAAGGTCTAAAGTCAACATCGAAATAAACTCTAAGCTCCGTCGTTCAACGAACAATGAACTCAAGGACAACCTTTTTCTACTTAAGGCGTCCACCACCACGTTACCCTTGCCATGGGTATACGCTATCTCAAACTCATAGGATGCTAAGAATCCCATCCACTTTTACTGTCCTAAGATTATGCGCTCGAAGAGTCTCCAACACTTCCCTAAGATGTAGGGCATGCTCTTCTCCACCAGGATATCATCCAAAATCATCACAACTGTTCATCTCTCATGCAGACCACCCTAGTCGAACTCGGCATCCCCCAAATGCAAGCCCCAAAGGCCTAAACCAATATCAGACAAACACCCAAGGGATACCTCGTTCGAATTCAGACGACCTACGTGAGATGATAGTAGTAAAAATGGCTAAATAATTAAGCCCCTTGTCCAACCCTGGATGTCCTCGCCAGTCTCGCTCCAAAACCACCGTTTTCCCCATAACTGGCTTTGCTCACTCTATTGAGCACATACGAAAACTTATTTCGCTCCTAGAAAAGACCAAGATGTCATTTACAAAGACCATCACGAACTTATTAAGGAACTCCCTGAACACCCTACTCATCAAATCAACAAAGTATGCAGGGGCGTTCGTCAACCCAAATGGCATCACCAGCCACTCGTAGAAACCATCCGGAGTCCTAAAGGCAGTCTTGTCTACACTATCCTCAGCCACCCTCAACTGATGAAACCCCGTGGCTAAGTCCAACTGAGAAAATACTGAAGCGCCAACCAACTGATCGAAAAGATCATCAATCCTCGGCAATGGGTGTCTATTCTTCTTTGTGAGCTTGTTGAGTTCTCTATAGTCTACACAAAGTTTGAGGGACCCATCCGCCTTCGTAGCAAGTACTACAGGAGCACCCCACTCCGATATACTCCGTCTTATGAACCCCTTTTCAAGCAACTCCCCTACTTGCTTATGGAGTACCCTCCTCTCACGAGGAGCCATGTGGCGCACTGGTAAAGATACAGGTTTAGCATTATCCACCAGATATATTCGGAAGTCAATCTCCCGCTTCGGAGGTAAGCCCTTCACCTCCTCACACACATCCGAGTATTCCCGGACCGCTCTAACAGATCGCAAACTCTAGACCGACGCGTCAAGCGATTCTAGATAACTTAGAATAACAGATTCTATGGGATTACAAGAGATCTCGAGAGTGTTACCCTAGCGGGTCCTAAGCCTAACAACTCTCCTTCCACAATAAGAACGGCACCATTACTGGATAACGAGTCCATGCCCAAAACTAACCCATAGCCCGTGAAGCCCAAAAAGCATCACATCTAAACTCAACGCTAAGTATAGAAACTTTCAAACCCAAACACATCATGGAGCCCCAATTGGGTTTGAAACAACTAAGGGATCATCTACCAAACTGGTGTCTAAGTGCAGTGACTCAACTAACAATGATGAGATAAACGAACTCGATGCGTCAGAATCAAATAAGTTCGAATCGGATAATATAGAAATCCAAATTCCAACCTAGACGGTCCTATCCCCATCTGGTACACTAGCCGTGAGGGAATACAACTACCCTCCAGGAGATTCCATACCTTGCCCTTGCTTCTTTGGACAATCCTAATAAGGTGTCCTATTCCTCCCAAAAGGATAACTACTAGCCTTCTTCTTCCCTATTCTCCACTCGTAACCTCCCACCAATGAGGTTTCATCCTTCATTAACCAAACAACTATTTGAGCCTTCCTCTCATCGTCTATCCTATAGGTACCTACCAGTCCTCCTCCTTCTTGAACCAACTTCTAATCTGATTAACGTCTAAGTCCCTTGAAGTGGTTTTCCATCCTTATCTATCTTAGAAAGATCATCTATACGCGGAGGGGAAACTCAAAATGAGAGAAAGGAAGAGATTCAAAATGGAGAATTCGAAAGATATAGATATGGCTATTGGGGATTATGCTTTTCTTTCAAAAACTTTTCTCTTAAAAGACATGTTTTTGAAAATACTCCTTTCAAAAATATTCCTAGAAAATAGTTTTTCTAAAAAAAAATTTATCTGTTCCGGTAACCTTTGCTCTGATACCACGTGTAACACCCAAATGCGCTAAGGTCACTCACTAAGGGAATGCCTTAGTTTTGGTGGAGTATTTTTAGTGAGTATAGAACAGAAAAATTACAACAGGACAGATATAAGTAATACTTGAAATTTAAAACATCATTTCATTGCAGCGGAAAGTAAAACATGTTTGGTTACATCACAAAACCATAACAAGAGTCAGGTAAATAATATCCATCCTGATAAAATAGAAGCACATAATCCCAGTACATAGATAATAGCCAAAATAGAAAAGATAAACCGAGCTTTACTTCTACGGTCCAAGCCCCAAAAGATAGATATAGCGGTCTGGTCCAAGCCCACTAGTGCTAGGCCCACTCTGAAAACCTGAGGGTTGGGAAAAAGATAAACAACAACGGGGTCAGACATAAGTCTGAGTGAGTCCTATAACCCTAACAATTCAATCATTAAAGTAATTAGGGTATGATATAAACAAGGCACGGTACCTCTGGGGATAATGACTACACTAAGTAGCCAACAAAACACAGGATGTACTACGATAACCGAAAAGATGCATTTATCCACCCAAGGATAATTACCAGCTTTCACCACCCCAGATCTACCCACCCAAGGGTAATTCCTACACTGCACCACACCAGTTCTACCCACCAAGAGTAACTCCTACTTAAAGGTTGATCCCTCCCAAGGACTTAGAAAATTTCCCCAGTAGTTTCGTGTACCACTAGCCCACTACATAGGTGTCGTCTGCACCTATCTCCACTAGGTGTACTTAGTAATTTTACCCAGTAGTTTCGTGTACCCCTACATAGGTGCCGTCTGCCCCTATCTTTATTAGGTGTACCCACTACTCCCCAGCGATCGGCTCCCTACTGTAGATACCCGTGCTGGTCCCACGATGGGGTGTATCATTCCCCAAAGTGGCCACCTGATAATATCAACGGTGCACGGCTTTATATCTACACGATGCAACAACGGCTTATCTACCAGCCCGGGCCCACACACGCATATGAAACCCGTTGGACTTGCGTTGCCACCGCTAACCCGTTTTGGCCTCTTATAGTCAAGCCCAATATGCGTGTCCCGTCACTCGACTAGAGTCGAGCCCACAAAGATACGTTTGGGATATTGGTTGAAATGGGCCCCCACAAGCTACTACTTAAGCTTGCTACTTTTATCTAGTGCATCCCACTTAACCCCTTATATAGTCATGCCCACTTACATGTTAAGATTTGGTTAAGTCATCAATCATATTTCAATTGCCACTTAGGGCACCCACTAGATTTCCACATGCCACCAAAAGCACTTACTTAACCCTTCACCCATGTTTTAATTACATGTCCCACTTTGGTTAAGTATTCTAATCGTATTTTCTGTTGCCACCCAAGGCAACCCACTAGTTTCCTCATGCCACCCAAGGCACCCCCACTAGTTACTACATGCCACCCAAGGCACCCACTTAACCCTCATGTCCCACTACATGCTAATTTGGTTAAGTGTTTCTTAATTAATTAAGACCGTGATCTCCCATAAAGACCTCCCACATTAGACTGACTTTTATGACAACTGGTTAAGCCGGTAAGGTCCGGGCAGTTTTACGTCATAACAGAGTCTAACCTCGTGTCTTTACTTTAATCACGTATTTAATTTGTGCCTAAGACCTCCCACATTGGGCTAACATTTGTAGCTACTGGTTAAGCCGGTTGGGTCCGGGCAGTTTTACACTACAAATGAGTCCAACCTCGTGTCTTAGTCGATTAATTACACCTAATTAATCACCCCCATATTTATTAATTATCCCTAATTAATATTCACATTTACAAGAATATGGGTAGACCTAACTCAATAGGTAAATTCCCAATTCCATAACATGGGTAGACCTAACTCAATAGGTAAATTCCCATGGGGTAGACCTAACTCAATAGGTAAATTCCCACTTATGCTTATTCATTTTATGGTATGCTTAATCATAACCATTTCACACCATTTCATTAACAAGTCTATTAACCCCATCGTTTCCCACGTACTTATGCTAACACGACATATTTCCAAGAGAAGATTCTTTCGCAATTAACATGGGTTTCACTTAGCATACCTTAGCATTAACATGGGTTAAAAGGTGTCCACTTACATCATGATATTAACCCAACTAGCATTACTAAATAACCCAACTTGCATGAACATACATATGTCATATATACAAAGGCAACTTGCATAAGTGTTCATGGGTTATACAAAGGGGAACTTGCATGTGTCTTAAAGGTGTGAACTTGCACAACATGTTACATGTTAACTTGCATAACATCATACACATAACTTGCATAATATCATAAACATAACTTGCATATCAACATACACATAACTTGCATAACATCATGCACATAACTTGCATAACCTCATACACATAACTTGCATATGAACTTGCATAACAACATGTACATAACTTACATAACATCATACACATAACTTGCATAACATGTTGAGCTTGCATATAAGCATACACATAACTTGTATAACATGTTGAACTTGCATGTATGACTTGCATCTTAAAGGAGGGTAAACATGCATAGCATATAAAGGTGTCATCTTGCATATGTATGCATCACATTTAAAAGGGTAAACTTGCATGTCATGATTTATGCATAATACCAAACACTTAGCATGCATAAAACCCAATACTTAGCATGCATAGAATCAATTACTTATTATGCATAAACACACCACTTAACTTGCATAAACCCAAACACTTAGCATGCATAAAACCCAATACTTAGCATGCATACAATCAAATACTTAGCATGCATAAAATCAAATACTTAGCATGCATAACACCAAATACTTAGCATGCATAACATCAAATACTTAGCATGCATAAAATCACATGCATAACTTGCATATCATGTTACATATAACTTGCATATACTCTCACATATAGTTTGCATAACATGTTACATATGCATAAATGTTCAACATAGTGTTTTGCATCATAAAACATGGCATTAAACTTGCATATAGCATAAAACTTGCAAATCACATATCATACAAACTTGCATAAACACATTTATCCACAAACATAGCCATGTCTTATCACATCCTACCATAATCAATTTAACAATTGATTATTAAAGCTATAGGAACTCACCAAAACCAAGATTAGCAAACTTATGTAGTAGAACTAGTTGCTATACAAGAGGAAGATGATGATTAGAGGTTGATTAGCTTGCAACTCTCTTCATTGATTTGTGGAGGCCATGATCAAGTTTTATTTTGCCATAGTTTAGTTACAAGATCTAATTATGAATGAATTAGGGTAGGGTTGTGGTCTTATTTATAGGATTAGTTAGTGTTTTAGGCCCTTAGATTAACCCTAGGTTAGATTAGGTCCGTTAGATTTAGGAAATCTCTAGAACCCAGCCCAGCCCTAGCCAGAAAACCAAATCTGGTGCACCCAAGCCCTCTGGCTCGACACGCCGTGTCGACAGGCAAGTCGACAGGCAAGTCGACCCCCCTGTCGACAGGCCTGTCGACAGCCCTGTCGACATGGTTAGGGCGGGAATTTTTCCCGCCTGGCCCCCGCTGGCCCCAATTCGAAATCTGATTTTAAATATTTAATTCTGTTTTTATCTTAAATTTTCTGCCAACTTCATTGGGCCATAACTGGGCCATACGGACTCCGATTCTCGAAAACTCGGACTCTATTTCGCGTATTTTTCCGAGACGAACGCAATGACGCAGCCCATTTCCCCCAATTCTCACATCTGAGATTATTTATTCTGTAATTAGTGAATTTTAGCATTAACCGAAATTCGGGGTGTTACATGGTTAGGGTTGCTAACTTCGGTTGCCGCCCGATTAAACCGATTGAGGTAATTTCTTAGGGATTCGCCTCTCCCCTGCTTAACTGCTGACAGGGCCATGACATGTTTTGATTTGGTTGCATGAAGACGGAACTGAGTTAGGAACTTTTCACTTAGATCTTTAAAGCTAGATACAGATTTCGCAGGTAAATGAATAAACCACATAAGAGCTATACTACTTAAAAAGATTGGAAAAGCCTTGCATTTGATTATGTCAGGTGCAACCACTAGTTCCATGTGCCAAGAATATCCCATTAGATGCTACTGTGCGTCTGAAGTCCCATCATACTGGTCCATTTGGGGCATGTTGAACCTCCTGGGAAATTCCGCTTGCAAAATGTCATCAGTGAACGGGGTATGGCTTCGGTCGATTCCCCAATCCTTATTTCTATGCCCGCGACTATCGTTCATAATTTGTCGTACCATTGCAGCTAGGTTTGGTGGAACCACTGTATCCGGGTTGACTCCTTCTACCGACAGACTTTTTCTACCCCTTCTCTCAGGAAATACCATCCGAGCATTTCTTCTCCTTTGGTTTTCTTGGTCCCTTACAAGATTCCGGGGAGGGCGTATAGGAGACCGATTTCTTCGAACAACGTTTCAGTTTATTGGAGGGGATGGCTCCCGGTTGTGTGGGGGCTACAGGGTCGTCTACCTCTAACTCGACCTGTTCAGCACGCCCTTGAACACATTCATCGGGCGGATTCTGATGCTCTCCCGTCTGCGGTAGTCGGGAAATTTCAATTCTTTCTAACGGACGTCGGGGTCGGCATGGATCCCTGTCTTCTTCCGATGAAGACGAGCTTCCTAATACTCGGTCCAACGGCGGAGAAGGGAATCGATAGCCCCAGAGCTCCTGAGCTTGATTTCTGAATTCTTCCCATTGCCTTGCCATGCAAGTCATGTCTTCACGCATAGCGGCGTTCTCCTGAGAGTGGACCCTTAGGGCATCAGTAGTTTCCCTAAGTCGATCTACTACAGCCATGAATTCGTCTCGAGTTGCAAAGGTAGAGGATGGAGCTAACTCCCCTCCAGCGGGTAACACAGGCTGATCCGAAGCAGTTTCGGGGGCGGTTGACACACCAACTGCTCCCGTAGAGGACCCTACCTGCGGATTTTTCCTTGTATTGCATTTCATTTTCCCTGCCATTGCTAAATCAATGCAATAATAAAAAATGGGATTTTTGTCTTGGACTTGGTGATCCAAAAGTAGAGCAAAAAATCCGAAATGATCTGAGAAAGTCAGGTTCTCAGTGAAAGCACCAAAATGTTGATACCAAAATGTGGTTCAACACCCAAAGAAAAGAGATTTGTAGAGAATAAATGAAGATTAATAACAATCAACGATGCACAAAAAATAAAAAAAATCACACACAGGGGTTTTATAGTGGTTCGGCAAAGATGGTGCCTACGTCCACTTTATATATTATTTCTCTTTTTGATTTGCTAAAATGATTACAATGCCCTTTTCTGAATTGAAACACAGTTATTTATAGATGGTACAATGCTTGGCTGCCATCTATACGTGTCATTGGATCCTACAAAATAGATACGGTTGAATGAATCGGTATCTACTGAAGAATCGGTCTTTCTTCCAAAAATCCAATGCGGATTCGATGCTTGATCCACCCGCCGTGGGCAATTTGAATGGAAAAAATCTGGGATGAACTATTCTTTAGACTGACCCATAGACGAGTGCTTCATAGCTGACTGGGCCGGGCTTTATCATACTCCTTTGGGGCCGCTCCCGATGGATAATCATGGAATAGGATGATGGGCTTCTTTAATCGATTTACTTCAAGGACTTCGAAGGCGAATCTTCGACACTACCACGCCTTGATGGGCAGTCCAAAAAGGCCCATCAACATATACTTCTCAAGCTATCTCTCTTTTCACTCAAAGAGGCTTCCTAACTCTGGAGTATATTTCTCACTCTAAGAAGTGGCTTTCTTCCTTGAATTGTTGGATGGCTAGTAATAGGGCTCCTTCTCCTATTTATACTACTCAACCTCCATAATGAATGGTGGAGATTGCTTGCATCCGACGGTAGAGATTGATTCTCTAGAATGCTCCACACTCTCTAGGAATCTCTACACTCTTCCATTCCCTTCTTTATTCTTCCATACTCTTCTGTAAGGTTCCAAAAGGTTCCACACATCTCTAGAATATTCCAGAGGGTTCCACACTCTTCCACAAGCTTCTAGAGGGTTCTACACTTCTCTAGAGTTCTCCGGAACATTCTAGAAAATTCTAGATTTCTCTAGAAACGTCTAGAATTTTCTAGAAACTCTCCAATTAAGGAGGGATACCAACAGTTATATTACGCGCCAAATATAATGAAGGATATTTTATCAAATTACAACATTGAATACACACAAAGTAGTTAGCATGAAGTATTCCTTTATTACAATACTAAAAAAAGAACGAATCCACCAAACGTTTTTCTCCCGTATTTAGAGAATCAAATTGATTAAATTCTATTATTATGATAAATGATCTAAGAATGCATGAAAAAAAAACAATACACTAAATCGAACAGTGAACCTCAAATTATGGGGGAAAAGCATCCAAGAAACACTTCCATCTTGTACCTTTACCAAACAATCAACCAATAGTATTGTTAAAAATCAGTATATATGCTAGCTAATGGTGTGAATAAAATTTAATGTTTAGGAATTTTCTGGCTCGTTTCATGCACCCTCTTTGATTCTAATCTTAGGTAAAGTTTCTCAAAATTCAAAGTCCATAAAGCAACATGGCCGCATCTTTATTACACACTTCTGCAGATTTTAATTTTGTATAGTTATTTCTAAAAGATTAGAGCTGTGAATCGGTAAGTTATGAAGTGAAAGGAGAGTAAGGTAATACTTTTCGATATATAAAATTGTAGATGGCCTCGTAAATTTATGTGGTGCATATGGACGACAAACAAAACACTAAGTTCTTAAAATGCTTACTTATAATAGGAAACGTTTTTCTTGCATATGTTAGGTGCAATTTGATATCTAGTTAAAAACTTTAAGTGACAATTAAATAAGTGGGGATAAAGGATAACATGTACACTTAAAGAACTAATTGCAAAATCTTTACTTATAATGGAAGATATCCTATATTTTTCACCTTGGCATATTGGAAGAATAATGAATATACAATGTAATAAGCATGCATAAGGTTTTCATCTATCCAATCATAACACTGTAAGTAAGGTTACAGTTATATTTAATATCTTAACGCTAAAAGGTTGATGTTTCACAATAAATGAATAGGAAAAATCTTTCCCACCAACCTGTCCAGCTTAGGTAACTGCATGCATAAATTAATATGAACATCCAGGCTAATTAAACATGCTACCACATATAGTCGAGTGCATCAATTTATAAAATCATTGAAAAAAATAGTGATTTGAATAAGTAAAGCAAGGATAGTATCTTATAACAAACTAAGATTTTAAAGAATTTAAACTTACAATCGAAGCAGGATCTCCTTTCTCGATAGTCATTGCAGTCTTTGTATTTTAATTGATTAACATCTATGCTATTGTAAATTACTATGTATGTAAGTTATTATAGTACATAAAAATGCTTTTATGATCGAACCTGGAATAAAAATAACTTCTTGCAAAGTAAAAAATACAAAATGAATCAAGGTTCAAATCTATGACATGTTGATCTACGCTACAATATAAGCTAAATGTAAGAAAGCGCTACAGGTGCAACTGCGAAAAGACAATTTTTTTACACATAATGATTTCAAAATTAAATGCAATATAGATAAAGTAATTGATATTCGATTAGCAATACAGAGATGAATCTATTTTTAAAATTTATCGTGAATAGATAGATAATCAATATATAACTACATTGAGTGAGGTAAGATTATGGGTGTAACAACCCGCATATTTAACGATAATATATTTAAATATTTTATTTAAATATAATGTCGTTAATCATTAATCGAATGTGTGTCCAAAAAGTCACATTTTGCATAGGATGAATTTGGACTTGAAACTACTTCCATTGAGTCTGGATCATCATTTACAATCATTTTGACTATAAACTTTGATATGTTTAGAGTTTGTGAATTTTGGCACATTGGTTGGGTCTTGGTTGGCTAAACCTAGCCCACTCTTATAACCTACCTAGCTCTGTCCTCCTTCATTCATTCTCACTTCAACAAAGAAATAGAAAACGGGGGAGGGAAAGAGAAATAGAAATTCCTAAGCTAGGGTTCTTGATTTCAAGCACAAATCATATGCTGTGAGTTGATTTGATGATGTTGTAAACCTCCGTTATTGCCCCGACAAAGTTCTATGTCTTCACATGTCGCTTGAATTGTATTTCATTGCTTTGGTTAGAAAATTTGTGTATTTTGCAATTTGTAATCAAAACCATTGCAATCTCATGTATATATATTTGTGCATGTGAATTTCATGTTCTTGTGTTGTTTCGACGAACTTATGAGGCCTTATTATCATCTTGATCAAGTCCATTGCCTCCGGAGTCCGCCAGAATCGATCCATTTACGAATTGGAAAAATATTGCCAAGTTGGTCAATTGTGCAGTTGACCATCGACTGGTCAAAAATGGACCAGTCGACTGGTCCTGCTTCTTGGACCCTTTCGGGATAAGTTGACCAGTCGACTGGTGATAAAAGGACCAGTCGACTGGTCCTGCTATTTTTCTGCAGTAGACAAGTGGAGACCATGGTCTTCTGTTTAGGATCATTTGAGCTGATTCCCGGCCGAGTTTCGACCCATTTCGCCTTCGTTTGTGACTTTGCAGTTTCTCTAGTTCGCAGATTTATGCATCCCGATTTCATGAACTTTCGATTCATTCATGGTGAATGAGTATTATAATCGATAGTCGTGGGGTTTTGTCTACGTTATTTGTAACACCCCACACCTGCTAAGGTCACTCACTAAGGGAATGCCTTAACTTCGGTGGAGCATTTTAAGTGAATATAGAACAGAAAAATTACAACAAGACAGATATAAATACTTGAAAATCTAAAACATCATTTCATTGCAGCAGAAGGTAGACATGTTTAGTTACAACACCATAAAGAGTCAAGTACTAAATATCCATCCTGATAAAACATAAGTACATAATCCCACTACATAACTAATAGCCATAATAGAAAAGATAAGCTGGGCTTTACATCACGGTCCAAGCTCCAAAAGATAGATAAAGAAATCTGATCAAAGCCCACTAGTGCTAGGCCCAACCTGAGGACCTGAGGGGGAAAAAGATAAAAACAACGGGGTCAGACATAAGTCTGAGTGAGCCTTATAACTTTAACAACACAATCATAAAAGTAATTAGGGTATGATATAAACTTGGTACGGGATGACTGGGGATAAATGACTACACTAAGTAGCCCACTAGACATAGGATGAACTAAGATAACGGTAAAGACGCATCTACCCACCCAAGGGTAATTACTAACTGCACCACACCAGTCATTCCTACTTAAAGGTTGATCCCACCCAAGGACTTAGAAAATTTACCCAGTAGTTTCGTGTACCCCTAGCTGACTACATAGGTGCCGTATGCCCCTATCTCCACTAGGTGTACCCACTACTCCCCAAGCGATCGGCTCCCTACCGTAGATACCCGTGCTGGCCCCACAGTGGGGTGTATCGCTCCCCAAAGTGGAAACTCGATACAACCAATGGTGCACGGCTTATACCTACACGATGCAACAACGTCTTACCTACCAGCCCGGGTCCACGCACGCATATGAAACCCGTTGGACTTGCGTTGCCACCGCTAACCCGTTTTGGCCTCTTATAGTCAAGCCCAGTACGTGTGTCCCGTCCTCGACATGAGTCGAGCCCAATAAGATACATATGGGTTACTGGTTGAAATGGGCCCCCACAAGCTACCCACCTAAGCTTGTCTCTTTATCTAGTGCATCCCACTTAACCCTTTAATCATGTTTAATTACATGTTTCCACTTGGTTAAGTATTCTAATCGTATTTTCTATTGCCACCCAAGGCAACCCACTAGATTTCCACATGCCACCCAAGGCACTTACTTGATTTCCACATGCCACCCAAGGCACCCACTTAACCCCTCATGCCCACTACATGCTTATCTGGTTAAGTGTTTCTTAATTGATCAAGAACGTAACCGTTGTAAAGACCTCTCACATTAGACTATCTTTTATGGCAGCTGGATTTGCCGGTTGGGTCCGGGCAGCCTTACGCCATAACCGAGTCTAACCTCGTGTCTATACACTTGTCACGTATTTAGTTTGTGCCTAAGACCTCTCACATTGGGCCAATCATTTGTAGCCGCTGGATTTGCCGGTCGGTTCCGGGCAGTCTTATGCTACAAAAGGGTCCAACCTCGTGTCTTAGTCGATTAATTACACCTAATTAATCACCCCCATATTTCGAATTAATTTTCCCTAATTAATTCCAATTTTAACGATGTACATAATTGACTCAATTATGTCCATCCACTTTATGGTATGCATAATCATACCAACTTCAGACCATTTCATTAACATGTATATTAACCCCATCATTCCCCACGTAATTCGCTAACATGACATAAAAGGGAAGATTCATCACAAATACAATAGGTTCAACTTGCATAACATTAACATCAACATGGGTTTAAAGGTGTCAACATGCATATAACATCAACCCAACTAGCATAAATAATCAACCCAAACTTGCATGAATCACATATGTCATAAGGAGGTTAACTTGCATAAGTTATTTATGTCATACAAAGGGGTAAACTTGCATATGTATGTATGACGTACAAAGGTGTAAACTTGCACATGTTACTTGCATATCTTCAAACACCAAACTTGCATAACATGTCATATATGGACTTGCATATAATCATACACCAAACTTGCATAACATATCATATATGAACTTGCATATAATCATACACCAAACTTGCATAATCATGGTGTCATAATGGATCAATGTTTATCATAGAAACTAGCATCATGAACACTTGCATAACTTGCATAACATCATGATCATATAGCATATAGCTTGCATAACTTGCATAACATCATGAACATGTAACATATGACTTGCATAACCTGCATAACATCATGAACATGTAGCATATGACTTGCATAACTTGCATAACATCACAAACACATAGCATATAACTTGCATAACATGCATAACATCATTAACACATAGCATATAACTTGCATAACATGCATAACATCATTAACACATAGCATATAACTTGCATAACTTGCATTGATCCACATTCATAGCCATAACCTCATTATATCCTATCATAATCATTTCAATAATTGGTCATTAAGGCTATAGAAAACTCACAACTTGTTGATTAGCACTCCTAAGAAGAAGATTAAGTTGCTAGAGTTGATTAGTAGTTGATTTGAGAAGCTATCTTCCTCTTTAATTTGATGGAGGCTCCTTCAAGTTGCATTTTGACGGAATAACGGTGTTGAATCTATTTTTAGTATGAATTAGGGTAGTCTTAGGGTGTATTTATAGATTAGCTAGGTGTTTTAGGCCATTAGATTAACCCTAAATCAGATTAGAGCCGTCAGATCACGTTCTAGCCACCAAAACACAGCCCAAAAACCAAACTGATGCACCCAGGTCACCTGGGCTCGACCAGGGAGGTCGACCCCCAGGTCGACACCCTAGTCGACCTGGTGGGCAGGTCGACTCCCAAGTCGACCCCCAGGTCGACTCCCTGGGTCTGGTGGGATTTTTCCCGCCACTTCTGAAAATTGAAATTTTTGTTTTTAAATCTGTTTTTTAAATTTCTGAAAACTTCTTCGGGCCTTAACTGGGTCATACGGACTTCGATTTTCGAAAACTCAGACTCTATTTCGCGTATTTTTCCGAGACGAACGCAATGGCATAGCCCGTTTCCCCTGATTCAGATTTTAAAATTTAATTCTGCCCTGTTTTATATTATAGCAAGTTATTTAACATACGGGGTGTTACATTCTCCCCTACTTAAAGGATTTCGCCCCCGAAATCTCTAAGTCAAGAAGAACGTATCCTACCAACCAAACAACCATCTACTCAAACCATCAAACACTGGCATCCATTGTCCTTAGAGTTTCTAATGCTGTATGAAGATATGCAAAGAGTGTGTGTATATGTTCCCTGACTAACGCAAAATCAGGCGGTCTACTGATTCAGTTGACCTCCTTAATGCAAACCATGATAGTTCCATGCATCCAATATGTATGCGAAAGAACCGTATCGACACATACTATTTCTACATGAGTGCACAATCATTCACCAAAATGCATCATCCATATGATAACACAACCATTTTACATCCATTAATATAGCTACCAACACAAAATTATATGCAATATGCAATATGAAGTGATTGAGCCGATCTAGTGCCTAGAGTGTGTGTATATGCATCCACGAGCAACCACTAGCAACCACTTGCATCCACATGCATCCATCAAACATAACATGTCTCAAACACATGTTTCAACCATAGGTTTACCCTATCTAAAGGTCAAAGGTACTAATGAGAGGACATACTAAAGATAAGATAAGTACTAGACAAACGATAAAGGAGAAGTTAAAAGTCATAACCTCAAAAAGGAATGGGTACAATGAACGCATCTTCGCTTCTGTCTCCCAAGTAGCATTGCTTTCATCCTCTCCCCATTACACTTTGACTAGTCGCACTTCTCTGTTCCTCAACTTCCTAATCTCTGACCCAAGGATGCGGGTAGGAGCTCATCGAATAGTTGCATCACGCTCTACCTCCACTTCTCTAAGTAAGCTCGGCTCTACCACCTCTGCGGTCTCATGTAGGCACTTCCTCAAATGTGACACATGGAATACGTCATGTACACCACTAAGTCTCTCGGGTAAATCCACTCTATATGCCATCCGTCCAATCCTTTCCTTAATAGGAAACGGCCCAACAAATCTTGGAGCTAACTTCCCAATGGACCCAAAGCGAACCACATTCCGTAATGGAGATACTTTGACAAAGACCATGTCCCCAACATCAAACTCAAAATCCGTCCCCCTCTTATCCGCGTAAGATTTCTGCCTATCTTGCGCTGCTTTCATCCTTCTTCGAATTAAATCAATCTTTTCCGAAGTCTCTCTAACCATATCAGGCCCAAGCAAGATCTTATCCGTAGATTCCCACCAACATGTAGGTGATCGACAAGGCCTTCCATAAAGAGCTTTGAAAGGAGCCATACCAATACTGGACTAAAAGTTGTTATTATACACGAACTCCACCAATGGAAGATGCTCTTCCCATGTACCTCCAAAATCTATGATACAAAGCCTCAAAAGGTCTTCCAGAACACGATTCACCCTCTCGGTCTGGCCGTCCGTCTGAGGATGATATGCGGTGCTCAGACACAATTGAGTCCCCACTGCTTCTTGCAAACTCTTCCAAAACTCGCCAGTGAAGATAGGATCTCGATCACTCACTATGCTAGAGGGTACCTCATGCAATCGAACTATCTCTCGAAGATAAACTGAAGCTTGCCGTGGAGCAGTCCTCTTGCTCTTCACGGGTATAAAATGGGCGCTCTTAGTCAGCCTGTCTACCACAACCCAAATTCCCGTATTACCTTTCCTCGATCTAGGTAACCCATCAATAAAATCCATCGAGACGCTATCCCACTTCCATTGCGGAACTTCCAATGGGTGAAGCAACCCACCTGGTTTCTTTTGCTCCGCTTTCACTTGTTGGCACACCAAGCATCTAGCGACATACTCGGCCACATCTTTCTTCATACCGGTCCAAAAGAAAACTCGCTTCATGTCTTGGTACATCTTGTCTCCACCGGGATGAATGGTCATCCTAGAACGGTGTGCATCATCAAGAATAGCCTTCCTCAAACCCTCGTCTTGCGGTACACAAAGTCTACCATCTCTACGCAAGCACCCCCTATCGTCTAGGGTGTACCTACTCAAATGGCTGGACGACTCCCCCCTTTTGAGCCTCTCTACTAACTCAACCAACTGTGGGTCGTCCCGCTGTGCCTCGCCAATCCGTCCCAAAAGAGTAGGTTTGACCTCCAAGGATGCTAGCAAACCGGGTATATAATCAACGGAAGGTCTGAAATCAAACATCGAGATAAATTCCAAGCTTCGCCGTTCCACGAACAATGGACTCAAGGACAACCTTTTTCTACTCAAGGCGTCCGCCACCACGTTACCCTTGCCAGGGGTATACGCTATCTCAAAATCATAGGATGCTAAGAACTCCATCCACCTTTGTTGTCTTAAGTTCAAATCCCTCTGAGAAAACAAGTACTTCAATGATTTGTGGTCAGTGAACAATTCGAATCTCTCACCAAGAAGATAATGGCGCCAAATGTTAAGCGCAACAACAATAGCGACCAACTCTAAATCATGGGTAGGGTAATTCTTCTCATGCTTTCTCAACTGCCTTCCACTGTAGGCTATCACCCTTCCCTCTTGCATTAAGACTGCGCCCAGTCCTGTCCCATAAGCATCGGTATAGACAACAAATGGCTTACTCCCATCTGGCAACACTAAGACTGGAGCCGTGGTTAAAGCTCTCTTTAACCGTCGGAACGCATCATCACAACCGACTATTTACCGACGGGTAAGTAATTTATAATAAATTATTATTTATAAAAGACGTTGGTAAACCCTTACTAATTGCCAAGGGATTAGCGATGGAAATAAAATTGAAGTAAACTTAACCTCACTTTTTTTGTTGGTAATCCGACGCTATTCCCCTTCTAATCTGCCTATATATATATATATATATATATATATATATATATATATATATATATATATATATATATAGACACACACACACACATACATACATATATCGAACTAACATCATTCAACTGTGAACACTGAAATAGCATATCAAAAAAGACAAAGATAAATTAGCAAGAAAAAACATCTATAATCACATTCAAGAAAGAACAACATCCATATTAACATGTAAAAAAGAACAACATCAGAAAGCCTTTATCCGAAGGAGCTTCAACTAATTTTAGTACATTAAAACCTAACAGAATTTTGTTAATCAATGTAGCTTAGACAATAACTTACTAAACATGTCAAAATCTACCAAGCTGCCTTCTTCACTACTTTTGATTATTGTTGTACGTGCCTTCTTTGCAACTATTGCTGCATCCGGTTCGGCACCAAGTGCACCACTCAAATTATTTTGAAACTCCCGAGTATTCAAACGATTCACTATAGATAATGACTAGCTCGGACTGTTTGGCAACATTAAACCGACCAGCCACATCAAACAAAAGTAGTATCCAAGGAGCACAGCATCCCTACCATCCAAACAACCTGCATCCACATCAAAAAATATTCCCAGTTAGAGTTGTAAAGTAACAAAAGAAAGATGCAGTAACATACAATATGCGCTTTCGATAATTATCTACAAAAGTAGCTTAATATAATGTTTCATTTTATCAGTGGGACAACTAATGTAAATAAACTGATATGCGTTATTTTCTGGTCATCTCAATGGAGTTTCATGTTCTATAATTAGACCCGCTGCAACTTGTAAGTATGGTGTTACATGAATTTGCCATCATTCTCTAGAACATATTCCACTTATAAGAAGCGATTTAGTGAATTAAATACATATAATGCACCAAAAATCCACGACTGCAATGCCTATTGTTGGAGTTGGAGTTGTCATTGTTGATTGACCTTCATTTTGCCAATCTGGATTTTGGATGGGGATTTAAATGAGGATTTGTCAAGGTTAAATAGATAAGGCTAAATATTGACTGTAAACGCATATTTCTAACCAGCCTCTTTGTCTAATCAACATGAAGTGCCCATTGTGTACTCTGTACACATCCTCCTATGCTCCCATGTTTAGATTTACTAGTTAATGAATGCAAAAATGCCACTCCAGTATAAAATGTTCATTGTGATGAGAAAACATGACATATTTATCTTGAGGTTGATCATTAAAAATAATGCAGAGTTTTCCTGCTTATAATGTATCATATCCAAGATTTTGTTTACACTTATATCTGAAAATGATTTGATGATTGATAACAAACTCTCTTACTTAATACCAGTGACTAATTTTGAGTAATCTTTTCTTTCTAAAAACTGGAAAAAAGAGTTTCACTTTTATTTGCAACTTTTCAACTCAAAATCTAATATGTAAACAAAAGGCCATCGCTAATTGAATTGACAAGCATTTAATTTTAGCTGAGTATATTTTCATTGACTAATTTTTATCTAAAGTTTCATGACCAAAAGTTAAACTGAAATGGAATAATATTGAAATTAGGGTTACCTACTTCCTCAGGTTCTTTTTCTTCCGTGCAATATGTAGCATTTTCCTTCTCTAACACTTCTCAAGCCACGCAGCCAGTTCTTCCTTCTTCTCCAATTTTTCATTACGCGACTTTTTCTCTGATGAATAACATAAAATGAGTAGTCGAACCTGTCAGTTTTATAAGGTGGACCAATAGCCGGAATTAATACAGTACGTAAGGTGGATTAGTTATACAATAATAACTTAACTTAATGGTCACATAACAATTAGAAATATGCATGCTAGTTACATGAAAATTGGAATACAACGAAATTTCTATGTGTTTCACAGTAATCAATATTATCAAAATGATGTGATTACACACAAAAATGCAAAAGTAGTTAAAAAGGAGGAATTGGCAGAAATATCAATGTCCAATTCACTCAGTTTTACTGAACTTAACCAAGAAAGCAACTTCCATGATCCAACATGTTATTGTTACTTGTTTGGTAGTTGGAGATTCAACGATTGGAATGAAATTTTTGACCGCAATGCCGTAGGTGATTATGAATTGGGTGTATGATATAGCTCATCAGACATTGTGAAAGATGATTAATCTAGACTTTATACCAAAATGTAACATAGACTCCAACTATAAATGTCAAATCTGTGCAGAAGCAAAAATGACTAGAACCTCGTTTCATCACGTTGAACGAGAGACCGAACCTCTAGAATTAATACATACTGATGTATGCGATTTGAAAATGTGTCAAACTAGAGGTGGAAAGAGATACTTTATCACATTCATTGATGATTGTACCAGATATTGTCATGTATATCTCCTTAGAAGTAAGGACGAAGCAATCGACATGTTTAAACAGTATAAGGCAGAAGTTGAGAATCAACTCAATAAGAAAATAAAATCTTTAAGGAGTGATAGAGGAGGAGAATACGAATCTCCGTTTGAGGAATTCTGTGTTGAGCATGGAATTATACATCAAACTACAGCCCCGTACTCACCTCAGTCCAACGGTATAGCCGAACGGAAAAATAGAACTCTTAAAGAAATGATGAATGCCTTATTAATTAGTTCTGGCTTGCCAGATAATTTTTGGGGAGAAGCTATTCTTTCGGCAAATCATATTTTGAATAAAATACCACGAAAGAATACATCTAAATCTCCACATGAACTTTGGAAAAATAGACCACCATCCTACAAATACTTGAAAGTGTGGGGGTGTCTTGCCAAAGTAGAAATACCGAAACCGAAGAAGGTCAAAATTGGACCAAAGACTATAGATTGCATATTCATTGGATATGCTCATAATAGTAGCGCATATCGATTTTTGGTGTACAAATCTGAAATTGATGACATTCATGAAAACACCATAATCGAGTCACGAAATGCTAGATTTTTTGAAAACATTTATCCTCTAAAATCGTCTATTGAAACAACTGTTCAAAAGAGATCAAGAGATACAGATACTCCTGAGGATAATGTTAATCAAAACTCGAATGAGAGAAATGTTGAAACTGAGGTAGAGCAACCCAGAAGGAGCAAACGTCAAAGGACTTCTAAAACCTTTGGACCCGATTTCTATGCATATATGATAGAAAATGAACCTCTTACTTACCAACAAGCAATGTCATCTCCTGAGGCTCCATACTGGAAGGAGGCTGTCAACAGTGAAATAGAATCCATTTTACAAAACCATACATGGGAACTAGTGGATCTACCCAAAGGATCAAAACCACTAGGGTATAAATGGATATTTAAGAAAAAATTGAAAGCTGACGGCTCAATAGACAAGTATAAAGCGAGACTTGTAATAAAAGGATTTAGACAGAAGGAAGATCTAGATTACTTTGATACGTATTCACCAGTAACTAGAATAACATCGATTAGGATGCTTACTGCAATCGCATCCATATTAAATTTGGAAATACACCAAATGGATGTGAAAACTGCGTTTTTGAATGGTGAACTAGAAGAAGAAATATATATGCAGCAACCTGAAGGGTTTCTAAGCCCAGGAAATGAAAATAAGGTATGCAAATTAGTAAAATCACTTTATGGCCTTAAACAAGCTCCGAAACAATGGCATGAGAAATTTGATGAAACTATGTTATCAAATGGATTCAAAATAAATGAATCAGATAAATGCGTATATGTAAGATATACGGATATTGGATATGTCATTGTATGTCTTTATGTTGATGATTTGTTAATCCTAGGGAATAATAAGGCCATAATAAAATCTACGAAGGATATGTTATCCTCTAGATTCGATATGAAAGACCTAGGAGAGGCTGATGTAATCTTGGGTGTAAAAATTATAAAAACACCACAAGGATATGCATTATCTCAATCACATTATATTGCCAAATTACTTGAAAGGTTCAAGCAGTATAATATAACCATTGCAAAATCACCAGTGGATATGAACCAAAATTGGGTAAAGAACACCGGTGATGGAATATATCAGCTTGAATACTCTCGTATACTAGGAAGTATTATGTACGTTATGAATTGTACTAGGCCTGATATTGCATACGCTATAAGCAAGTTGAGTAGATATACCAATAATCCTGGTAAACATCACTGGAAAGAAATTATCAGGGTCTTAGGATATCTAAAATACACACAAAACTATGTGTTGCAATATGAGAAGTATCCTTCAGTAGTAGAAGGATATAGTGATGCCAATTGGATAACTGGTTCAAATGACACAAAATCCACAAGTGGATATGTGTTTACATTAGGAAATGGAGCAATCTCGTGGAAATCATCCAAACAGACTTGCATAGCAAGGTCGAAAATGGAATCGGAGTTCATTGCTCTAGATAAAGCCGCAGAAGAAGCAGATTGGCTTAGGAGTTTCTTGGAAGATATTCCAAATTGGGAAAAACCTGTACCTCCAATATGTATACATTATGATAGTCAATCTGCTATAGGAAGGGCAAATAGTACATTGTATAATGGTAAGTCTCGACATATTCGTCGTAGACATAAAACCATAAGACAACTTCTCTCTAATGGAGTTATCACTATAGACTATGTAAGGTCAAAGGATAACATAGCGGATCCACTAACAAAAGGCTTGCCAAGAGAGAAAGTTCAAACCTTATCGATGGGAATGGGCTTAAGACCTATGAACTAAAAGTTTTCTAAAACGGAAACCCCACCTAGTTGACTGGAGATCCCAAGATCTAGGTTCAAAGGGACAACTAAGTTTAAGATTAACTTGGCAGCACTGTTAAATACAAACCATTCCTATGATAAGTCAGTGCACAACCCGTCGGAGAATAGGATAAGCTTGGCTTTTAATGATGTCTATACTGTGGTGTTATAAAGAACCAAGTGGGGTATTACGGGATACTCTTTATAGAATCACCTATATGAGTGCGAAGGCGCCGCTTCAAGAAGAATTATAAGGTCGAATTCTTCAAGCACTCATGAAACCAAGGCGGTGTTCATGGCAAAAACGAACACAAACAGAGAACCAAGGAGTTAAAGAGCATTTATCATGTGTTATCTTTATAGACTTACACAAACGGCTTACAGTTCAAAGACAGTCTAGTCTACTGATTCGCCAGTTAGTTATAACGATAAAACACTAGGAAAAGTTCAAGGCCTCTGTGCTACTTTTACCGATATGATAAATGTTACACAAAGTTTCAGAATAGATTATACAACCACTCATTCATGTGGGGGATTGTTGGAAATGAATAAGTGAATATTACAAAATCACTAAGTCCCATATTGGGAAAAATTGTGCCTTAATCCACTACATATACAAAAGCTTGATATGTTATATCAAAAGAAAGAGGAAGAGAGAGAGGCAATGGAATAGCATGCACATATTTAATATTAAATTAAATAGGTCAAAGATTAGGGCCTTGGGGCTCTTGGGGTCTCGTGATCGTATAGGGCCTCCGGAAGCCGCCAGGCCTGCTTGCGTTGTTCAAACGGCTGTTTTTTTTTAAATCCGGCCGCGTAAATACCAACGGAACTAACTGTTGGTAAAGGGTCGCAACCTTTCCAACAGTCGTTGCCGTTGCAATTCGAACAGTGGCACCCTTTCGCGAATAAAAACCTCTTCACAGCCTATATAAGGGCTAGCGAAAAATCAAATCATTATCGATTTTCTTGCTTTTGACCTCTTCTTCCTCATACTCTCTGTTATGTACATACAACTCTCTTGAGTTCGCCGTTGCTTCGACTGCTGCACTGCACGTCGAAGTTGGTCCGTTTTATCTTGGGAATCGATTTGCATCACAGCCCTCCAGTGCTACGAACGGGCGCAAATACGATTTAAAGAAACAGTCGATTTGGACTGGACTCGGATTACTACATATTTCCTGATCAACTGCGACGGTATTCTTTCCTCCCTTCTGATCTCTATTGCATTCATATTGCAAAGTTTCCAGGTTATTTTTATATAATATGCAGATTACTGTACCGACACAGTTTTCACTGTCGTTGGTGATAACACTGTTTCCATTGGAAAATCATTTACCTTGTATTATTTTTTGTTAATATTAACGCTTATGTATTCATAGATGATGATGAAGATGCAATTCCTTTAACTATTTGGATGGTCCTATGCAAGAGAGACGCACAAATTCTGTTTTTAGGGTATTTTTTCCTTTTCTTTCTTTTGTTAATGTTAGATGCATATTGTTGTCATTTATGAAAATTTGATGAAATCTGGCCTTTTAGACATGCTTAAGATAAAGGTAAAAACTTTGAAGTAGAAGAAATGCAGCTGCAGTAATACACTTGAATTTGAGACAAATTAAGCAATTTAGTATTCGGTATTCGTAGTTATGATTCTAATCCAAGTAACATATACTGAAATTGGATAATAGATTCTATGAGAACGTGTCAACTTAAGCCCATAGCCTTCTTTAACCTTATAAGTTGAATCGTTGAAAGTCCGAACTATATCTTGATGATGCCACTATCTTCATTTTCAGAATACCATTGATTGTTGTCTTCTTCTTTCTAAACTGCATACATGCTTATATTATCTATTTTATTATGCTATATTAGTTTTTTTTGCTCCTTTCCGATTTTTTTGAATATAATGGTTTTAGGTGTCGTGGTCGGTTTTAACTATATTTTGAAGTATAACATTGAGTTATGCTTTTGTCTTTGGTCCGATGTACATATTGACCACATCATTTTTTATTGCACACAAAATAAACATGTGAAAATTGGTCAATATCTCAGTCTGCTGTGCCTGCAAATATTATTATCGAATTTCCAAAAATTCACCGATATATGATGTACACTGGATGGAAGCCATTCAGTATTAACCAGTCCAATTTTCTATTGCCATAGTGAATATACATGATTTTAATTATATTTTGTGGATAAGAAAATGATTTGACATGTCATCATGATTGAATGATAAATTAATTACTTTTCTATTACTATTAATAAGTTTTTTTTTTTTTTTACATGAAGCGCTATTCTAAGGTTGTGACATTGTATGTTATCATTTTGATATATGATAACAAACACAGGATAAATTAAGAAATTATTAGTTATTAAAGCTCATTGATATTGTAAAATGATGTTTTTAATTGAAACTTTAGCTATCTGTACGTCTAACCCTTGTATGCTACTTATCACCCAATCACGAAGTGTGCAATGATGATTGATGTTGATACATATATAAGATACAGTAGCAAACTAAAGAAAATATGTTCATATTCGATCTGCCGTAATAAACTTATCAACTGCTGTATGTTATCCCGTAAATCAAAGTTTGTTGTATGTTTAATTTATCTCCCTCGCATCCAAGCACAGGCTTTCTACTCTGTCTTTGTTTGATTATAATCTCACTGGTTGGATTTTTTTTTTTTTTTTTTTTTTTTTTTTTTGCATCGATAATAATTGAATTTTTTTGATGTATTGTAACTTTCACACTCATTGGTTAGCTTCTCAAGTAGGTGATCTGTCTTTAGTTTGAATCATCTTTGGGCAAGTCTTAGTAAGTTCATCTACTTGGTCAGTTGCCTTGATATCTATTGCGAACAAAGGTGATTCTTAATCTTTTGCTTTACTTTTTTAATTTTTCATCATGTCAACATTCGAGTTAAGGATTTATTACATGCCATTCTTAGTTTCGTATGTAAGCTACTCCGGTTACAATCAGTTTTCTAACTTCACTTTCATTGTTTTTTGGGTGATATTAGTTTGTCCTAGGTTTCATTTTATCTAATTGCGATATATGCTTCCTGATTCTGCCTTCTATGCTACCTCATTTTTTTTCCAGCAATGTACTTAAAGAAGTTTGATTTGATCTTCGAATTCGATTCTTGATGAATATATTGTTCAACAACATATTTGTACTTCATCTATTTATGTTTTTCTCATATGAAAGATGCATAACTTCTTCCTTGCACCACATTAATTATAAATTACACTCATGAGTCATGATCATGTTCTACTTTTCAAGAATATATCAACTTTTAATAATGATCCAACTCCGCGTTGTTATCTGCCAGTCGACTTCTCCACTGTAAATATTTGTCTGCGTATCCTGTTACTATCAGAGCTATAATTGTTTGCATTGATAGGTTTGAAGGAGATTTTGATCAGAAATTTGTCCTTTAGCTATGAGTGCTTATGGTTGTAGCCTTCATTTTGCATTCTCTATGTTTATTTGTGTTTTTTATTCAATAATACATGCCTTCTCTGACTCAACTCCGATTCAACCATTCGTCCCGTATGCACTTAAAATCTGAGTTCTTCTATTAGATTTGATTTTGTTTTATGCATTATTGAACTTTGTTTATTAAGAAATTTATATGTTTTTTTTTTCATTTTCTAAACAAAAGTAGATCTATGACAAGTAGATTCGCTTGCATAAATTACTTGGATGTTTTGCAAGCTTTTTGATGGATTTCAAATCCTTAAGTTTTTCATATTTTATAAATCTCCATAAATGTTACTGTATCTAACATACATCAGATATTTCTCTTATGTCTGAAGGTTCGCATTGAGTCTTCATATCATCAACACATCATGCTCAGTGTACCATTGTAGTTTATTGATATTTGTTTAGGGTACCACCGTAGTTAATTCATATATAAGTAATGCACAAAGATTGGGATCCGTATATTATTTTGCCAAATAAAAGAGCAACTATGTATATTCTTATTTTTTAGAACACCTAAGGTTTGTCTTTTTACACTAATATTTTCTTCTCTTACTTCCGGTATCATTGCGTATTAATATATCTGTGCATGCTTGATAACATTCTTCACACTGGATATTTATTAATGAAACCATGTGTAGAGTTGTACACATTTGTTTTAGTGTGTTTTTTATGTTTCTTGGGTTTTATTCCTTAATGGGCTTTGGCCTATGTTTGAATGGCTTCGGCCTGTTTTGAGATTGATATGTAAAACTGTTTCGTGCTTGTAAAAACACAATTCTGAAAATAATAAAAAAAGTGTTTTTTTCTCAGATCTGTTTCTCATCATGGTATCAGAGCAGGCGATTCTGCTGGCGATGGTGAATCTGCTGGCGTTTCTTCTTCAAATCTTCTCGTAATCTTCTTTCTCGCAACCCTAGATCCTCATTCAACCCTAGAATCAGCTCTACTCAACTGAAATGGTGAATTCGAACTCAGATTCAACTCGAACAGAAGCTAATTTTCAGTCGAATCAGGGAGTGAATTTTAATGATCCTTATTTTCTCTCAAATTCGGATCATCCAGGTATGCAACTTGGAAACAATACTTTAACCGGATCGAATTATATCAATTGGGCAAGAACTGTTAAGATGGCTTTAATTGCAAGAAATAAACTCCAATTTGTTGATGAAACCTTACCTTTACCATCTATTAATTCACCTGATTATCAAAAATGGATTAGAAACGATTATATGGTAATGTCTTGGATTCTTATTTCGATGGATAAGGTTTTATCTGAGAGTTTTATGTTTGTTGACTCTTCTGCACAATTATGGAAGGAATTGGCAGAGAGATTTGGTCAAACGACAGCACCAAGAATTTTTGAGTTACATCAGAGTTTAACCTCTACTCGTCAAAATGATCTTACTATTGCTGAGTATTATTCTCGTCTTAAAGGGGTGTGGGATCAACTACAGATGCTTGAAGGGTTTCCTGATTGTAGTTGTGGAATATTAAGAAACTGTTCTTGTGGAATTTTAAGGAAAATTCTTGAAAATGATCAGAGAAACAAATTAATGCAGCTTCTTTCTGGACTCACAAGGGATTATGATCAGGCTAAAACAAACATTTTAAGCTCAGATCCACTTCCTACAGTTCACAAAGCTTATTATATCTTGCAACAAGTGGAGCATCAGAATAAACTGGGTGATAAGAGCAATGAAAAACCAGAAATGAATGCTTTTAATGCTGTTAGGAATTTGCCTAAGCAAAATGTTCAAGGACCTTTTAGAGAAAGTAAGAAACAAAAGACTGAGTATTTTTGTGATCTATGTAAAAAGAAAGGGCATTCAACTGAAAAATGCTTCAAAGTCATTGGGTATCCTGACTGGTGGATTAAAGATGGTACTGGAAGAGGAAAAGTGGTTCAGAAAAATGTTAACATGAGTAATACTTCTGCAAATCAAGGAATTCTTGGAAGCAAGCCAAATCCTGCTGAAGCTTCATCTGCAGCTATGAATTCTGCAATTTCTCAAAATGGACAGTTTGATCCGGTTTTGGTTACAAATTTCTACAATGAGGTGATGAAGATGATGCAAAACTCCAATTCTTTTAACAGTGTTGAAGATAATCCTTTGGCAGCTTGCATTAATCATGCAGGTAATAGTTATTCAACTATTATTCACAACAGTCTTCAACAAAAATCATGGATAGTTGATAGTGGTGCTTCTGATCATATGACATCTGATTTAACACTTTTTGCTTCAATAAAAAAAGTAGTAAAACCTATACAAGTATCTTTGCCTGATGGTTCTAGAATTCATGTTACTCATAGTGGAACTGTGAATTTAAATTCAAATTTGCAACTACACAATGTTTTATACATTCCTACTTTTAAAAATAATCTTTTATCTGTAGGAAAATTTCTTGATCAAAATAATATAGTTGCAAATTTTACTAAATCTTCTTGTGTTTTCCAGGACCTTGACTCAAAGCATCTACAAGCTGTTGGATCAAGAGTTTTTGGTCTTTACAGAATTTCTTTTCCATCTATGTTCAATAATTCCTCTGTATCTTCTTCTTTGTTTCTTAATAATTGTTCTCTTGCTTCTATTAACAATACTATAACTTCTTGTAATAAGCCTGGCATAGAAATTTTACATGCTAGGCTAGGGCATCCTTCTTTTAGCAAGATGAAACATTTTCAAAAATTTGTATCAGGCAAAGTACTTAATATAGATTTTACTTGTGAAGCATGTGTGTTAGGAAAACATCATAAACTCCCATTTCATCAGTCTGATTTTTATGCTGAAAATCCTTTTGATCTTGTTCATGTTGATTTGTGGGGTAAATATCATAGACCAGCTCTTTGTGGAGAGACTTATTTTTTAACAATTTTGGATGATCATGCAAGAAATACTTGGACATATTTGTTACATTCAAAAGTTCAGGTTGTTTCTACAATTGCTGCTTTTATTGAATATGTGTTTACTCAGTTTAACAAGAAAATTAAGGTGTTTAGATCAGATAATGGGACTGAGATTATTCAAGCATCTTGCTCTCAATTATTTGCTTCCAAAGGCATTGTTCATCAAAAGTCTATACCAGGTAATCCTCAGCAGAATGGAAGGGTAGAAAGAAAACACAGGCATTTGCTTGAGACTGCAAGGACAATCAGAATTCATTCAGGTTTGCCTTATAAATTTTGGGGAGAATGTCTTCTGGTTGCCACTTCTCTTATAAATATTATGCCAAGTTCTATTTTACACTGGAAAACACCATATGAATTATTGATGCATAAACCTCCTTATTATCATTTTCTGAGAGTTATTGGGTGTTTATGTTTTTCATTTCAAAAGTTGCATGACAAGTTTGCAGAGAGAGCTAAGAGGTGTGTTTTAATTGGTTATCTTCATGGACAAAAGGGGTATAAGCTCTATGATTTGGATACTCACAAAGTTGTTTTTAGTAGAGATGTTCATTTTGTAGAAAATGTGTATCCTTTCAAGACAACATCAGCAATTCTTCCAGTTCAGACTCAAACACAGCAAGATATAATGCTTGTTAATCCAGCTTTAGACCAAAGTATTCCTTCAAATATTTGTCATGAACCCTCTCAACAACCTGCATCTCCTTCAAATACACTATCAACTCCTATTGCACAGTCTTCTCCAGATAATGATTCTTCAAATTCAGATCATGTTTCTACTCCTCATATTCTACCATTAAGAACATCTTCCAGGATTTCTCAGTTGCCAAAGAAATATAGTGATTTTGTTGTGGGAAAGTTGCCTTCAAAACAAGTTAATAATTCAGAGATAGAAAATATTTTTTCTTCAAATATTTTCTTTGATTCTTTACCTGTTCAGCTTGATTCAGATGATTTGCATAGCATTTCAAATGTTCTTTCTTCATTTGAACCATCCTCTTATAAACAAGCAAAAAGTATTCCTGAATGGGTTGAAGCAATGAACAGAGAACTAGAAGCTCTAGAGAAAAATGATACATGGGATTTAGTTACTCTTCCTCCTGGTAAGAAACCCATAGCCTCTAAATGGGTTTTTAAAACAAAATTCAAAGCTGATGGTCAAATAGATAAATGTAAAGCTAGAGTGGTTGCAAGGGGAGACAAACAAATTTCTGGAAAAGACTACAAGCATACATTCAGCCCAGTTGCAAAATTCACTACAGTAAGAGTGGTAATGGCTTTAGCTGCTGCAAAGGATTGGGATATTCAACAATTGGATATAAATAATGCCTTTCTACATGGATATCTTCAAGAAGAAGTGTATATGACACCTCCTGCTGGATATGTTAGAGCTGCTTCAGATCAAGTTTGCAAGTTAAAAAAGTCTATTTATGGACTGAAACAAGCTTCTAGATGCTGGAATCAGGAACTAAGTAAGTTTTTAATAAATTTTGGTTTTGTTCAATCCAAGCAAGACTATTCTATGTTTACTCTGAAGAAAGATAGTCATTTTACTGTTTTAGTAGCTTATGTTGATGATTTACTTCTTACTGGAAATGATCCTTCCATAATTTCTGAATTGAAGAATCTTTTACATAAAGCATTTAACATTAAGGATTTGGGAAGGATTAAATATTTTTTTGGAATTGAAGTGTCAAGGTCAGCTTCAGGAATTTTTCTAAATCAAAGAAAATACATTATGGATTTGTTACGGGAACATCATATGGAAGAATGTGAAACTGTTTCTTTTCCTATGGCAAAAGGTTTGAAATTGAGTTCTTATGAAGGTGATGTTTTATCAGATCCCGAAATATATAGAAGAATAATTGGAAAATTACTTTATTTGAATTTAACAAGACCTGATATATCATATTCAGTGCAGCAGCTAAGCCAGTTTCTTCAAACACCCAGGATTCCTCATCTTGATGCAGCATTTCACGTTCTAAAGTATCTCAAAGGTACTATAAATATGGGTTTATGTTTTCCTTCTAAAACTGATTCAGTTTTGAATGCTTGTTGTGATGCTGATTGGGGCATGTGTGATGATACTGGAAGGTCTTTATCTGGTTATTGTGTTTTCTTTGGTAATGCTTTGATTTCTTGGAAAACAAAAAAGCAAAAAGTGGTTTCTAAAAGCAGCACTGAAGCTGAGTATAGGTGTATGAGTTACTCTACTGGAGAGCTAGTTTGGATTGAGAGATTATTAGCAGATTTGGGTATTGAAGTTCCCACACCCATTACATTACACTGTGACAGTTTGTCTGCTATGTATATTGCACAGGACCCTTGTTTCCATGAGAAGACAAAGCACTTGAGGACCAAGCATCAAAAGTTGGATGTGCATTTTGTTAGAGAGAAGGTGCAGTCAGGTTTCATTGCAACCAAGTATGTAAAATCTGTTTTGCAAATTGCTGATATTATGACTAAACCTTTAGCTGGTGACCAACATAGAAGCTTGGTTTGTAAACTTGGTATGGTTTCTCAGTTTTTGTTTCAAGATTGTCCTTTGAATGAGGTCAATCTTGAGGGGGGGGGGGGGGGGGGGTAGAGTTGTACACATTTGTTTTAGTGTGTTTTTTATGTTTCTTGGGTTTTATTCCTTAATGGGATTTGGCCTATGTTTGAATGGCTTCGGCCTGTTTTGAGATTGATATGTAAAACTGTTTCGTGTTTGTAAAAACACAATTCTGAAAATAATAAAAAAAAGTGTTTTCTTCTCAGATCTGTTTCTCATCACCATGACTTGAGTGATAACTTGGTTCGCTGTAAAATTCGTTTTAATTCATGATCCATCTGTTTTGCAAGTGGTTTTGTTATTAAAACTGTCTTCTTCTTTTTTTAAACGGGCTTCTTCATTTTTTTTTACAATATTAGTCACTAGCAATTATTTTGGTGGGAAAGCCAGTATGATAACTTGGTCATAACCGTATTCCTTTTCTTCCCTTATTCAACCAACAACAATAATAATCTCTAATGAGTTATAACAAAGCCAGTATGACTGCCTCATCAATTCCCTTGACTCATTGATGTTTTATTTTCCTGCTAACCATCACTTTTGAAAAAAATCACTACTATTGAAAAAGAAAAAAAAACAAGGACCACCAAAGAACTATAGTTTATTGTGGTATGAGTAATTATTTATCTATCTAAAATGTTTAATTATTTAATTAATAATCTTCAAGTATAAAACTTCTATTCTATAACTGTTTTTTATTTGCTATCTGAGGTGTTTAATTATTTAAATGACAAAGCTTTAAATATAAAACAACTAATCTATAATTGTTTTTTACTTGCTTTGCATGTACGAATCTGGTTCAAATT
The DNA here is from genome assembly GCA_030737875.1 of Allium sativum. NCBI lineage: Eukaryota > Viridiplantae > Streptophyta > Magnoliopsida > Asparagales > Amaryllidaceae > Allium > Allium sativum. The sequence goes on along the minus strand of CM060913.1, from coordinate 592,632,072 downwards.
TTTGATTTACAAAATATCAACAATAGTGCATATCCAAATGCACATTACTTTGCCTAACGATTTAAACAACATATGGCATGTCATTCTAAAGTTTTATCAGTGTACTCCTTTGATGTATGTAACTAACCGTTATGCAGTAATATTATGTTTATCACTGTATAAATACACATATCCTTTTACTGTAATAAGAGCGATCCTCACTTCTGGAGAGCACATTACTTTGCCTAACGATTTAAACAACATATGGCATGTCATTCTAAAGTTTTATCAGTGTACTGCTTCGATGTATGTAACTAACCGTTATGCAGTAATATTATGTTTATCACTGTATAAATACACATATCCTTTTACTGGAATAAGAGTGATCCTCACTTCTGGGAGAGCACTCATATATAAATATGCTAATCTATATTACATGTATCCTTCTTGGAATATCAGCTTTCCCCTTATTCAACTAAAAATGATATCAAACTATAATGAGTTGTAACAAAGCTGATACGAGTGCCTCATTAATTCCCATGACTCATTCATGCTTTATTTGTATGTTACCCATTGCTTTTGAAAAAAATCACAACTACTGAAAAACAATGTAAAATGTTTATATTTACATGGTTTTATGATGATATTTAACTTGAATATACAGAAAATGATTATATATTTCTAAGTTGTTGTATTATATACACTCTTCTTTGTCTTAGTACTAATCAACTCAGTGATTTGTAATAAGACACTTAAAGCATTTACTGATTCGAGGTTCCACAATTTTCTAGACATTTAAGAGGGATTTATTATGCATAACTTGGTATTGAAGATATTCTTGAACATAATTAGAAGGTTTTCTAATATGACCGTGTTTGTATTAAGCATCTGTGAAAAAGGCTTATGTTGTAACTGCGCTTAGAGTACATATGTACAATACCTTTAACATGGCCCTTGCTAACCTAATGATCATACAGTCCTTCAAATGAAAATATTTGGACTTATCATCAGTTTTATATGTAATCAACAGTAGGTTTATATGATATTTAGCTTTTTTAATTGATTATTTATACATATTTTAGTATGACATTGGTGGCAGTTTTTAATAGGTTGACTTCAGTTTGTTCAATGGCTTGGTAACAAGTATCTGTAGTCATTATTGTTCTATTCTACTAACTTCAGTACTCTTCGATGGTTCCATTCATGTGTAGTGTGATATTTGTGTAGCCGTCAGGAAATTGATCACCTAAGGTACATGCAGGTAGATAATGGATGTTATAAGTGCGACCCATTAAAATTATTTTTCTAGTTATTGTCTCATTACATATCACTTGAATATTATTATTATTTTTTAAAGTTACTTGAATTACTTTCAGTAAAATTATTTATAGAAAATTTGTGTTCAGGTATATTATCTCTTCCATGCTTTTATGTGATTTCAATATGTTGCGAGATAGACTGTTTAAAAATTTTAATCACTGATTACAGTGTTTTCCATCCACACAGATCTATAAAATGTAATAGAAAATATGTATATTGCTCTTGAATTACCATGTTGTCAGCAAACAAAATTTTATGTATGTGAAATAATGCCTTTAGGATGAAGTTCATGAAACATGACAACTATTAGATTTCCAAATTTTATATTTTTATAGGGGTTACAGGTCTAATTATGGATGCTTTGTGTATGAAATGTTTAGATTGCATACATAACTTGATATTTTTTGGATATTTTTGTCACCTGAGTTGTGATTGGCCGCATGATATAAGTTTTCCGTAGGAACAGTATAAAACTATCCTTTTGCTTTGTAGTTATTTTTAGACTGAATTCCATTAGAGCGTGTTATATAAGTTATAAGCATTGTTGAATTGTCATCCAGTTTAATCTGCTTTTAAGATGCAAATATACAAAATTAGTTTATAACTGTTGGACCACCAATGTTATGTTGCCATCTCTATATCTATCCCTTTAAAACTGTTTCTATTAGCTAAATGAATGTGTTTCCAGCGTTTTTTGCAACTACACCAACTGAACTATTGCCTCTTGAAGTAGCAGATTGGTTTTTTTTTCTTTGCATATCATTCATGCTAGAATCACTTCAGATTTACTCACTCAAAGCTTTAACACTCCCTTTTCAGCTTTAGACAACAATTTCTTTTTCTACCTTATTTTACAGTTTGATTGACTACATGTACCTTTGTTACTTAAAGACCAAAACTTCAGCACTCACCTATAAAATAGTCTTGCTTAATCCCTTTTTTATGTTCATATATGCAGATTTGACATTTACTTGCATGGCATAGACAAACGCTTAATAACAAGAAGAGCGATAAAAGGTTAAATGGTTATTTTAGTAGATAACCTTAACTCTTTAGCGTTTACAAATGCATTATTAATAGTAATTATATTGGAAGCTATGTTTTGCTTTATTAAGATGTTTGATTCCTAAGATTTTAAGTTCAAAAATCAAATATATTTTTTTACTTCTATGCATTATTGTTACTTAGACTGACTTTTTTTTTTTTTTTTTTTTTTTTTTTTTTTTTTTTTTTTTTTTTTTTATCGTCGAATCATTGCGTACAGTTTCTTAAACCAAGTTGTGTATTATTTGTCTTTGAGGATGTATTGATGTTGCTATTTTTTCTGTTATCTTTTTTATTGCAGATCTTTGTACAATATAATTGAGTTGCAGGGAGATTTGATTGCAAGGTGTTAAATGTATTATGTTCACAATATGTGATATCTAATGTAGTGGTAGCTTTGATTACAAAAGAAAATGGAGGATGATTGGAAAAATATAGCTCGAGCCCGTATGCGAAGCATGAGTCCGCACTTGTGAGGTGTAACGAGTGATTCTCATTACGGTGAAATAGCGATAAGTATAAATGCAATTAGTCAAGTTTTTGAATCGCACAATGCAACATTATCTTGATCAATTGTTTAGATTTGAAATGCAGAATTAAGCCATATATATTGTGCATAAATATTTATACTCGCAACAAAATTTTCACTTTAAACTTACAATTTTTCTAAGATTTATGTCCTACCTGTGGTTGGGGTATTAAGGTGATTTTTTTTTTCCATTTTGTGAAAGATCCTCATGGTTGTGGTATGTTAATATTGAAGCATAATTTTTTAACTTTTGAGTCATTTCTTAAATTGTCGTTTGCTGTTGGTCATTTGTTAAATTATCGTATGATTAATAATTTATGTATCTAATCTTCATTAACTTTGTAGTTATTTTATATACTTATGTGTAAAAGAAAGCTTGAGCACATTCAAGTATTGATTCACTGATAATTTTTTAAGTTAGTGTGCTCCTCTTGCGAGGGTGGTACCAATAAATCTATTAAATAAAACACCAAAATCACAAAAAAATTGATGGGAATCATTCAGTAGGAATAAGAAGGTTCGTCGCTTTGATGATCAACAAAATGGGACAGGTAAGAGCGTGCCTAAATAAAATTCAAACTTGATAGTGATACGTGTATATTATTGCAGAGCTGGAAGATTTGAAAGGTAGCTGCTGCAAAAATAACTAGATTGTGTGAACTGCTGAATTGTAATTGCAACTTGCGTGAATTTGGCTTGCAATTGTGATATGAGGAACGTGCAACAAGCTGAAACAATGCAAGTATTACTTCCAATTTATACCTGTGTGTGCCGGCTGCAAGAAAATAGGCATAGAGTAACAAATAACTTGGTGCACTACCGTTGCGGAGGCAAAACTGGGAAATGCAAATGCTTGAAGCTTGCATATGTAAGCTGGAGGAATTCAAAACTGGAAATAAGTAGATGAAAGGAATGATTATAATGCCTACTGAAGCATGTTCTATTATTCGTTTTTTGATTACTTGAAATAGATAAACAATGTTATTTAACTTAAATATCACAACTTTTGATTAGAATGCTCAAAATAAAACAATGTTTTATTGTTTTACGTTTTAATTTGATGCACTAAAACTGTCAAAAAATATGTTCTGTGACTAATATATCTTAATATTGGCTTATTATAATTTTGTTAGGATGATTTTTTGTTTTATTTTAAGATTAAAATCAAAACTGCAAGGACTATGGCAAGAACAGATAAAAGCTTGATTTTGTGCAGCCGATTAGAGGTGACTGTTATGATATCCATGTCAACTTCAACTTATATCATTTCATATATACTATTTCTACGGGCTTTTCTTTGTTTGAAGAGATATATTGGACGAGTCAGTGTTATTGGCTATTTGATTGAATTTAGGATGGTGTTTTTGTTGAGATTCATTGTAAACATGTGATATGATTACGATGATGAGTTATTTGATCTTTGTATTTTACATGAGCATATATTAGCGTAAGACGTAATATATATCAGTGCAAGACTTAATGATGATAACTTCAAAAACATTTTGGTTATAACACTATAATTACAAACTTGGGATAGTTAGAACTTGAGACGACCCGATTTCCCGTTCTCACGGAAACAAGGTTATCTTTGGAATATAACACAGAAACAGATAATAGCAGAATAGAATTAAATAAATACACCAGAATGAACAACAAAATATACTGGATAAAAGTAATCATCAGAGTTACACAGTATACAGGATCCTACTTAGTACAAATACAGTTCAGCTATACATAAATGTCTACAGCGGAAATAAACAAAATATGTACAATAGGAGCTGAACAGCATAAAAAGAAATAAATGATAGAATCCATCTTCAGCTCCAGCTCTCCAGAAAAGAACCAGCTAAACCTGAATACAAGGCTGCCCGTGTAGAAAAAGGGGCACCCGAGTTTGAAAGTGAAACAAACTACGAGTCAGTCATGGGACTGGTATGAGAAATCCACTCAACACATATATAATTGGCTAATCACAGGACCACGCCACTTTCGTGGAACGGGTTTACTCCATTGGATTGCCAGTGCTTTAAAACAAATCTTTCTTTTAAACATTGCTATGCTTTTTATAAAAATGAAGCCGTTATAAGACTCAGTTCCCATCACACAATGCAACGCAAACCGGAGGATAGAGTTTTTACCTTATAACGGCCAAGATATGCTTGATACGAATAAAACAAAGGCATTTGATATTATTACTAGTGTTTATATGTTTTGAAAACAACTTCAAATCATAACTATCAATCATAGACGGCATGGGTACCATATATCATGTCGCCATATATATATACAATCAAAACCGCACGATGTCGTATTTGGAAATTGGATTTCCGCCATGAACCAAGGCAAAAGATAGTCCTTACCGAATTCGAGACAATCTAGCCCATGTCTCAGGCAAGTACTCAGTCAAGCCTTTGGAGCGACAGGGCCGGTCCACCGATGTGGATTAAAATTCCTGAACAATACGTTTCCCCGCCCTTTGGGGCGTAAACGAGCCAACGAATGACTCCATCGGACCCGGATCGTCCGATCAAACCGAGGCGCCTCGCAACAGCAACAACCACATAGGTGAAAAGTATATAAATGTCAGGGCTGGTAGGTCACTGACACCACCCTAGCTAGAAGGAAACGCATGCCCTCCCTGAGGTCCTTCTCCCGTTTTAGGTTCATACCGGGGTGTGAGGCTCGCGAATTTACGTTATACACAAAGCTACGCCACACAGGCGATGCTTTGATCATCACCACAAGACTTTGCTTTTCAACAGAAGCCCTGATCACTGCATCTTAGCATGCCACACAGGCAATTCATATCGTGCAACTGATGGCTATCAATCACACAGAACAAATTCCAATGTCGGACACACAGTCCATTTACAAGTCCGTTCTGGGTCTGAACGAAACCGGAGGCACTAAATACCTCGCAAACCCATCGACCAACACGTACGTCTGGACGATCACCACTCATTATCCATATTTCGGGATGCCTCCCAATCAGGACCTCGGTTACCATCCAAACGAGGTGAAGATCTCCGGTCTTCGACCATCGTCTTCATTTTCGACTTTCAATCGTCGGTCAATTATTCGAAATGAGAATTAACTCGGCCTTTTCAAATAATTCACGTATATTTAGAATTTCAATTCGATTTATTTCAATGGTTAAATTATTCGACAACACCAATTGTGTTCTTTAATGTAATTTTCACACCAAACACATTCAACCATCAAAAGCCACACAAATCAAGCAAATTCAGTTTACTTCTATTCCATATCGCTTATGATATTTTACAACTATTTATCGCTATTTTTATTTATTTTAAAATAGCCATTTTATTCAAAACGACGCTTCGGGCCATAAGGCGGCCGTGGCGCTGTTTTTCTTCAGATTTGATTTACACATATCTGAAAATCTAACCGTTGGATCTTCACAAAATTTACATCATTAGAAAGGTCTTTTCAAAACGAATCCAACGGTTCCAGTTTCGAGAAAATCCGACGGTCGGATCTCCCGGTACAATCGTTTGAAATTTCGATTTCAAAATACGAACTGCAGCGTCGTTATTCGATTAAATATATAATTATATTTATATATATATATAAATATAATCGCTTCTGGCGCTGTTTTTCATCAAATTTGATTTAAACATTCCAGACAATCCAACCGTTGGATTTTTACAAAGTTGGTGCCGTTGGAAAGATCATTCCAAGGCGAACCCGACGGTTGAGGTTTCGGGAAAATCCAATGGTCGGATTTCCCGCACCAGTCGTTTGAAATCACGGTTTCAAAATACGAACTGCACGGCCTCGTTTCGTTTTAATTTTATTTATATTTATATATATTTATATAAATATAGTTCATTCAATGATTTCCATATCGTTTTAACTTCAAATATTTTTCTAACGCCTTAAATTTTGGAAAATTTTCGCCATAACCTCCCCTGCACCGGGAGCATCGGGAAATTGCAAATAGCGTTCCCGGTCCTTCTAATCACAAAAAGAAAAAGAAAAAGAAAAGGCCAAGCGGCTAGCCAACAGGCTCAAAATCATCACCCAAACAAATCAGTAAATGTGTACCTATTTGTCGGGCACAAAATTTTATTCCTCTTCTCTAGCCCCTTTGCTATAACCTGTTCAATGAATATTGCATGTACATATATATACAGTTCTTATCATTTATCAATTTCTATTCGACTTCATATTTGATTTCTATTTGGTTTAAAAACTCCATTCATTCTAATGTTACATAAATAGGTGCAAATCATTTCATTAGCTAATTAATGAATATTTCAACTCATATATGTTTATTTTGAACAAGTGGCTATTTTTAACACTTCACATTTCAACGATTTATGCATACAATAAAAATGCGATTTTTATTGTAAAACGATTTATTTCAAAACACTATTTTTCTATATAGTTCATATAGTCGATAAAAGGTGATTTTTATTATCAAACAATTTATTTCAAAATATGAATACCATTCAACACATGAATTTCTAATCAACGAATGAATATCAATTCAACACATGAATGTTTTCTATAGTTTCTATATATAGATAAAAATGTGATTTTTATTATCGAACAATTTATTTCAAAATATGAATACCATCCAACACATGAATTTCTAATCAACGAATGAATATCAATTCAACACATGAATGTTTTCTATAGTTTTTATATATAGATAAAAATGTGATTTTTATTATCGAACAATTTATTTCAAAATATGAATACCATTCAACACATGAATTTCTAAACAACGAATGAATATTAATTCAACACATGAATGTTTTCAATAGTTTTTATATATAGATAAAAATGTGATTTTTATTATCGAACAATTTATTTCAAAATATGAATACCATTCAACACATGAATTTCTAAACAACGAATGAATATTAATTCAACACATGAATGTTTTCAATAGTTTTTATATATAGATAAAAATGTGATTTTTATTATCGAACAATTTATTTCAAAATATGAATACCATTCAACACATGAATTTCTAAACAACGAATGAATATCAATTCAACACATGAATGTTTTCAATAGTTTTTATATATAGATAAAAATGTGATTTTTATTATCGAACAATTTATTTCAAAATATGAATACCATTCAACACATGAATTTCTAAACAACGAATGAATATCAATTCAACACATGAATGTTTTCTATACAATGAATAAATATAGTTTAAGCATATGAAAATAATTCAAACACACAAATATTATTCAAAATTTCGGCAGCATAACGGCAGGGTAGTTACACCGGGACCGTCCCTAGTACGGCTCCTCGCTCTACCTTAAAACCTCGCGGTTTTTGACAATGGGGATCATGCATCTAGTTCGCATGCAGGCGGCATGTATATATTTATTTCATTTCCACAAACTAATCCTAAGTGGTTTCAACCAAATATTTCACAACCACAAACGGGTATTTTTCAACCTCAAACAACCAATATCAATCACAAACAATCCCAAACAACCATTCGTTATCAACCAATTTTCACAACCATTTCAATCAATAAATATCGTCCATGGTTTGTGGACGAGGGGCGTATATATATATACATATATATATATATATATATATATATTTATATTTATATATAGCAATTCACTTTCATTTCACACATATATATATTTTTAAATCAGAAATCTCACCAATAGCTATTCAATACCAAGACTCTTCTTAATAGAAATCTTCGCCTATTTGTCGCTTTCACCCGTATTCTCTGCATATGTAAAAATCGAATTTTTACTACGTTATTCAATATATAAAAATATGATTTTTACTTCGGCTTTCAATATATAAAAATCTGATTTTTACTTCGACTTTCAATATATAAAAATCTGATTTTTACTTTTAAATTTCTAATCTCCTTTTAGTTTATAAATCATTTTAAAATCAGTTTTTAAAATTATTCAAAAATATCAGTTTTAAACTTTTAAACAAATCAGTTTTTATTTTTCTTAAAACAAATCAGTTTTTATTTTTCTTAAAACAAATCAGTTTTTATTTTTCTTAAAACAAATCAGTTTTTATTTTTCTTAAAACAAATCAGTTTTTATTTTTCTTAAAACAAATCTGTTTTTATTTTTCTTAAAAATTCAGTTTTTATTTTTCTTAAAAATTCAGCTTTTATTTTTAAAACAAATTCAGTTTTTATTTTTAAAACAAATTCAGTTTTTATTTTTAAAACAAATTCAGTTTTTATTTTTAAAACAAATTCAGTTTTTATTTTTAAAACAAATTCAGTTTTTATTTTTAAAACAAATTCAGTTTTTATTTTTAAAACAAATTCAGTTTTTATTTTTAAAACAAATTCAGTTTTTATTTTTAAAACAAATTCAGTTTTAATACTTTATAAAAATTCAGTTTAAAAATCTGTTTTAAAACCTTTTTTTTAAAACTCTAAAATAAACAGTTTTTAAATCCCTAAAAATAAAATAATAAAACAACAAAAACTTACGAGGGGGGGGGTTTCTGTAGTTCGTCGGAGTCTTCTCGAGGGCGGCGGCGCTAGGGCTTCGAACGAGGGAGGCGCTTCAAGCCTCGAACGGAGAGGCGATGGCTTCGGGGTTCGAACGCGATGGAGGGAGGAGCGGGGTCTTCGATCGATGCAGGGGGGAGGCGAGGTCTTCGTCGGCGGCGTTCGCTCGAGGGGGGGACGGCTGGTGAACGTCGCGATGGCTTTAGGGTTTTCCTTTTTTTTTTTCTGTATAAATGAATTCGGGGGGGGGGGGCAGAGGTATAGGAGGGAAAAGTATTTTTTTTATTATTATTATTTAATTATTATATTTTGCAAAAAGGTTGACTTTTACATATGACCTCGAAACAAGGCCCACCGCCTGTCGCCCATAGCGTTTTACCCCCATTCCGAACACAATGGGATATGTATCGCAAGCTGATTCGATTGTTACAATCAGTTTCCTTTTGAATTTTCATTTAAATCACTATATTGAATTTTAAACGTACATTTCAAATTACCGGGGCCACATACTAACTAGAAAAATTCTCGAAAAATATTTTCTAGCTTTGTATTGACGATACGGTCCTAACAAAACTAGTTTCGTCGAATTCTGAGACCGTTTGAAAAATGGCCAATTTCCATTCGATTAAAATCAACAGAAACTGGTCAAACGCGTTTTCCTTTGCCACGCTCACATATTGATTCGAAAAATTATGAAATTTGAAACCTAGCAATAACCTGACACTGCGGATCTAACAAAAGTGGTTTCGTCGAAATCCGAGGTCATTTGCAAAATGTCCATTTTCGAGGGCCTGAATTCCATAGCGACTATTCAGAATTTTCAACTGGACATACCTTTTGATTCCCGCTATCAAATTTCGATTGGTCAGATTCGTTAGTAAGATATTCACTAACAGATTTATATATTTTTGGTTTCACTAAGATCCGGATTGTTTTGCACCCGGTATAGTCCGACAAAGTTTGAATTCAATTTTTGAAACTGCCACGCCATTTCAGGCCTTGTTTATAATTATAATTAATTATATTCGTTTTCAATTGTCGATTCAAACTCAGTTTTCATCGCCATTATCTAAAATATTTATTTTAAATATTTAAAATCCATTATTTTGGCCAATTTAAAAATTTTAAATTGGTTCAGATTTTCTGGGTCGTTACAATCTCCCCCACTTAAAACTTTTCGTCCCCGAAAAGGAATAAAGTCGAAAGTGGTTTGATAAATCTACGATCACACAACACTACAACCAATCCAATTGTTTTGAACCTTTCAAAGCCATACAAATCAATTCCTATATTCTTTTATAGATCATTCAGAGTATAGAATAAATAGTGCACATCCATGGGAAGAAAATAGCAACAGAATAGAGAATTAAATGGTAATGCCAAGTAGGGTAAATGTACCTTGCACCAGAGTCAATCAGAGATATCTACTCGGCATCTAGGATAAGCTTTCTGAATGCTCTCCTTAGTTTCCCAAGTACAATCTCGCGGATCTCCACTCCATTGCACTTTGACTAAGTGAACCTTCTTGTTTCTCAGCTCTTTGGTTTCTTTGCCGATGATCTTCAGCGGCTCACGCCTCACGGCTAATTCTGGAGTAATTTCAATGTCCTGCTGAGCTGCTTCTTCCACGATCAAGTCTGGATCATGAACGTGCTTTCGAAGTTGAGATATATGAAATACATCATGCACTCCAGGCAACCAGTCAGGAAGTTTGACCCTATAAGCGAGAGTTCCAATCCGTTCCAGAATAGGAAACGGACCAATAAATTTAGGCGCTAACTTTCCAGTTTTACCGAACCGGATAACTCCTCTCATCGGCGATACTTTCAAATATACATAGTCGCCAACTTCAAAGGATATATCTCTTCTTCTTTTATCGGCATAGCTCTTTTGTCGGCTTTGAGCGGCGAGTAATCGCTTCTTAATAAAATCGACTTTGTCGGCAGCTTCTCGAATCATATCAGGACCCAACACAAGTCTATTACCTGGCTCGACCCAACAAGCAGGAGATCGGCACTGTCTACCATATAATGCTTCGAATGGCGACATTGTCAGGCTCGCCTGGTAGCTGTTGTTATAAGAGAATTCAGCCAAATGCAGATGGTCTTCCCATGATCCACCGAAATCTAGAATACAAGCCCGCAATAGATCTTCTAAAATGCGATTCACCCTCTCAGTCTGACCGTCTGTCTGAGGATGATAAGCGGTGCTCATGTTTAACTTCGTTCCCAGTTCGACTTGAAATGCTTCCCAGAATTTGCTAGTGAATATTGTATATCTATCACTTACTATACTGAGCGGCACTCCATGTAGTCTAACTATTTCCCTGAAGTATATCTGCGCCAGACTCTGAGCGGTTCTATTTGATTTGACAGGTATAAAATGGGCGGTCTTCGTGAAACGATCTACGATCACCCAAATACTATCATTTCCTTTTCTGGTCCTGGGCAGACCATCAATGAAATCCATAGAAATATGCTCCCACTTCCAACCAGGAACTTCCAGCGGTTGTAATAATCCAGCCAATTTCTGTTGGTCACTTTTAACTAGCAGGCAAGTAGGGCATCGACTCACATATATCGAGATGTCTCTTTTTAACGACTTCCACCAGAATGTGCGTTTGATATCGTTATACATTTTATTCACACCTGGATGGATACTGAGCTTAGATTTGTGGCATTCATCAAGCACCTCTCTTCTGAGTTCAGGAATATCTGGAACGCAAATTCGCCCTTCTAACCTCAGAATCCCTTCGCTGTCTAGCTGGAAATCCGAAGCATTGCCTTCACGAATTCGCTGACTTATTCCTTTGATAAATTGGTCGTCCTTTTGGAGAGCCGATATCTTATCAATCAACGAAGTCGCGATGATGAAACTGGCGATCATTACATTCTTTCTGCTCAGCGCATCGGCCACGACATTGGCTTTTCCTGGAGTATATATAATTTCAAAGTCATATGCTGCAAGAAACTCCAGCCAACGTTGCTGCCTCAAATTCAGATCCTTTTGAGTGAACAGATACTTTAACGACTGGTGATCTGTAAACAGTTCAAATCTCTCGCCCAGTAGATAGTGTCTCCATATTTTCAAAGAGAATATGATAGCCAATAACTCAAGATCATGAGTTACATAGTTTTTCTCGTGTGGCTTCAGTTGACGGCTAGCATAAGCAATTACTTGACCTCTCTGCATTAACACGGCGCCAAGGCCTTCTCTAGAAGCATCAGTCCAGACTTTCAAATCTTGGTTGCCATCGATGATGGTTAGCACTGGAGCAGTTGTTAATCTCAACTTTAGCTCTTCGAAAGCCTCCTCACTTTCCTGAGTCCATTTGAACTTAGAATGCTTCTTTGTAAGCTTCGTTAAGTGGCCAGATATCTTCGAAAAGTCTTTAACGAACTTCCGGTAATAGCTAGCCAATCCAAGAAAACTACGGACTTCAGTGGGAGTACTGGGCTGTTTCCAATTCTGAATGGCTGTGATTTTACTTGGATCCACAGCGATTCCTTCTTTCGATACGACGTGGCCCAGAAATTTTACTTCATCCTGCCAGAAGATACATTTGGAAAACTTTGCTTTTAATACATTCCTTCTGAGGATTTCTAGAACCTGTTCCAGATGTTTTTCATGTTCGGCTTTCGATTTAGAGAAGATTAGAATATCGTCAATGAAAACCAGAACAAATTTATTCAATACTCCTCTGAATACTCTGTTCATCAGATCGACGAAATAAGCTGGAGCGTTACATAAGCCGAATGGCATTACTAACCACTCGTAGAATAAGTCGGGGCCTCTGAACGCTGTCATTGGAACACACTTTTCGGCAATTCGAAGTTGATGGAAACCTGTAGCTAGGTCCATTCGTGAGAATACTTGCGCTCCATTTAATCGATCTAACAAATCATCTATTCGCGGCAATGGATATTTATTCTTTATTGTTTGTTTGTTCAGATCTCGATAATCCACGCATAGCCGTAGAGTACCATCAGATTTTGGGACAAACACCACTGCTGCACCCCAATCAGAGAAACTAGGCCTGATCAGACCTTTCCATACTAGCTGTCTTGTTTGATTGTCTAATTCCTCCTTCTCTTTCAAGGACATTCTTCGAATAGCGTGAACTACCGGCCTTGCATTGGGAATCAAAGCAATCTTGAAATCTATTTCTCTTTGCGGAGGTAAGCGAACAACTTCTTCGAACACATCCGCATAGTTCTTGACAACAGGAATATCTTTAATGAGGTCAGGAATATTCTCAGTGATTTCAGGGATATTTTCTATTTGGGCTGGAGAAACATCGAGAGCTAACCAGAAATCTTTTCTATTTGAAGTCGGGCCTTCACATGGTATGGTTATATAATTCCCCGATTGGGCCTTTGCTTTAACCACTCTCTCGGCGCATTTAACTTCAGCTTCATATCTAGTTAACCAATCCAATCCCAGAATAAGATCGAATTCATTAAAATTCATGATGATAGAGATAATAGGGAATTTATAGCAAGAAAAAGAGACAGGTACTGCAAAAATCCAACTGAGATTGATGGAACCTCCCACTGGATTTTGGACAGTCATTGGCTCTTTGAGCTTCTTCAAATTCAATTCCAGTTTCTTGACTGCACTCTTTGCAATAAAGCTTCGTGACGCGCCTGTGTCAAACAGTACTTTAACTGGAATGTTTTTGACATTGAGCGTGCCTTCTAAAACATCAGACCTTTCCTGAGCAGACGAGGAGGCAGGTACTTCTACCACTTCATTTACATGTACTGCCTTAGGCTTTCTGAATAGCGGGCAGGCCTTTGAAAGATGACCGGACTGATGGCATTGACTGCACTTTCTATTCTCTTGAAATCCCTTCTTGGATTGAAACCCGCCTCTTAATCGCTTCATTAAGGGTCCGCAGTTAATCGACAAATGCCCTGGCTTCTTACAGTTACTGCATATGGTAGTCGTTCCTTGCCCTTTCTCAGATTCAGCCCTTTTGCGATTGGCACCGGGCTTTTTACGGATCTCAGACGTCGTACTAGCTTCAGGAATATCAGTTTCCGACTCTGCTATGTCACTAGAACTGACTTCTTCTTCGTCGCATAACATTCCTTTCTTATGGAGATCTTCATACTGATAGGCCATATAAATCATTTCTGAGAAAGGAAGCTTCACATGCCCCAATACTTTATTCTGGTATTTCCTTTGAAGGCCATGGATAAATCTCATATTTTTCCTCTTTGGATTCTGAATCAGATGGGGAGCAAAGTGAGCAAGTTCATTGAATTTCTTATGATATTCGGGAATGGTCATATCTCCTTGTATCAGATAAGAAAATTCATCGCATAGCCGTTCGGTCGCTTCGGGAGGAGTAAATCTTTCTAAGAAAATCACTTTGAATCTATCCCAGGTGATATCACCTTCTGGATTACCTTTGATAACTGAATCCCACCAGAATAAAGCTTCATCTTTGAGAGCCCAGGAGGCCAGTAATCTTTTCTGGTCATCTCTAAGCTTTAATGCTTCGAATATTTTCTCAGCCGAACGAACCCAAGCTTGTGTTTTCATAATTGCTTCTTCGCCCGAGAACGACTTTCCACCCAGATTTCTATACTTCATGAATAGAACTTCTATATCCGGGTCAGTATTACTTCTTCTGTTTCTGGCACTCATTTTCTAGTTCTTCTGCAAATAGCAGATCAAGTGTCAGGTCACAGAAAAGGTAATTTAAAATATAGAAACACATACTTCAAATGTAAATGTGTCTATCAAGGTGTAATTTCATTCTGCTTTACTCATACTAGGATATTACCGATCCTATCTGTATAGAGTTGCCCGTCCTAGAACACTACTAGTTCTATTTCTGACGAGTTTTTTCAAATGTTATATTCCAGAACTAAGCTTAACCAAAGCTCTGATACCACGATGAGACGACCCGATTTCCCGTTCTCACGGAAACAAGGTTATCTTTGGAATATAACACAGAAACAGATAATAGCAGAACAGAATTAAATAAATACACCAGAATGAACAACAAAATATACTGGATAAAAGTAATCATCAGAGTTACACAGTATACAGGATCCTACTTAGTACAAATACAGTTCAGCTATACATAAATGTCTACAGCGGAAATAAACAAAATATGTACAATAGGAGCTGAACAGCATAAAAAGAAATAAATGATAGAATCCATCTTCAGCTCCAGCTCTCCAGAAAAGAACCAGCTAAACCTGAATACAAGGCTGCCCGTGTAGAAAAAGGGGCACCCGAGTTTGAAAGTGAAACAAACTACGAGTCAGTCATGGGACTGGTATGAGAAATCCACTCAACACATATATAATTGGTTAATCACAGGACCACGCCACTTTCGTGGAACGGGTTTACTCCATTGGATTGCCAGTGCTTTAAAACAAATCTTTCTTTTAAACATCGCTATGCTTTTTATAAAAATGAAGCCGTTATAAGACTCAGTTCCCATCACACAATGCAACGCAAACCGGAGGATAGAGTTTTTACCTTATAACGGCCAAGATATGCTTGATACGAATAAAACAAAGGCATTTGATATTATTACTAGTGTTTATATGTTTTGAAAACAACTTCAAATCATAACTATCAATCATAGACGGCATGCGTACCATATATCATGTCGCCATATATATATACAATCAAAACCGCACGATGTCGTATTTGGAAATTGGATTTCCGCCATGAACCAAGGCCAAAGATAGTCCTTACCGAATTCGAGACAATCTAGCCCATGTCTCAGGCAAGTACTCAGTCAAGCCTTTGGAGCGACAGGGCCGGTCCACCGATGTGGATTAAAATTCCTGAACAATACGTTTCCCCGCCCTTTGGGGCGTAAACGAGCCAACGAATGACTCCATCGGACCCGGATCGTCCGATCAAACCGAGGCGCCTCGCAACAGCAACAACCACATAGGTGAAAAGTATATAAATGTCAGGGCTGGTAGGTCACTGACACCACCCTAGCTAGAAGGAAACGCATGCCCTCCCTGAGGTCCTTCTCCCGTTTTAGGTTCATACCGGGGTGTGAGGCTCGCGAATTTACGTTATACACAAAGCTACGCCACACAGGCGATGCTTTGATCATCACCACAAGACTTTGCTTTTCAACAGAAGCCCTGATCACTGCATCTTAGCATGCCACACAGGCAATTCATATCGTGCAACTGATGGCTATCAATCACACAGAACAAATTCCAATGTCGGACACACAGTCCATTTACAAGTCCGTTCTGGGTCTGAACGAAACCGGAGGCACTAAATACCTCGCAAACCCATCGACCAACACGTACGTCTGGACGATCACCACTCATTATCCATATTTCGGGATGCCTCCCAATCAGGACCTCGGTTACCATCCAAACGAGGTGAAGATCTCCGGTCTTCGACCATCGTCTTCATTTTCGACTTTCAATCGTCGGTCAATTATTCGAAATGAGAATTAACTCGGCCTTTTCAAATAATTCACGTATATTTAGAATTTCAATTCGATTTATTTCAATGGTTAAATTAGTCGACAACACCAATTGTGTTCTTTAATGTAATTTTCACACCAAACACATTCAACCGTCAAAAGCCACACAAATCAAGCAAATTCAGTTTACTTCTATTCCATATCGCTTATGATATTTTACAACTATTTATCGCTATTTTTATTTATTTTAAAATAGCCATTTTATTCAAAACGACGCTTCGGGCCATAAGGCGGCCGTGGCGCTGTTTTTCTTCAGATTTGATTTACACATATCTGAAAATCTAACCGTTGGATCTTCACAAAATTTACATCATTAGAAAGGTCTTTTCAAAACGAATCCAACGGTTCCAGTTTCGGGAAAATCCGACGGTCGGATCTCCCGGTACAATCGTTTGAAATTTCGATTTCAAAATACGAACTGCAGCGTCGTTATTCGATTAAATATATAATTATATTTATATATATATAAATATAATCGCTTCTGGCGCTGTTTTTCATCAAATTTGATTTAAACATTCCAGACAATCCAACCGTTGGATTTTTACAAAGTTGGTGCCGTTGGAAAGATCATTCCAAGGCGAACCCGACGGTTGAGGTTTCGGGAAAATCCAATGGTCGGATTTCCCGCACCAGTCGTTTGAAATCACGGTTTCAAAATACGAACTGCACGGCCTCGTTTCGTTTTAATTTTATTTATATTTATATATTTATATAAATATAGTTCATTCAATGATTTCCATATCGTTTTAACTTCAAATATTTTTCTAACGCCTTAAATTTTGGAAAAATTTCGCCATAACCTCCCCTGCACTGGGAGCATCGGGAAATTGCAAATAGCGTTCCCGGTCCTTCTAATCTCAAAAAGAAAAAGAAAAAGAAAAAGCCAACAGGCTCAAAATCATCACCCAAACAAATCAGTAAATGTGTACCTATTTGTCGGGCACAAAATTTTATTCCTCTTCTCTAGCCCCTTTGTTATAACCTGTTCAATGAATATTGCATGTACATATATATACAGTTCTTATCATTTATCAATTTCTATTCGACTTCATATTTGATTTCTATTTGGTTTAAAAACTCCATTCATTCTAATGTTACATAAATAGGTGCAAATCATTTCATTAGCTAATTAATGAATATTTCAACTCATATATGTTTATTTTGAACAAGTGGCTATTTTTAACACTTCACATTTCAACGATTTATGCATACAATAAAAATGCGATTTTTATTGTAAAACGATTTATTTCAAAACACTATTTTTCTATATAGTTCATATAGTCGATAAAAGGTGATTTTTATTATCAAACAATTTATTTCGAAATATGAATACCATTCAACACATGAATTTCTAATCAACGAATGAATATCAATTAAACACATGAATTTTTTCTATAGTTTCTATATATAGATAAAAATGTGATTTTTATTATCGAACAATTTATTTCAAAATATGAATACCATCCAACACATGAATTTCTAATCAACGAATGAATATCAATTCAACACATGAATGTTTTCTATAGTTTTTATATATAGATAAAAATGTGATTTTTATTATCGAACAATTTATTTCAAAATATGAATACCATTCAACACATGAATTTCTAAACAACGAATGAATATTAATTCAACACATGAATGTTTTCAATAGTTTTTATATATAGATAAAAATGTGATTTTTATTATCGAACAATTTATTTCAAAATATGAATACCATTCAACACATGAATTTCTAAACAACGAATGAATATTAATTCAACACATGAATGTTTTCATTAGTTTTTATATATAGATAAAAATGTGATTTTTATTATCGAACAATTTATTTCAAAATATGAATACCATTCAACACATGAATTTCTAAACAACGAATGAATATCAATTCAACACATGAATGTTTTCAATAGTTTTTATATATAGATAAAAATGTGATTTTTATTATCGAACAATTTATTTCAAAATATGAATACCATTCAACACATGAATTTCTAAACAACGAATGAATATCAATTCAACACATGAATGTTTTCTATACAATGAATAAATATAGTTTAAGCATATGAAAATAATTCAAACACACAAATATTATTCAAAATTTCGGCAGCATAACGGCAGGGTAGTTACACCGGGACCGTCCCTAGTACGGCTCCTCGCTCTACCTTAAAACCTCGCGGTTTTTGACAATGGGGATCATGCATCTAGTTCGCACGCAGGCGGCATGTATATATTTATTTCATTTCCACAAACTAATCCTAAGTGGTTTCAACCAAATATTTCACAACCACAAACGGGTATTTTTCAACCTCAAACAACCAATATCAATCACAAACAATCCCAAACAACCATTCGTTATCAACCAATTTTCACAACCATTTCAATCAATAAATATCGTCCATGGTTTGTGGACGAGGGGCGTATATATATATATATATATATATATATATATATATTTATATATAGCAATTCACTTTCATTTCACACATATATATATTTTTAAATCAGAAATCTCACCAATAGCTATTCAATACCAAGACTCTTCTTAATAGAAATCTTCGCCTATTTGTCGCTTTCACCCGTATTCTCTGCATATGTAAAAATCGAATTTTTACTACGTTATTCAATATATAAAAATATGATTTTTACTTCGGCTTTCAATATATAAAAATCAGATTTTTACTTCGACTTTCAATATATAAAAAATCTGATTTTTACTTTTAAATTTCTAATCTCCTTTTAGTTTATAAATCATTTTAAAATCATTCAAAAAAAATCAGTTTTAAACTTTTAAACAAATCAGTTTTTATTTTTCTTAAAACAAATCAGTTTTTATTTTTCTTAAAACAAATCAGTTTTTATTTTTCTTAAAACAAATCAGTTTTTATTTTTCTTAAAACAAATCAGTTTTTATTTTTCTTAAAACAAATCTGTTTTTATTTTTCTTAAAAATTCAGTTTTTATTTTTCTTAAAAATTCAGCTTTTATTTTTAAAACAAATTCAGTTTTTATTTTTAAAACAAATTCAGTTTTTATTTTTAAAACAAATTCAGTTTTTATTTTTAAAACAAATTAAGTTTTTATTTTTAAAACAAATTCAGTTTTTATTTTTAAAACAAATTCAGTTTTAATACTTTATAAAAATTCAGTTTAAAAATCTGTTTTAAAACTTTTTTTTAAAACACTAAAATAAACAGTTTTTAAATCCCTAAAAATAAAATAATAAAACAATAAAAACTTACGAGGGGGGGGTTTCTGTAGTTCGTCAGAGTCTTCTCGAGGGCGGCGGCGCTAGGGCTTCGAACGAGGGAGGCGCTTCAAGCCTCGAACGGAGAGGCGATGGCTTCGGGGTTCGAACGCGATGGAGGGAGGAGCGGGGTCTTCGATCAATGCAGGGGGGAGGCGAGGTCTTCGTCGGCGGCGTTCGCTCGAGGGGGGGACGGCTGGTGAACGTCGCGATGGCTTTAGGGTTTTCCTTTTTTTTCTGTATAAATGAATTCGGGGGGGGGGGGGGGCAGAGGTATAGGAGGGAAAAGTAATTTTTTTATTATTATTATTTAATTATTATATTTTGCAAAAAGGTTGACTTTTACATATGACCTCGAAACGAGGCCCACCGCCTGTCGCCCATAGCGTTTTACCCCCATTCCGAACACAATGGGATATGTATCGCAAGCCGATTCGATTGTTACAATCAGTTTCCTTTTGAATTTTCATTTAAATCACTATATTGAATTTTAAACGTACATTTCAAATTACCGGGGCCACATACTAACTAGAAAAATTCTCGAAAAATATTTTCTAGCTTTGTATTGACGTTACGGTCCTAACAAAACTAGTTTCGTCGAATTCTGAGACCGTTTGAAAAATGGCCAATTTCCATTCGATTAAAATCAACAGAAACTGGTCAAACGCGTTTTCCTTTTCCACGCTCACATATTGATTCGAAAAATTATGAAATTTGAAACCTAGCAATAACCTGACACTGCGGATCTAACAAAAGTGGTTTCGTCGAAATCCGAGGTCATTTGCAAAATGTCCATTTTCGAGGGCCTGAATTCCATAACGACTATTCAGAATTTTCAACTGGACATACCTTTTGATTCCCGCTATCAAATTTCGATTGGTCAGATTCGTTAGAAAGATATTCACTAACAGATTTAAATATTTTTGGTTTCACTAAGATCCGGATTGTTTTGCACCCGGTATAGTCCGACAAAGTTTGAATTCAATTTTTGAAACTGCCACGCCATTTCAGGCCTTGTTTATAATTATAATTAATTATATTCGTTTTCAATTGTCGATTCAAACTCAGTTTTCATCGCCATTATCTAAAATATTTATTTTAAATATTTAAAATCCATTATTTTGGCCAATTTAAAAATTTTAAATTGGTTCAGATTTTCTGGGTCGTCACAGAACTATAAATACGAAGCTTTGCAATTATATATTGTGCAGACAGAAACACCACAATTGTGAGGAATACAAATTAAAATTAATTAATTAATATTGCAAATTGTGTTGTGAGGAATACAAATTAAAATTAATTAATTATTATTGCGACGTGAAAAACAACCGTTTTAGAAAATGAACTTAACACAGAGAACGAAAAATAACTATTTCTTATTTTTCATGTTTTAGAAAATCAACTGAAGAATGAATGATAAATCAACTTTCCATCGTCCGTTCAACCTCTTCGTTGTCTTCAAGATTTCTTCCATCATCTCCGTCATCCATTCACCCTTCTCATTATATGTAGTCAAAGTTGAAAACACAAAAAGTCAAAATACAAAATAAACCAAACACTATCTAATATTCTTGGAACCTCTTTTGTAAATCTTCCAGACATCTCTTGCTTCTATTTTCACATTTATATTTTGCAGCAGATTCCTTTTAGTATCACCACTTTTAGCCATTTTCCTAGAATTACAAATGGAGACAGCTTATTTTACAATTCAATTGTTTATTTTATTCCTCTACCCATTGCAAGCATGTTTTTTAAATTAAAATGAAAAATGCACTTGAATGGTAGTCTAACAAGGCACTGATGAAAAAGTTCAATAAACGATGCATGTTGGTCCTATGATATTGAAATACTTGTTTATATGAATGTGTATTTTATTCATTTCAAATCATTTTGAATAACCGTTAGTAATTCACTTACATTAATAATTAATACCAAATATTTTTTATTTATAAGTAATATTAATAAATGTGAAAGCGGTACAACAAAAATGAAAAATACAGTAGATAATACACCACATGAAAGAAAGTATACGAAATAAAAATATGAAGATTGAAAATGATTATTGGTTTTCAAATATGTCAATTCAAGGATTTGAAAGAATGAAGGCATCCTAATGGCGATAACCAACCTAAGAGAGGATGCAGGAATGGCGTCAGTGTAGACGACAGTTGACATGGTTTGTCAAATAGCAGTGGCCGACATCTAGCGGTGTTTAGGTGAAATCCCCATCGAAAAACTGTTTATGTCATGGTTGTAAAAAAAATACTTATACATACAGTAATATAGTTGTTTCTTTTTCAAATATGGTATTTTCTATTGTCTTATTTATTTTATAAACACATGTTAATTTGTTTTATAGTTTCCATTACAATCAAATATATAATTTTTGAAGCATTATTGTTTACTATATATTTTAAATTTTATTGCCTATTATTTTGACATTTCAAAGTTAAAACAAAAATGAAAAAAGGACTATCATTTTGACGCAATCATCGCATCATTCCAAAATCGTTCATTCATCTTATGTTGAAGAAATATAGATATTTTAGCCCTTGATCGATGCAATTTTTCCAGCATGTCAAAGATGTCAAATATTTTAACTGGTCGGACGATGGCCATGAACACACTCTAAATTGTTCGTACCTCATGTGTTTGAATGTTTCTTCAAGGTTAAGTTCTTTGAGGCCATGTTGGATAATTACATCCAAATATAATGATACTTGTGTTAAACAAGGATATGTTGTGATCTCTGTTGTACGAAATATATTTTATAAATAAAAATCTCATTATTTTAGAATGGTAATTAATCAAGGAAAATTACGGTTAGCAATTCACAAATTAACAAAATAACGATGATTCATGTTTTTTTCATCATTCGTAACCAGTTTATTTAATATGCATGTTTGTATTTAACCTATAAACTATATTATACAGAAGTATGATTAAATAAGTACAAATCAATAAATATATAAGTATATTCAACAGTTTAAAATCATGTAACTGATATCATTAAATTGGATAGAGCATATTGTTCAAAAGTAACACTCCAACACTGTTTGTTATCAAATGAGATAATGAATACAAAAGAATTGTAAATATTAACATCATGTATGCACGATACACGCACTCAATTGCCCGTGTGCGTAGCACGGGTCCCACACTAGTTAAAATATTATTAAAAAAAGGGGTATATGGGCTTTGGTCAAACCCTATCCTCCCAGCGCGTGGTCAAACATTCAAGGGGAGCCGCCATCGATTTTATATGGTTAGAACCGCTCGATATTTCATCCTCGAAAATCCTCCTATTCGTTTCAAATTGAATCAAATCCCTAAAGCAAAATCGGAGTACGTGGAGAGATATTTCCATCCATGTATGGGTGACCGGATCTGGAGCCTCGAGCTGAGAGAATTCACGCCTCAAAGAGGCGGCGTTCCTGGTGAGATTGCAGCGCAGGGGGGAGGGGGGGAGATCGAGTTCCCCCAAATCGGAGGCGATGGTGACTCTTGCGTAGCCGGAGGTGGTGACTCCTTCCGATCCTGCTCCGGCGAAGTGCATTGGCGGCGCCGACGATTTTCTCCTGCGAGTTTGGGTTTTTCAGAACGGCCTTCTTCCAGGTAGTCGAACGAAGGGGAAAAGGGTAATCCCCTTAACATAGTAATTTATTTTCAAATTGAACAACATTGTTATTAACTGTAGATTTTATATAAATAAACATTGGTTCATTTTCAGATCTTTACATAGAATTTTTATATAAATATCATGGTTTTAAAAATATCGATATACATTGTTTTTGAAAACTAAATATACATTGTTTTGAATTATAAATAGCTTTGTAAATTAAAAATATGATATATATATAAATATATTAGCATTAAGAAAATGTGATTTCTCTATGAATTACATTAGAATAAAAATATGATTTTTAATATAAATTTCATGAAACAGATTGCGTTGTAATCAGGACAGTGAATTTGAGCGACAATAAACCACGGCAGAGTGGAAACCAAAGGTGAGAACTTCTCACTAAAATTATTTCTGTACAGTTATTTATTTTATAACTGCTTATATGAACTGTTCCCCTGTCATCCACAGACCATGGACGACTTGTTTGATTGTATTGTGTTGTACAAATTGATTGTTAATGTACACCCATTTAACTGATATGGTTTAACGTGTATATGAATAAAATTAATATTTTTAACGTGTATATGAATAAAATTAATATTCATTTACAAATCAGACGATTTGTTAATGTACACCCATTTAACTGATATGGTTTGGGACGATAATTTTTACACATCGCCCAACTGCACAAATAATATTGAGTGTTTGTTGATTGAAAACCCCACACGGGTATTGGGATGATAATGGACATACACTCATCCCAATATTTAGTTATATGTCAATCGATGGGTTGAAAGACTATAATACGCGTTAATTATTTATATTTAATGATTATGCAGTTTTGTAATGCACTCTGGATGACTGTGTTTGATTATTGTTGTGTATATGTGTGAATGAATTCCATATAAATAAAATTATATAGTATTTTACTGTGTCTGATTCCAATTCAGAATTAACGATTATTTTAAAATAATATTCAACGAATATTGAAATGTGAAGCCGTATTAAATAGTTAAACGCCATTTTAACACGAACGGGAATTTTGTCGATTTTATTCATTTTATATTGAATATCAAAAAGTGATTTCAAAATTTAATATTTTGAAAATATTATCATTTAAAACGAAAATGATAAGGAATATTCAAATTTGATTTGAAATTTGAAATGGAATTGAAATCGTTTTAAAATGAATTTAAAATGAAAATGATAAGGAATATTCAAATTTGATTTGAAATTTGAAATGGAATTGAAATCGTTTTGGAAAAATGAATTTAAAACGAAAATGATAAGGAATATTCAAATTTGATTTGAAATTTGAGATGGAATTGAAATCGTTTTGAAAAATGAATTTAAAACGAAAATGATAAGGAATATTCAAATTTGATTTGAAATTTGAAATGGAACTGAAATCCTTTTAAAATGAATTTAAAACGAATTTGTTAAGGAATATTAAAATTTGATTTGAAATTTGAAATGGAATTGAAATCGTTTTAAAATGAATTTAAAACGAGTTCGTTAAGGAATATTCAAATTTGATTTGAAATTTGAAATGGAATTGAAATCGTTTTAAAATGAATTTAAAACGAATTTGTTAAGGAATATTCAAATTTGATTTGAAATGGAATTGAAATCGTTTTAAAATGAATTTAAGATGAATTTATTGCGGAATATACTATTTTGGTTTAAAATTGAAAATGAAGTTGAAATCGTTTTAAAACGAATTTATGAACAATTTATAAAATACGTTTTAAATGGAAATCGACGAAATATATATTATATATTATATATATAATTTAATGGCCTGAATAGAACGCGTCGCGCCGTGGTAGTTCGCGAATTTCAACAATTGACTTCGAATGGACATTACGGGAGATCCGACCGTCGGATTCTCCTAAAACCGGAACCATTAGGTTCATATCGAAAAGTGCATTCTAACGAATGCAAGAAATTAGAAATCTAACAGTTGGATTTGGAATTATGTCCAAATCAAATTTGGAAAAGGTCGCTATATGTGCAGTTCGATGGCCGTTTATGGAAATTGACTGTGCGGGCCTTGATAAAATTATTAAAAATAGCAATAATTTGTGTTAAATCATAATAAATGATTTGGAAACAATTGGGATGAAAAATTCCATATTTGAAAGGATAAAAATATATTTTTATCAAAATGAACTAGTTATTAACTAGATTTGAAATCTAATAATTTTTAAATAAAATAAATTGGATTTGAAATGGTTTTAAAAATAACCAGAATTTCCAATATATAAATTGGAACATATTTGAATCGATTGTCTTTGGAATATTTCGATGTTGGATTTCGTGATTCTATAGATATTGTTATGGAAACTTGAAAGATATATTTATATCATTATTTCCAATACGATATTTGTTGGTTGTAGAATTTGATATTGAATATAAGCCGATATATTTTCTATTCAGAGCCTTGTGTTTAATATCAAATGGGATTTTGGGTTTGTCGTGAATGGTGTTTTCAGTAACATTGTTCTTGAACCCCATGTGAAGAGAATAAATATTTTAATTAAGATTGTTAGAGTTTCCAATTATATTTAATAATTGGAATAAAATGGAATGTGAATTGGGTTTATCGTGAACTGTGTTTTTAACGGCATTCATTCTTTAACCCGATTTACAGTGAAATGTGATTTGAAATTTCTAAATCTTTTGTTAAGAGTTAAAGAAGATTTTCCAAAGTAAAGTTTTCCAATTTAGCATATTAAATTGGAATTGAATGGAATTCGATTTGGTAATAATCGAAGTGAGCTTCTGTAGAGTAAGACTGTTAATATATATGGAATTTAAAAGGCTATGCCATTATTCCATTTATATTATCGGTTGGATATGGAAGTTTATATCGATTATATATATTGATCTGTTTTCCGTAAAAATTCCATAGTTAATGGAATGTGATTTTGGGTTTATCGTGAACTGTGTTTTAAATGACATTAGTTCTTTAACCCAGTTAAAGATAAGATTAATTTCTTAACTTTGAATAATTATTAAGTAATGATTTTTGATATTAAAACTGAATTAGAGTTTTAATGAATCTTTAATTAGATTGGAATGTGAATGGGATTATTAAATTTATCAAATTCATGAAATGATCGAGAATGGAGTATCACCAGTTTTGCTCCAAGCGATAGTTAAATATTTAATTAGATTTGAGCGTGAAATGGTAAATAATTTTACCGATAACACCGTGGTGTTAGATATTGAGTATTACCAGTTTTGCTTCATAGGATGAATAGGTCGGGATTTGGGAATATACTAAATGATTACTTCGGTAAGGTTCGCTAATCCCGACTAGTTTGGATAAACCTTAATTTGGTTTGAATTGATATCCAATGGAAGATTAAAGAATAAATTTAAAGAATTTATCTTTGGTAAAATTAATGGGAACGTTTCCCAAATGATATGAATATTTGAATAAAAGAATATTTTGGATTGGAATGAGGCGTATGTTGTGTTTGTGTAGCACTTGTTTATTATATACGTGAGTTATTAAGAAAGGCCGGGTTATACCCATTCTGAATACCTGGTTCGACAATAAGTCAACGATGAAGATGGTGGTTGAAGATCGGAGGTTTTCACATCGTTTGGATGATTACTGATGTCTTGATTGGGTTGTACACCCAAGACAAGGTAATAAGTGGTGATCGTCCAGATGTACTTGGAGATCGACCAGATATGCGAGGACCTCTCTCCTGTATTGGACATATGGGATGAAGAATAAGGTGCATCTGTTTTCGTTCAGACCCAGAACGGACTTGTAAATGGATGTGTGTCTGACATTGGATTTCATTCTGTGTGATTGATAGACATCGGTTGCATAGCGTGAATTGCTTGTGTGGCATGCTGAGATGCAAATGATCAAGGCTTCTGTTGAAAAACAGAGACTTGTGGTCGATGATCAAAGCACAGCTTTAATATAGCATAGCTTTGTGTATAGCATTAATTCGCGAGCCTCACAGCCCGTTGTGAACCAGAAACGGGAGAGGACCTTAGGGAGGACATGCGTTTCTTTCTAGTTTGGAGTGGTGTCAGGGTTTTGCAAGCCCTAACATTTTACTTATGTGGATGATGGATAGCGAGGCGCCTTGGTTATATCGGTCACTGCGGTGCCGATGGATGGTTTGGTCAATATATGACCCATAGGGTGGGGAAACACGTGGTTCAGGTATTTTAATCCATTCCATGCGGACCGGCCCTGATGCTCCAAGGGTCACTCGAGCTCTGATCCTGAGACATGGTAGGCTAGATTGTCTCGAAGAGGTAAGGACGATCCCTTTCCTTGGTTCACAGATGGAAATCCAACTTCCAATACGACATTTTACGGTTTTAGTTGTACACTATTAGCGACATAGTGGATGGGACGCTAATGCCGTCTATGATTGATACATTTATATTTGAAGTGATTTTATACACTATGCACTTATAATAATATCTTAATGATTTTTTTAAACGTACCAAGCATGTTTGCCTATTATAAGGTAAAACTCTACCCTCCGGCTTGCGTTGCATTGTGTGATGGGACCTGAGTCTTATAATAGCTTCATTTATCCAAAAAGCATTGCGATGTTTGTTTTATGCACTGGTATTCTTGGGAGGAAACCCGTTCCATGTTATACAGCATGGTCCCTTGATTTACTTTTAAAGTAAAAGATTTAATAACTGTTTTAGTTCTCACACCAGTCACATGACTGACATGGAGTTTGTTGTTTTAACCTAAACTCTGGGTGCCCCTATTTTCCAAACGGGCAGCTAGTAGTTTTGGTTTTGCAGATTTATATTCACAGGATCCTGGTTTACAACTGGAATGATATTTGGAAAGCTCTGTATCCATGTGTCTCTTTCAGTTGTGTTTTGTATTATTTTCCGCTGCATTGTAATTTGTAAATCTCTAATGTTTATCAAATGTGTAATATTTATTCATACTCTGTTTTATTCTTGTACTCTGATGTAATTGTTGTAATAAGCAATGAAATGTTCTTCTATTTGCATTCTTATTTGTCGTGTTCTCAATTCAATTCGGGCTTTCCTTTACGGGGAAGTTCAGGTCGTCTCATTTGGTATCAGAGCTTTGATTTACAGAGCTAGAGACAAAACACATTAGAACCGAACGAAAGAATTCATCAGGGATTGGATTAGTAATATCCAATGAGAATAACTCGTTAGAGATGGGATCATTAGTATCCTAGAACGAGTTGGAAGAGTGTTACTTTTAAAATTAAAAAAATGAAAAAAAGTTTTGTTTTGGGAATTTAAACCATTTTATATGTATTTGAATATTTATTTTACAATGAATTTGGACAATCGAGTATATAAAGATTTTGCACATACGCCTTGCAAACATATATTCGAAGTTTTAATATACTGGATGGGTATAGAATCACACTCTAGTCGCCCGGAGATGGTTTTGATGATGGCATGTCATCATCGGCACTTGTGTTCAAGTTTCGAAAGTGGGATGTCTATATATTTCCAATTGACTAGTGTGAGAACCAAAACTAGATATGGTCTGTTGTTGTGACTTGGCATCAAAAATGGATTTTTATATTTATATATATATATATATATATATATATATATAATTATGAATTTGAAACGATAATACCCTAATTGATTGCTGATTGTGTTGTTTGATTAATTAAAATTTTGAATCATTAAGCCAAATGGAATCAAATATTGTACTGAGTTGGAAATTGTTAAGAAATGCATACATGTATATATACACATTGTTGAACAGGTTATGGATAAACTGCTAAGAAGATAAATTAAATTTTATGCCCGACAAATAGGTACGTGTTTACTATTTTTCTTTTTCTTTTAAAAGGTTTATGATCCTAAGGCTAGCCACTTGGCAATTTTCTTTTTCTTTTAAAAGGTTTATGAGCCTAAGTGTAATAACCCGAAAATCCGAGCCAATTTAAATTTTTTATTTTGGCAATTTTAGCAAATTTTGATTACTTAAAATGGATTATTTTAAATAATAACGACGAGAAATTTATTTTAAATAGAATTCGAACGTATATATTTATATACGTCGTCGTTAGAATATAAATATTTATTAATAATTATAAAAGGAATTGAAAATAGCGCGGTAGTTCGATAATTCAATTTCAAAATTCAAATGAATGTACAGGATTCAAAATGAACCGGATTTTAGTGAAACCAAAAATATTTGAATCTAATTGAGAATATATTTCCAACGAATCCGAAAAATCAAAATATCATAGCGGGAATCAAAAGATATGTCCAGTTGAAATTTCAGAATAGTCGCTACGGAATTCTGGCCCTTAAAAATGGAAATTTTGCAAACGACCTCGGTTTTTGACAAAACCACTTTTGTTGGATCCGTGATGTCAAGTTATTGCTAGGTTTAAAAATTCGTAATTTTTCAAATCAATATGTGAGTGTAGCAAAGGAAAACGTGTTTAACCAGTTTCAGTTGATTTTAATCGACTGGAAAATGACCATTTTTCAAACGGTCTCAGAATTCGACGAAATTTGTTTTGTTAGGACCGTATCGACAATACGAAGCTAGAAAATATTTTTCGAGAATTTTTAGAGTTCGTATGTGGCTCTGGTAAATTGAAATGTGCGTTCAAAATTCAAGATATAGAGTTATAGTTGATTTTGACGAAAACTGATGGAAACGATCGAATCAGCTTACGATACATATCCCATTGTGTTCGGAATGGGGGTAATTAGCTATGGACGACAGTCGGTGGGTTTGATTTTGATGTCAAAATAAAAAGGTACATTTTTGAAATAATTAAATAATTAAATAAAAAAAATCCCCTTCCATCTCCTTAACCCTTCACCCCCCCCCCCCCCCCCCCGTTCAAAATCATTTGATAATCAAAAAAAAGGAGAATGAAGGGGAGGAGCAGCCGCCGCTCCTCCCACTGTCGCGCCGCCGCCGGAGCAAGGCCGCCCCCTCTCTTCCTCCTTCCCTTTCTCCTCCCGATCCGCTCCCCTTCTCGATCCACGAAACCCGCACCCCCCCTCGACGTCAAGCACAGCCGCGACCCCCCCCACCCACCTCCAGCAACCAGCGAAGACCACCTCGTCGGAGATCGCAGCTCTCCCCTCCGTCCACCGCGACGCCATTGACCCCCCCCCCCCCCCCCCCCCACGCTATAAGTTTTTTTATTATTTGTTTTATTTATTTATTTCTCTTTCGTTTTCTTTCTTCTTCTCTCCTTTTAGTTATATATAAAAACTGATGTTGATTAGTTATTAAAACTGAATTTTTATATGGTTAAAAACTGAATTTTTATATAGTTAATCGAATAGAAAAGTTTGGATTTTTATATAGTTAATCGAATAGAAAAGGTCGAATTTTTATATTAGAAAAGTTTGAATCTTTATTAGGAGAAGAGCAATATAAAAATATAATTTTTATCATAGAAGTAGCGTTGTAAAGGAGTGATTTTTACATATGTAGCAGAGATATAAAAATATGATTTTTATATAGAGAATGGCGAGAGAAAAATAGAATTTTTATCTATATAGTAACGGTATAAAAATAGAATTTTTATCGATATAGAGTGATTATAAAAATGTGATTTTTATATATGTAGTGGCTACGGGCAACGAAAGGGACAAAAGGCGAGAACGGCGAAGATTTCTACATAAGAAGAGTCGTGGCGTTTGGTTTAGCTAGTCGGTGAGAACTCCTCACCTTTAATTTTAAATTTCTAGTTAAAATATATACTAGGATGCAGACGGTGTTTAGTAGCACCCGACACCCGTCGTCCACAGACCATAGACGGCTTGTTTGTTTGTTTGATTTTGATGTGTAGTTGATTGTGTGATGTGGAATGAAATAAAAATATTTTTATAGTTAAAAATAGAATTTTTAACGTGTATATGAAATGAAATAAATTAATATAAAAAAATCGAACGATTTGTTTATATACACACATTTGACTGATATTGATTGGGACGATAAATTTTACACATCGCCCAACTGCACAAATAAAATCTGTGTTGATATATGACATACACTAATCCCAATAATCAATTGTATGTCGATCGATTGATTTACAGACTATTATAAGCATTGAATATTTATATTTGATGCTTATACAGTGTGGAATGCACTTTGAATGATGGTTGATTATTTGTCATTGTTGATATATACATGCGTTGTATGGAAATCCATAGAAATAAAATCTATGGTAATTGATTGGGCCTCATTCTAGTTTTGAAATAGAATATTTGAAGAGAAATATTTGAATAGAATATTTGAGGAGAAATATTTGAAACGAAATATTTGAATAGAATATTTGAAATAGAAATATATAAAGCCGTGTTGATTAGATATACGCCATTTTGACGTGAACGATATTTATATCAACTTTATTCAATTTTCAATGAATATTGAAAGTGATTTAAATTTCGAATTAAATTGAATAGATTTGAAATTCGAATTAAATTGAATAGATTTGAAATTCGAATTAAATTGAATAGATTTGAAATTCGAATTAAATTGAAATAGATTTGAAATTCGAATTAAATTGAAATTCGAATTAAATTGAATAGATTTGAAATTCGAATTAAATTGAATAGATTTGAAATTCAAATTAAATTGAAATTGAATTGAAATCGATTTGAAATGAAATTAAAATGAATTTATATTGAAAAATTCAATTTTAATTTGAAATTGAAAAGGAAGTTGAAATCGTTTTGAAAACGAATCTAAACGATTTATAAAATACGTTTTGAAAGGAGATCGATGAAATATATATATATATATATATATATATATTATAATGGCCTGAATAGAACGCGCCGCGTTGCGGTAGTTCGCGAATTTCGACCATTGACTTCGAATGGACATTGCGGGAGATCCGACCGTCGGATCCTCCTAAAACCGGAATCATTGGGTTCGTATCGAAAAGAGCTTTCTAACGAATGTGAGAAATTAGAAATATAACGGTTGGATTTGGAATTATGTCCAAATCAAATTTGGAAAAGGTCGCTGTAAGTGCAGTTCGATTGCCGTTGATGGAAATCGACTGTACGGTCATTGATAAAATTATTAAAAATAGTAATAATTTGTGTAAAATCATAAGAAATGATTTGTGAAGAATTGGGGTGAAAAACTCCATATTTGAAAAGATAAAAATGGATTTTTATCAAAATGAACTCGTTTTGAACTAGAATTAAAATCAATTTGGTTTTGAAATAAATAAATTGAATTTGAAATGGTTTTAAAAGCGACCAGGATTTCCAATAATTGAATTGGAATGGATTTGAATCAAAATTGTCTTTGGAATATTTCGATGTTGGATTTCGTGATTATACAGATATTGTTCTGGAAATTTGAAAGATATATTTATATCGTTATTTCCAATACGATATTTGTGGGTCGTAGAATTTGATATTGAAAATAAGCCGATATATTTTCTATTCAGAGCCTTGTATTTAATATCAAATGGGATTTGGGTTTGTCGTGAATGGTGTCTTCATTAACACTGTTCTTAAACCCAATTGAGAAAAAGATCAAATCTTTTTATTTAGATTTAATGAAGTGTAACAATTAAATGATATTTAATTGGAATTGAATTGGTATTGATTTTTGGGTTTATCATGAACAGTGTTTTAAATAACACTTGTTCTTTAACCCGATAATTAATGGAATGTGATTTTGGGTTGTCGTGAACGGTGTCTACAATAATACTGTTATTAGACCCAACGGAGTTAAGAAAATCAGAAACTAACTGGAGATTAGTTAAGTTGAATGGTTTCTTGGGTATTGATCTGATGTTGGTTTCGGCCTTCGGGGTTAATATTTAGGGAATTGCTCACTTGCTATTTTACGGTTAAAAGATAATAGAATGGAATGTGATTTTGGGTTTATCGTGAACCATGTTTTAAATGACATTGATTCTTTAACCCAGTTAAAGATTAAAGCTAAGTGGAGTTTTAATGAATCTTTAATTAGATTGAAATGATCGAGAATGGAGTATCACCAGTTTTGCTCCAGGCGATAGTTAAATCTTTAATTAGATTTAAACGTGAAATGGTAATTGAATTTACCGATAACACCGTGGTGTTAGATATGAAGTATTACCAGTTTTACTTCATGGGATGAATAGGTTGAGGTAGGGAAATTAAAACAAATGATTACTTCGGTTAGGTTCGTTAATCCCGACTAGTTGAATCGATATTCAAAAGAAGATTAAAGAATAAATTTGAGGAATAATTCTTTGATAAAATTAATGGGAACCTATCTTTAAGAATGTGAAGTTTAGCAACTAACTGAAGATTAGTTAAGATGAATGGTTTCCTGGGTATTGATCTGATGTTGGTTTCGGCCTTCGGGGTTAATATTTGGGGAATTGTTCTCTTACTAATATACGGTTACTGACCGATGAATTGGAATGAGCTGTATGTTGTGTTTGTGTAACACTTGTTTATTATATACGCGAGTTATCCGGAAAGACCGGGTTTATCCCATTCTGAATAACTGATACGACGATAAGTCGAAGATGAAGACGGCGGTTGAAGACCAGAGGTCTTCACGTCGTTTGGATAATTACTGATGATCTTGACTGGGCCGTACACCTAAGAAGAGGGAATCGGTTAGTGATCGTCCAGACGTACTTGGAGATTGATGGATATGCGAGGTACAAGGTGCCTCCGGTTTCGTTCAGACCCAGAACGGACTTGTAAATGGACTATGTGTCTGACATTGGATATCATTCTGTGTGATTAATGGATATCGGTTGCATGGAGTGGTCTGCCTGTGTGGCATGCTAAGATGCAAATGATCAAGGATTCTGTTGAAAAGCAGAGTCTTGTGGTTGATGATCAAAGCACGGCCTGTGTGGCATAGCTTTGTGTAGCGTTGTTTCGCGAGCCTCACACCCCGGTTGTGAACCAGAAACGGGAGAAGGACCTCGGGGGGGGGGGGGGCATGCATTTCTTTCTAGTTAGAAGTGGCATCAGTGGTTTTACACGCCCTGACGAGTTTGACTTATGTGGTTGTTGCTGTTGCGAGGCGCCTCAGATATATCGGTGCTATGTGAAGGCAATGGAGTCATTTGTTGACTCATTCACGCGCCAAAGGGCGGGGAAACGTAGTGTTCAGGCATTATAATCCACATCGGTGGACCGGCCCTGACGATCCAAGGGGCAGTTGTGACTATTCCTGAGACACAGGCTAGAGCGTCTCGAATCGGTAGAGGACTATCTTTTGCCTCGGTGCATAGATGGAAATCCACTTCCAAATACGTGACATTTGCGGTTTTGATTGTAGAGCCTAGTATGGCGACATGATATATGGTACCCATGTCGTCTATGATTGATATTTATGATTGAAATTGTTTTAACACTGTACACTTATAGTAATAATAAAACATGAAATTTAGCGTATCAAGCATTCTTTGGCTATTATAAGGGAAAACCCTATCCTCCGACTCGCGTTGCATTGTGTGATGGGACCTGGGTCTTATAATAGCTTCATTGTTCTTTATTTAGCATCGCGCTGTTGTTTTATGCACTGGTATTCTCGGGAGGAAACCAATTCCGTGTTATACGGCGTGGTCCCTTGATTTACCTAACTTTAAAATAAAGATTAATAATTGTTTTAGTTCTCACACCGGTCACATGACTGACCTGGGGTTTATTGTTGTAACCTAAACTCTGGGTGCCCTTATTTTGTCACGGGCAGCTAGTAGTTTTGGTTTTGCAGATTTATATTCACATGATCCTGGTTTATAGCTGGAATGATATCCAGAAAGCTTTGTATCCATATATCTCCTTCAGTTGTGTATTGTATTATTTTCCGCTGCTATGTAGTGTATTGTAATCTATGATATTTTTCTGATGTATATTATTTGTTTATAATATGTATATTCTTGTATTCTGATGAATTGTTGTAATTAACAATGAAATGTTCTTCTGTCTGCGTTCTTTTGTGTGTTGTCCTCAAAGTATCTGCTCTTTCCTTCACGGGGAAGTTACGGGTTATCACACTAAGTGAAGCGACCCGAAACTTCTCCGGTCTCCGAAGAGATGAGAAAGAACGAATTACTGTGAGGACACGACAAATCAGAACACAAACAGAAGAACATTTCACTGTTATTACAACAATGCATCAGATTACAAGAATATACAGAGTATAAATGAATATTACACAGAAATATCAGAGATTTAAATTACATTTAAATACCTAGCAGCGGAAAATAATACAATACACAACTAGAAGAGATATACGGATACAAAGCTTTCCGGATACCATTCCAGCTGTAAACCAGGATCTTGTGAATATAAATCTGCAAAACCAAAACTACTAGCTGCCCGTGACAAAATAAGGGCACCCAGAGTTTAGGTTACAACAATAAACCCCAGGTCAGTCATGTGACCGGTGTGAGAACTAAAACAATTATTAATCTTTATTTTAAAGTTAGGTAAATCAAGGGACCACGCCGTATAACACGGAATTGGTTTCCTCCCGAGAATACCAGTGCATAAAACAACAGCGCGATGCTAAATAAAGAACAATGAAGCTATTATAAGACCCAGGTCCCATCACACAATGCAACGCGAGTCGGAGGATAGGGTTTTCCCTTATAATAGCCAAAGAATGCTTGATACGCTAAATTTCATGTTTTATTATTACTATAAGTGTACAGTGTTAAAACAATTTTAATCATAAATATCAATCATAGACGGCATGGGTACCATATATCATGTCGCCATACTACGCTCTACAATCAAAACCGCAAATGTCACGTATTTGGAAGTGGATTTCAGCTGTAAACCAGGATCTTGTGAATATATAACCCCTGAGCTCGTACGTCTCAGAGAAGGGCGTTAAGCAAGAGAATAAATTCTCCGCCGCCAAGCAGATATATATTTAATAGAAATCAATCGCACGGACTAAAATCCAATGTCAGACACACAGTCCATTTACAAGTCCGTTCTGGGTCTGAACGAAACCGGAGGCACCTAGTACCTCGCAAATCCATCGATCTCCAAGTACGTCTAGACGATCACTAACTGTTTCCATCTTCTTGGGTGTACAGCCCAATCAAGATCATCAGTAATCACCCAAACGACGTGAAGACTTCCGGTCTTCGACCACCGTCTTCATCTTCGACACCACGTCGAATCAGTTATTCAGAATGGGTAAACCCGGTCTTTCTGAATAACTCGCGTATATATTATAAAAGTGTTACACAAACACAACATACGCCTCATTCCAATTCAGAATATTCTTTTATTCAAATATTCCTATACTTTGAGAAAAGTTCCCATTAATTTTATCCAAGATAAATTCTTTAAATTTATTCTTTAATCTCCTTTGAATATCAATTCAAACTAGTCGGGATTAGCGAACCACACCGAAGTAATCATTTATTTTATTTCCCAATCCCAACCTATTCATCCCATGAAGTAAAACTGGTAATACTTCATATCTAACACCACAGTGTTATCGGTAAATTCAATTACCATTTCACGTTCAAATCTAATTAAAGATTTAATTATCGCCTGGAGTAAAACTGGTGATACTCCATTCTCGATCATTTCAATCTAATTAAAGATTCATTAAAACTCCACTTAGTTTTAATCTTCAACTGGGTTAAAGAATCAGTGTCATTTAAAACACGGTTCACGATAAACCCAAAATCACATTCATTAATT
The DNA here is from genome assembly GCA_030737875.1 of Allium sativum. Taxonomy (NCBI): domain Eukaryota; kingdom Viridiplantae; phylum Streptophyta; class Magnoliopsida; order Asparagales; family Amaryllidaceae; genus Allium; species Allium sativum. Next base: position 592,594,672 of record CM060913.1, on the reverse strand, counting down.
ATCGGGTTAAAGAACGAGTGTTATTTTAAAAACACTGTCCACGATAAACCCAAAAATCAATATCAATTCAATTCCAATTAAATATTATTTAATTGGTACACTTCATTAAATCTAAATAAAAAGATTTAATCTTTTCTCAACTGGGTTCAAGAACAGTGTTAGTGAAGACACCATTCACGACAAACCCAAATCACATTTGATATTCAATACAAGGCTCTGAATAGAAAATATATCGGCTTATATTCAATATCAAATCCTACGACAAACAAATGTCGTATTGGAAATAACGATATAAATATATATCTTTCAAATTTCCATAACAACATCTGTATAATCACGAATTCCAACATCGAAATATTCCGACGACAATTTCGATTCAAATCCACTCCAATGCAATCATTGGAAATTTTGGTTATTTTTAAAACCCTTTTCAAATTCAATTTATTTATTTAAAAATAAATAGAATTATAATTCTAGTTCAAAACTAGTTCATTTCGATAAAAATCTATTTTTATCCTTTCAAATATGGAGTTTTTCATCCCAAATCTTCACAAATCATTTCTTAGGATTTTACACAAATTATTACTATTTTTAATAATTTTATCAAGGCCCGTACAGTCGATTTCCATCAATGGCCATCGAACTGCACTTACAGCGACCTTTTTCAAATTTGATTTGGACGTAACTCCAAATCCAACCGTTATATTTCAAATTTCTAATATTCGTTAGAAAGCACTTTTCGATACGAACCCAACGGTTCCGGTTTTAGGAGAATCCGACGGTCGGATCTCCCGTAATGTCCGTTTGAAATAAATGGTCGAAATTCGGGAACTGCCGCGGCGCGGCGCGTTCTATTCAGGCCATTATATTATATATATAATATATATAATATATATTTCGTCGATTTCTATTTAAAACGAATTATATAAATAGTTTTAAAATTCGTTTCAAAATCTATTTCAACTTCCATTTCAATTCAAAGCAAAATTGAATTCTTCTTTATAAATTCGTTTCAAAGTTCATTTCTATTCAATTCAAATTTCAATTCAATTTGAATTCAATTCAATTCGCTTTCAATTCAATTTGAATTCGTTTTCAATTCAATTCATTTCGAAATCGTTTTCAATTCAATTCATTTCGAAATCGTTTTCAATTCAATTCATTTCGAAATCGTTTTCAATTCAATTCATTTCGAAATCGTTTTCAATTCAATTCATTTCGAAATCGTTTTCAATTCAATTCATTTCGAAATCGTTTTCAATTCAATTCATTTCGAAATCGTTTTCAATTCAATTCATTTCGAAATCGTTTTCAATTCAATTCATTTCGAAATCGTTTTCAATTCAATTCATTTCGAAATCGTTTTCAATTCAATTCATTTCGAAATCGTTTTCAATTCAATTCATTTCGAAATCGTTTTCAATTCAATTCATTTCGAAATCGTTTTCAATTCAATTCATTTCGAAATCGTTTTCAATTCAATTCATTTCGAAATCGTTTTCAATTCAATTCATTTCGAAATCGTTTAAAATCGATATAAATATCGTTCACGTCAAAATGGCGTCAATCTAATCATCACGGCTTCACATATTTCTATTTTCAAATATTCTATTTCAAATATTTCTATTTCAAATATTTTCATTTCAAATATTTCTTTTTCGAAACTGGAATGAGGCCCAATCAATTACCATATAATGTTAATTATATGGATTTTCTACAACACATGTATATATCAACAACGATGAATAATCAACCATCATCCAAAGTGCATTCTACACTGTATAAGCATCAAATATAAATATTCAACGCTTATAACAGTCTGTCAATCAATCGATCGACACACAACTAAACAATCGGGATTAGTGTACGTCAAATATCATCCCAACACCCGTGTAGGGTTTCAAACAATCAAACACAGATTTTATTTGTGTAGTTGGGCGATGTGTAAAATTTATCGTCCCAATCAATGTCCTTCAAATAGGTGTACATAAACAAACCGTCTGGTTTGTAAATGAATATTTATTTTATTCACTTCACGTTAAAAATTATATTTTTAACGATAAAAACATTTTATTCCAACATATGAATTTCTATTCAGTTCATTCTTTAAATAAAATGATATTTATATTTTTCTAACTTATTTTAGAAAATTTCGGCGGCATAACGGCACGATACTAGAAACGGGACAAGGCCTAGCCTTATCCCCGGTCTAGTGAAGGCCCATGCCATTCACACATCAATCAAATTCACCAAACCATTCAATTCAAACCCAATAATTTAACCAACTACACAACCAAACAATTTAACAAACAAGCCATCCATGGTCTGTGGATGACGGGTGTCAGGTGCTACTAAGCACCGTCTGCATCCTAGTATATATATATAACTAGAAAATTTAAATTGAAAGGTGAGAAGTTCTCACCGATAGCTATCCTAACTCCACGACACTTCTAATGCAGGAAATCTTCACTGTTCTCCTCTCTAATTAGTTTCTTCGCCCATAGCCACTACATATATAAAAATCATATTTTTACATCGATGTTCGATATATATAAAAATCATATTTTTACTTTGCTATTCAATATATAAAAATCTAACTTTTACTTCGTTATTCAATATATAAAAATCGAATTTTTAGTTCGCTATTCAATATATAAAAATCGAATTTTTACTTCGAAGTTCAATATATAAAAATCGAATTTTTATACTACTATGTTGTATAGATAAAAATTATATTTTTATCACGCTATTTTCCATATAAAGATTTCGCCTTTTCTAAAATAAAGATTTCGCCTTTATAAAACATGGACTTCGCTTTTTCAAATTTAAAGATTTCATCTTTATAAAAATCTCATTTTTATTTTTCTACACATATAAAGATGACATTTTTAATATCCCGATCATGTAAAAATTATATTTTTAACTCTTTACATAAACAAAAATCATATTTTGACATCACCTATATAGTAAAGACTATATTTTTAATACTTTAAAAATATAAAAATCATATTTTTATCCTTCTACAATATGAAAGATTATATTTTTATTAACTATTAAATATGAAAATTATATTTTCTATCTTCACATACGATAAAAATTATATTTTTAAACAAATAAAAATCGTATACCTTCAATGTTGAAAATCATATATTTTCAATGTTAAAAATCATATACTGACTACCATAAAGATCAAATATGTTTCAATTGAAATATAATCTGATTTTACAAAAAAACAGTAAAAAAAAACAACTTTCACAAATTAAAAACTCACCTTTAATCGATTCTTCCAGAGGAGGGGCCCACTGGTCGGATAACGTGCCGGAGGAGGGCGCTGGAGTTGATGGTGGTCAGGGGGCAGCGCGGTCGCCTGCCTGGTGGTCAGCAACGGCGGCCTCCAGCTATTTTTGCTCGGTTTGGGGCGAGGGTTTCAATTGGCGGAGGCTGGAGGTGATGGGGGGGAACATGCGGTGGTCGGTGGCATGGAGCATCGGTCGTGGGGGAGGGCGGTGGGAGTTCGGTGAGCTGAAATCGAACGGGAAACGAAGAAGAGGAGAGCGCATGAGAGAGAGAGAGAGGCGGTGGCGCGCCTGCCACCAGCGGCGGCGGCTAGCCCCTCCCCCCCTACGATCGTCGATCGCGATCTGCCCCTTTCTTCTTCTTTTTTTCCTGGAAATGAAAACGATTGGAAGGGGGGGCAGGTTAAGGAGGAAGGGAAATTATATTTTTATTATTTTTTTTTTATTATTTTATTTTGCAAAAAGTTAACTTTCACATACGATCTCGAAACGAGGCCCACCGCCTGTCGTCCACAGCGTTCTACCCCCATTCCGAACACAATGGGATATGTATCGCAAGCTGATTCGATAGTTACAATCAGTTTCCATTGAATTTACATTTAAATCTATATATTGAATTTTAAACGTACATTTCAATTTACCGGGGCTACACACGAACTAGAAAAATTCCAGAAAAATATTTTCTAGCTTCGTATTGACGATACGGTCCTAACAAAACTAGTTTCGTCGAATTCTGAGACCGTTTGAAAAATGGCCAATTTCCAGTCGATTAAAATCAACTGAAACTGGTCAAACGCGTTTTCCTTTGCCACGCTCACATATTGATTCGAAAAATTATGAAATTTGGAATCTAGCAATAACTTTACACTGCGGATCCAACAAAAGTGGTTTCGTCGAAATCCGAGGTCATTTGCAAAATGTCCATTTTCAAGGGCCTGAATTCCATAGCGACTATTCAGAATTTTCAACTGGACATATCTTTTGATTCCCGATATGAAATCTTGATTGGTCGGATTCGTTGGAAAGATATTATCAAATAGATCCTAACATTTTTGGTTTCACTAAAATCCGGATTGTTTTGCACCCGGTACATCCAATTGCAGTTTGAAATCGAATTATTGAACTACCGCGCCATTTTCAATTCTATTTATAATTATATATAATTATATATATTCTAACGACGACGCGTATAAATATATACGTTCGAATTCTATTCAAAATAAATTTTCACGTCGATATTATTTAAAATAATCCATTTTAAATATTCAAAATTCATTAAAATTGCAAAAATAAAAATTTCAAACTGGCCCGCATTTTCGGGTTATTACACTAAGGCTGGTCGTTTTGCAATTTTCTTTTTCTTTTAAAAGGTTTATGAGCCTAAGGCTGGCCGCTTGGCAATTTTCTTTTTCTTTTAAAAGGTTTATGAGCTTAAGGCTGGCCGCTTGGCAAATTTCTTTTTCTTTTAAAAGGTTTATGAGCCTAAGGCTGGCCGCTTGACATTTTCCTTTTCTTTTGGATTGGTGAGGTCCTTGTGTGGCGAGTTGCGGTTTTAAATGTCTCCCTATACAAAGGAGGTTATGGCAAAAAAATTCAAAAATTTAGGGTGTTAGCCAAATTTTAGAAGAATTGGAAAATTCTTAGAAACTGAAAAATTGAAAAATGAAAGCCAGAATGAAAGTTGAGTTGATTAGTTAAACAACTTTTAGCTCCGTTCCTTTTCGAGGACGAAAAGATTTTTAGTGGGGGAGATTGCAACAACCCGGAAAATCAGAACCAATTTAAATTTTTTATTTTGGCAATTTTAATGAATTTTGAATATTAAAAATGAATTATTTTAAATAATAATGACTAGAAATTTATTTTGAATAGAATTAGTATGTATAAATTTAATTAAATCGAAGTTAGAATATAAATACTTATTTTAATTATAAAAGGAATTGGAAAGGGTGCGGTAGTTTGAAAATTCGATTTCAAATTTCAAATGAATGTACATGATTCAAAATAAACCGGATTTTGGTGAAACCAAAAATATTTGAATCTATTTGAAAATATCTTTAGAACGGATCTGAATAATTGAAATTTCATAGCAGGAATAAAAAGTTATATCCAGTTGAAAATTCAGAATAGTCGCTATGGAATTTATATATATTTTAATATATAAAAATAGCAATTTTGTAAATGACCTCTGTTTTCGAGGAGACCACTTTTATTGGATCCGGAATGTCAAATTATTGCTTGATTCCAATTTTCATAATTTTTGGAATCAATATGTGAGCGTGGTGAATTTAAACGTATTTGGTCAATTTAATTTGAATTTAATCGACTAGAAAATGACCGTTTTTCAAACGGTCTCCAAATTCGACGAAATTAGTTTTGTTAGGACCATATCGTCAAAACATAGCTAGAGTTATTTTTTGGGAATTTTTGGAGTCAGTATGTGGCCCCGGTAAATTGAAATATACGTTTAAATTGAATGTATAATGATTTATATTTTAATTTCAATGAAAACTGGTCATAACAGTCGAACTGGCTTACCAAACATATCCCATTGTGTCCGAGATGGTGGTATTTGGCTAGAGTAAATAGTCCTTGGGTCTCGTTTGGAGTTCGAATGTGAAATTCAAAACCAAGTAGGGTTTAAATTAAAATATTTTTGAAAAAAGGGGTATATGGGCTTTGGTCAAACCCTATCCTCCCAGCGCGTGGTCAAACATTCAAGGGGAGCCGCTAGCGATTTAATATGGCTGGAATCACTCGATATTTCATCCTCAAAAATCCTCTAATCCATTTCAAATTGAATCAAACCCCCAAAGCAAAATCGGAATTTACGTGGAGAGATCTTTCCATCCATGTATGGATGACCGGATCTGTAGCCTTGAGCTGAGAGAATTCATGCCACAAAGTGGCGGCGTTCCTGGTGAGATTGCAGCGCAGGGCGGAGATCAAGTTTCCCCAAATCGGAGGCGACGGTGGCTCTTGCGTAGCCGGAAGTGGTGACGCCCTCCGATCCAGCTCCGGCGAAGTGCGTTGGTGGCGCCGACGATTTTCTCCTGCGAGGTTGTGTTTTTCAGAACGGCCTTCTTCCAGGCAGTCGAACGAAGGGGAAAAGGGTAATCCCCTTAAAACAGTAATATATTTTCAAATTGAACAACATTGTTATTAACTGTATATTTTATATAAATAAACATTGGTTCATTTTCATATCTTTACATAGAATTTTTATATAAATATCATGGCTTCTGTTGAAAAGCAGAGTCTTGTGGTTGATGATCAAAGCACAGCTTTAATATAGTATAGCTTCGTGTATAGTGTTAATTCACGAACCTCATAGCCCGTTGTGAACTAGAAACGGGAGAGGACCTTAGGGAGGACATGCGTTTCTTTCTAGCTAGGAGTGGTGTCAGGGTATTGCAAGCCCTAACATTTTATTTATGTGGATGATGGATAGCGAGGCGCCTCGGTTATATCGGTCACTGCGGTGCCGATGGATGGTTTGGTCGATATATGACCCATAGGGTGGGGAAACACGTGGTTCAGGTATTTTAATCCACTCCATGTGGACCGGCCCTGACGCTCCAAGGGTCGCTCGAGCTCTGATCCTGAGACATGGTAGGCTAGATTGTCTCAAAGCGGTAAGGACGATCCCTATCCTTGGTTCACAGATGGAAATCCAACTTCCAATACGACATTTTACAGTTTTAGTTGTACACTATTGGCGACATAGTAGCATGGGACGCTAATGCCTTCTATGATTGATACATTTATATTTGAAGTGATTTTATATACTATGCACTTATAATAATATCAAAATGATTTGTTTTAAACGTACCAAGCATGTTTGCCTATTATAAGGTAAAATTCTATCCTCCGGCTTGCGTTGCATTGTGTGATGGGACCTGAGTCTTTTAATAGCTTCATTTTTCCAAAAAGCATTGTGATGTTTGTTTTATGCACTGGTATTCTTGGGAGGAAACCCGTTCCGTGTTATACGGCATGGTCCCTTGATTTACTTTTAAAGTAAAAGATTTAATAACTGTTTTAGTTCTCACACCAGTCACATGACCGACCTGGAGTTTATTGTTTTAACCTAAACTCTGGGTGCCCTTATTTTCCACATGGGCAGCTAGTAGTTTTGGTTTTGCAGATTTATATTCACAGGATCCTGGTTTACAACTGGAATGATATTCGGAAAGCTCTATATCCGTGTATCTCTTTCAGTTGTGTTTTGTATTATTTTCCGTTGCATTGTAATTTGTAAATCTTTGATGTTTATCAAATGTGTAATATTTATTCATACTCTGTTTTATTATTGTACTCTGATGTACTTGTTGTAATAAGCAATGAGATGTTCTTCTCTTTGCATTCTGATTTTTTGTGTTCTCAATTCAATCCGGGCTTTCCTTTACGGGGAAGTCCGGGTCATCTCATAGAATCTTTTGGTATGTAATCTCAGATCGACACTTGCTATGAATTGATTAATATAGTCTTAGGAAAAATGTCTTATTTATTCGAGAACGATGCTCAGCGCGATTGATTAGACTACTATAGTAAAGGTTCATCCCATGGTTTCAGTCTTCTTTTCTGATTCCATCGAAAAATTAGCTTTCAGTGCCACTGTATTCTAATCAAAAGGTAATCCTTTTATTTATTTTTTGGGCCTATGCTTCATCTTTATTCTCTGAAGTAAATTATGCTTCATTTTTTAATGTTAACTGCATTATGAGGTGCCGTGAGAAGGAAATTGGCATGCTCAAAAAGGTCATTTATAGGATGTTAATCTAGTTACAACCAAACCCCTTGAATCTTCATCCTTTACTACCACATTAAAGAATAATGGGGTAAAGTATATACTTATTTTTTGCATTTTTTATTTTTGTCTGACGGTATTAACACATGTAGCTCTCATTGAAAATTGTAAGCTAAGAAATCATAGGCAACCTTGATTTTTGTCAATTTAAATTTTTGTTCATACGAATTCTATGATAGTTTTTCGTAATTTTGTCATCGATTTATTCATTTGTTAGAGTTTGTGTCTTTTTGTACGTTGACATATAATAAACTGCTATGTTGGTATCATAATATAAGATTCTTAGGTAAATGGTCGCCTTTAGTATTCCCAGATGTACAATTAAAGCTATTTATAAAAAACACCTGGAAATTCTATCTGTAAAAATCATATAGATAGTTAGATTATAAGTATTTATATTATGTGTTTGTTATTGACCCATCCATTTTGTTTGGATCAAATTTTTGAGTGGATAAGGCTCAATAATGAACTTTTCCATAGACTTTGTTGTCATGAAAAATGAGATACATGTTTTATCTGATATTTTTTTTGTATTTAAGCATTTACAGGTCACTCAATCACTATAAAAGCTATAGCTTTCGAAGCTGACCTTCTTCATGTTTGCTAAATCCTATCACAAATACATCTATTTAACGCTATATTTTTTTTCACTAAATTAGATTGATAACTGTTTTCCATTGATTAATATAATCTTAGAAAAAATGTCAGCAATGCTTACTTTGGAAAATCAATATATCATGTCCTCTATTTATATATAATTAGAAAGTTGGGCAGTTTACTTTGAATTTTTATGCGGTTAACCTGACTTCAACCTTGATTGTTCGTTAAAATTATTGTTGCTTAATTATTTGCAAAAAAATGATACTTAAACGATAGGCATCATCACTATGTCTAATATCAAACGAAATATTAAACATATTGTTTAAATATCAAGCTTACACAATGAAGACAGATAGGCATTTCATTGTCGAGCTAAATGTGTTATGTGGTTAATTCAATCAATTTATTTCATGCTATATAGTGCTTGAATTTTTGTGACGACCCCATTTCCTGTACAGACGGAGACAATGGTAATCTTTGGAATATAACACAGAAACAGATAATAGCAGAACAAAATTAAATACATACACAAGAGAATGAACAAATAATACACTGGATAAACGTAACCATCAGAGTTACACAATATACAGGATCATACTTAGTACAAATACAGTTCAGCTATACATAAATGTCTACAGCGGAAACAAACAAAATATGTACAATAGGAGCTGAACAGCATAAAAAGAGATAAATGATAGAATCCATCTTTAGTTCCAGCTATCCAGAAAAGCCAGCTAAAACCTGAATACAAGGCTGCCCGTGTAGAAAAAGGGGCATCCGAGTTTGAAAGTGAAACAAACTACGAGTCAGTCATGGGACTAGTATGAGAAATCTACTCAACACATTTATAATATGGCCAATCACAGGACCACACCACTTTCGTGGAATGGGTTTACTCCATTGGATTGCCAGTGCTTTAAAAACAAATCTTTCTTTTAAACATCGCAATGCTTTTTATAAAAATGAAGTCATTATAAGACTCAGTTCCCATCACACAATGCAACGCAAACCGGAGGATAGAGTTTTACCTTATAACGACCAAGATATGCTTGATACAAATAAAACAAAAGAATTTCATATTATTGCAAGTGTTTATAGACTTCAAAAGCCATTTCAAATCATAAGTATCAATCATAGACGACATTAATGCCCCATACCACTATGTCGCCATATATAGGTATACAATCAAAACCGCACAGTCACGTATTTGGAAATTGGATTTCCGTCATGAACCAAGGCAAAAGATAGTCCTTACCGACTTCGATACGCTCTAGCATGTGTCTCAGGATCAGAGCTCGAGTGACCCTAGGGTCGTCAGGGCCGGTCCACCGATGTGGATTAAAATGCCTGAACACTGCGTTTCCCCACCCTATGGGGCGTCAATGAGCCAACGAATGACTCCATCGGACCCGGATCATCCGATCTAACCGAGGCGCCTCGCAACAGTAACAACCACATAAGTCAAACTCGTCAGGGCGTGTAAAACCACTGACGCCACTTCTAACTAGAAGGAAACGCATGCCCTCCGTGATGTCCTTTCCCGTTTCTGGTTCATACCGGGGTGTGAGGCTCGCGATTTCACGTTATACACAAAGCTACGCCACACAGGCGGTGCTTTGATCATCACCACAAGACTTTGCTTTTCAACAGAAGCCTTGATCACTGCATCTTAGCATGCCACACAGGCAATTCACACTGTGCAACAGATAGCTATTAATCACACAGAATAAATTCCAATGTCAGACACACTGTCCATTTGCAAGTCCGTTCTGGGTCTGAACGAAACCGGAGGCACTATATACCTTGCAAACCCATCGATCACCACGTACATCTGGAAGATCACCACTCATTACCCATATTTTGGGATGCCTCCCAATCAGGACCTCGGTTACCATCCCAAACGAAGTGAAGATCTCCGGTCTTCGACCACCGTCTTCATCTTCGATTTCTTATCGTCGATTCAGCTATTCAGAATGGGATAAACCCTGTCTTTCTGAGCAACTCGCGTATATAATAAACAAGTGTAACACTAACATACATACGCATCATTTCAATTCATTGATAACTAACGGTCAATCAGTAAGAGAACAATTTCCCAAATATTAACCCCGAAGGCCGAAACCAACATCAGATCAACACCCAGGAAACCATTCGACTTAGCCAACCTTCAGTTAGTATCTAAATTTCACATCCATATCATTTATAATATTTTATAACGATTTATCGCTATTTTTATTTATTTTTAAAATAGCCAATTTATTCAAAACGACGCTTCAGGCCATAACGCGGCCGTGGCGCTGTTTTTCTTCAGATTTGATTTACACATATCTGAAAATATAACCGTTGGATCTTCACATAATTTACATCATTAGAAAGATCTTTTCAAAACGAATCCAACGGTTCCAGTTTCGGGAAAATCCGACGGTCGGATCTCCCGGTATAATCGTTTGAAATTTCGATTTCCAAATACGAATTGCAGCGTCGTTATTCGAATAAATATAATTATATATATATATAAATATAATCGATTCTGGCGCTGTTTTTCTTCAGATTTGAATTGAACATTCCAAACAATCCAACCGTTGGATTTTTACAAAGTTGGTGCCGTTGGAAAGATATTTCCAAAGCAAACCCAACGGTTGCGGTTTCGGGAAAATCCGATGGTCGGATCTCCCGATATAATCGTTTGAAATCACGGTTTCAAAATACGAACTACAGCGTCGTTATTCGATATATTTTAATTCTATTTATATATATATATATATATATATATATATATATATCGATTCTTCGATTTCAAAGCTATATTCTTTTCATACATTTGATAAAAATGATATTTTTATCTAACTGTCTTCTATTTCAACACTTCACTATTTTTAACAATTCATATGTATACTAAAAAGGTGATTTTTAATGTAAAACAATTATTTTCAAAACTCGACTATTTTGTATAGTTAATATAGGGGATAAAAATAGGATTTTTATCATAAAACAATTTATTTCAAAACAAGATGATTTTATAAATTTCATATTGATGATAAAAATGGGATTTTTATTATAAAACAATTTCTTTCAAAATATGAATACCATTCAACACATGAATTTCAATTCAACGAATGAATATCGATTCAACACATGAGGGTTTTCTATAGTTTATATATATAGATAAAAATGTGATTTTTATATTTAAAACACGAATACCATTCAACACATGAATTTCAATTCAACGAATGAATATCGATTCAATACATGAAGGTTTTCTATAGTTTCTATATATAGATAAAGATGTGATTTTTATATTTAAAACACGAATACCATTCAACACATGAATTTCAATTCAACGAATGAATATCGATTCAACACATGAAGGTTTTTTATTCAACGAATAAATATAGTTTCAACAAATGAAAATAATTCAAACACATGAATATTATTCAAAATTTCGGCAGCATAACGGCAGGGTAGTTAAAACCGGGACCGTCCCTAGTACGGCTCCTCGCTCTACCTTAAAACCTCGCGGTTTTTGACAATGGGGATTCATGCATTTAGTTCGCACGTAGGCGACATGTATATTTATTTCATTTCCACAAACTAATCCTATGTGGTTTCAACCAAATATTTCTCAACCACAAACGGGTATTTTTCAACCACAATTAATCAATATCAACCACAAACAATTCCAATCAACCATTCGCTATCAATCAATTTTCAGACCAATCACAAGCAATAAATATCGTCCATGGTTTGTGTCCGAGGGGCGTACATATATATATATATATACATATATATATATATAGCATTTCACTTCTATTTCAACACATATATAATTTTTACAACGCATATACAACTTATACATCGAACGTACAACTTATACAACGCTTATACAAGAGGTGTACAACGCTTATATAACTCATACATCGATTATATAATTTATACATTGTAACAACCCGTATTTTCAATAACCTATTATAACATAAATTGAGGCAGAATTTAATCCTAAAATCTGAATCAAGGGAAACGGACTATGCCATTGCGTTCGTCTCGGAAAAATACGCGAAATAGAGTCCGAGTTTTCGAAAATCGGAGTCCGTATGACCCGATTAAGGCCCAACGAAGTTTTCAGAAAATTTCTAAGTAAAAACAGATTTCAAATTCAAGTTTGAAATTGGAAATTTGGGCCAGTTTAGGCCAGGTGGGAAAAATCCCGCCAGAACACCCAAGTCGACAGCCCTGTCGACTTGGGAGTCGACTTGGTTGGACCCAAGTCGACAGCCCTGTCGACTTGGCTGTCGACTTGGTCCAGCCGGGCTGTTTAGCCTGGTGCACCATTTAGAGATTGTGTTGAGCTTGGGGGCCAGATTCGGTTTTGAGGGCTGAGATTGGAACTAGGGTTTAATCCTATGGCCTAAAACACTTGCCTAATCTATAAATAAGACCCTAACCTATCCTAAATCATCATTATTCATTCATACAACTAAACTATGGCAAAATCAATCCTCTCATGGCCTCCACTCTCTTCATACAATTCCTAAATAAATTTCTAAGTGATTTTCCATGCATACAAGTGTTTTCAAACTTGTATGTGCATCATTAGCTTGCATTCAAGTCAAGTTTCTATTTTTGCATCATAAAGGAAGAGTTTTGATCATTTTGGCTCAAGGGTTTTTATGTTAGAGCTTGCATTTTGGGTTTTATTGATTGCATAAGGGCTTTCTTATATTTGCTATACTCATTTGAGTCCTCATAAGCATTGTAAGCCCTATTCTACTTTCATACTTAGACTCTAAAGTTAAATGTATGATATGCAAGTTTTCTATGATGTAGTATGCAAGTTTATCATGTTATGCAAGTATGCTATGATATGATATGCAAGTTCATCAAGTTATGTTATGCAAGTTTGATATGCAAGTTGTCGTATGATATGCAAGTTATGCTATGCAAGTTTGGGTTGAACATTTTGTTCATGCTATCATGTTATGCAAGCTTATCTTGGGTTTATGAACATAAAGCTTCAAGCTTTATGCTAAAGGTTGCATTTTAGCAACATGTAAGTTATCATATCCCTTATGATAACTTGCATGTGAGGCTAAATGCGAACTTATGGCCATTTCTACATGTCATTTTAGTACCATGTATCACCAATATGCCAAGTTTGGTTTTATGCATGCTTTTGGGGCCTAAAAATGTAAGATGCAAGTGTATGAACACATGAACATTTCATATGCCACCATGTTGAACTTGTGGCTTCAACACCTTTATGTCATGATTATGCCAAGTTCCCTCTTTCTATCCTTTATGCGCTATTGCGATATGTAAGCGATGGGATTGCGTTTGGGGTTGGGTAAACTTAAAAGACCTAAAAACATAAGCTTGGGAATTTACCTATTAAGTTAGGTCTACCCATTGGGAATTTACCTATTAAGTTAGGTCTACCCAATTGCTTGAAAATTTGTAACATGTTTTGGAAACATGATGGACATGACACTTAGAAATGATAAGTGTGACCAACTCGAGGTTGGGTTGAGTTTGTAGCGTAAACCTACCCGGAACCGACCGGCCTAACTAGTTGCTACAAACAATAGGACCCAATGTGAGAAGTTGGCCATGTTGTACCTTGGACCCGAGGTTAGACCAAGTTGTGGTGTAAAGCTACCCGGACCCGCCCGGCTTAACTAGTAACCACAACAAAGTCTAATGTGAGAGGTTAAGGCGCATTAAATTAATTAATGCCTCATGATTAGGGTTAAGTCATGGTCCACTTAGTACTTAACCAATTTAGGCTCGGTAGATTAATCGGGGTTAAGTCGTGAACTCATCGTTACACTTAACCAAGTTAATCCATGATTAGCAAGGGGGTTAAACCGTACTTAACCCACTAGAAAATCCTAGCAATGGGGGGACCATTCCAGCAGTAATCCCAAGTTAGTATCATCATGACCCTAGGGACTAGGCTAGGGTGGGGGCACGATTACTGGGCGGGAGGTAAGCGACCAAAAGCGACGGCAGAGGGTACGCCGGTGTAGTTCCGGGCGGACCATGGTCGTGCACATAGTCCGAAGCCGGGGAAATCATGCACGGGTACCAGTAGATCGAAACTGTGCACTCATGTTTATGGTGTCCAGGGGTTGCCACCCTAGGGCTTGATACACCCGACGGGAGACCCTGCACAGTTTGACTACAATTATGATTGGGCCGTATTGACACCAACACGTGACGAGTTAGGCTTAGGGAGCCGATCGACTAGACCGTTTGGTTGGACCTTGTATTAGGGTCATTTCATGATTTTGGACCTCGTATTAGGGTCATTTCATGTTATTGGGCCAAAGCTTGGGCCAAGGGATCAATACTTGTTTATTCAAGTCATGATTAGTTTGCTAGTACACCTGTGGTGCAAAACCTTAATCCTGATTATGCGATGACACCTTTATCTACCTTGTTAGTAATCATTATGCTAGTATCCTTATGTTCATCCCTGCTGCTCATGCCAGTTAACTTTATCAGTTTACATTGATTGTAGTAGGGCTTACTCAGTCTTTTTGACTGACCTGTTTTCTTTCGCCTCTATTCTTCCGTTTCCCCCCCCCCCCCCAGGTTCTCAGGGAGGGAATACAAGAGCTTAGCTTGGATTTCAGATTGCTTGCTTGAGGGATTTTCAGCTCATGTACGGTTTCGACATGAAGCTAGTTATGGTTACCACTTATTTGGGGATAGCACTTATGTATTTCAGTTTTTCAGTTGATGTTGTTTTATCTAGACATGTTTATTTGGAAAGCTATGTTGTACCAGACTTGTTATGAGCAAAAGTGTTTTTGAAATCTTCCGCTGTTTTATCTATGATATTTACTCTGTTTACATATATACATATGTTCTTGTTCTGCCTTGATATATCATTATGCATGTTTACCTGATTCAAACGCTCCTCCAAAGTCAGAGTGCTTGCAAGAGTCACCCTGGCGGAGGCAGGGTGTTACAATTTGGTATCAGAGCATATGGTTTACGAGAAGGAACAAAAAGGTTTTTAGAAAACTTCTGGAAAACTATTTTCAAAACCAAGTATAAAGTATTTTCCAAAGAAAGTCTAGTTTATTTTAAAGGCTATTCCCCAAAAAGCCATTAGCAAAATTCCTTCGTTTTTCTCCATTCTGAATCTGTCTTTTTCTTCATTTTCAGTATGGCCGATAACTTTGCTCTTCCGGAGGGAGTACACGTACCTGTGTGGTATAGGAGACTTTTGGAGGCTAGGGCGACCGAAGCCGGCCCCGCGAACGTTCCTCCTCCTCCTCCAGTAGTTAATGCTCCTCCTCCTCCGGTAGTTAATGTTCCTCCTCCTCCTGTCGCTGAGGTTCCTCTTCCTCCTCCCCCTCATCATCCTCAACCTGACTTCGCAAAGACTTGCAAGGATTTCAAAGCAATGGGTGGCAAGAATTTTCAAGGCACTGAGACTTTGTAGAGGCCAGAAATTGGTTGAAAGAGACCGAGGATTTATTTGCTATCTTTGGGTTAGACGATCAGAGGAAGATCTTGTTGGCGGTTTGGCTTATGAAGGATGAAGCCGCTTATTGGTGGGAAGTCACCAATGGTACTAGGCCTGTTGAGACTTGGGCCGATTTCAGGGCAAGGTTCGTGCTTAAGTTTCTATCTTCCGCAGAGGAGAATTTGCAAATGGAGAGGTTCATAACTTTGAAGCAAGGAGATATGTCTGTCAAAGAATATGTGAACAAATTCAATCAGTTAGCTCGTTTTGGCTTGGATATGGTTAATACTCCTCAGAAGAAGGCTCTTCGTTTTGCTAGAGGATTGAATGAGCCGTTGCAGGGATTGGCTATGTCGCATATTCCCCATGGGGCCACGTTTGAGAGCTTGGTTGATATGGCATTACTTCAGGGAGATGTCAAGAAAGAGATCAAGATGAATGATACTCAAGCCAAGAAGACTGATTCCCAGAGGAAAGGGAATCAAGGAAATCCAAGTGGTCAAAGCAGTCAAGGCAATTAGAACAAAAACAAGAGTCAAGGCAACAAGGGGAACAACAATAAGGGCAAGAACAACAAGGGGAAGTGCCATTATTGCAGTTCAGTTGGGCATCTTATTAAGGATTGTAAGAAGAGGAAAAGGAAGAATGGTGAATGCTTTTTCTGCGGTGAGACTGGACATTTCAGTAAGGATTGCCCGAAGAAGCGAGGGCAAGGCCAGGGTCAGACTCAGCGTGCTGGACCTTCAGGAGGGCAAGTTCATGCTCTCAGTACCGCTCCAGTTCCCGATCGAGGTAGTATTTCTATTGAGAGCCTTGTATATATTTCTGATTTTCCAGTTCGTACCTTGTTTGATTCTGGTGCATCGCATAGCTTTATCTCATCTGATCTTGTTGATAGTTTGCACCTTAGTACTAGCTTGGTAGATGATCCCGTCTGTGTCTCAAATCCTATTGGGGGTTCCGCCCATTTGTCTATGATATGTGGGGATTTGAGGATCTCTATACTGAGTGTAGAGTTCTTGTGTAGTGCTTATGTTCTTGGTTTTAGGGGATACGGATTGATATTGGGCATGGATTGGCTGTCCAGATATGGAGCTATTCTTGATTGTGAGCATAGGGTGGAGAGGCTCATGACTCGCCTCGGTAATACACTAGAAATTTCTTGTAACCCTAGAGGTCCCGTCATGTTATGTTATCTTGAATCTCTCGACTCGTCCATCGATGATCTGCAATCTGTAAGGGTGGTCCGAGACTATCCCGATGTCTTTGAAGAAGTAAAGGGGTTACCCCCTAAACGAGAGATAGATTTCCGCATTTATCTAGTCGATAATGCCAAGCCAGTATCATTGCATGTTAGGCACATGGCCCCTCGTGAAAGAAGGGAGCTCAGTAAGCAAATCAAGGAGTTGCTTGAGAAGAATTTTATTAGACGAAGCATTTCTGAATGGGGTGCTCCGGTGGTATTCGCTACTAAGGCGGATGGTTCGCTTCGTCTATGTGTTGATTATCGAGAATTGAACAAGCTGACAAAGAAGAATAGGCACCCGTTACCGAGGATTGATGATCTCTTTGACCAGTTTGTTGGTGCTTCTGTTTTCTCTCAGCTCGATCTAGCTACCGGATTCCATCAGCTTAGAGTAGCTGAGGATAGTATTGATAAAACTGCGTTTAGGACTCCAGATGGATTCTTTGAATGGCTTGTCATGCCATTCGGTTTGACTAATGCACCCGCATACTTCGTAGACTTGATGAGTAGGGTGTTCAGGGAGTTCCTCAACAAGTTTGTTGTTGTCTTCGTGGATGATATTCTGATCTTCTCAAAGGATGAGGAAGAGCACGCAAGGCACCTCGTGGAGGTGATGGATACGCTTAGAGCGCATCAGTTGAAGGCCAAGTTCTCCAAGTGTCACTTTTGGAGAAGAGAAGTTAGATTCCTTGGGCATATAGTATCTAAGCAAGGTTTAGCGGTGGATCCCGCTAAGGTAGTTGCAGTTCAGGATTGGAAGACTCCAAGGAATGCAACCGAAGTGAGAAGTTTTCTAGGTCTTGCGGGTTTTTACCGGAAGTTTATCAAGGACTTCGCGAAGATTTCTGCTCCTCTCACTAAATTGACGAAGAAGAATTTAGTTTTTGCTTGGAGCATAGAGTGCGAGCTTACTTTTCAGAAGCTCAAGAGAGCCCTCACATCAGCACCTGTTCTAGCTTTGCCCGATGGAGGGAAGTTATTTACAGTATACACCGATGCATGTGGCACGGGGTTAGGAGCTGTTTTGATGCAAGAAGGAAGAGTGATATGCTTTGGCGGTAGACAACTCAAAGTGCATGAGAAGAATTATCCCACTCATGACTTAGAGTTGGCAGCAATAGTATATGCACTCAAGGCTTGGCGCCATTATCTTCTGGGAGAAAGATTTGAGCTTTATACCGATCACAAATCATTGAAGTATCTCTTTTCTCAGAAGGATCTGAATCTGAGGCAACAAAGATGGATGGAATTCTTGGCGTCCTATGATTTTGAGATAGCCTATACCCCTGGCAAGGGGAATGTGGTAGCGGATGCATTGAGTAGAAAAAGGTTGACCCTAAGTCCTCTATTCGTTGAGATGAAGAATTTAGAGTATGTGGCAACCTTTGATTTCTCTTTGGCGGTTGAGTCGATGACCGGTTCTTTAGCATCTCTGGAACTCAGACCTACCCTTCTTGATCAAGTTGGGGCTTCGCAAAGAGAAGACCCTCAGATAGTTGAGATTATGGATAAGCTGATTCGAGGAGAGACGTCTAGTCATCTCGCTCGATATTCTATTGATGACAAGGGTTGGCTGAGAAGAGACGGAAGGCTATGTGTTCCCATGGTAGAAGATTTAGTAAGAAAAGTTCTTGAGGAAGCGCACCGCTCTAAGTTGACTATACATCCGGGCGGAGATAAGATGTATAAAGATATGAAGCGCATTTTCTTTTGGCCTGGGATGAAGAAGGATGTGGCAGAGTTTGTCTCTAGATGTATCATTTGCCAGCAAGTCAAGGCCGAGTCGAAGAAGCCCGGTGGGCTATTGCATCCTCTAGACGTTCCACTATGGAAGTGGGAGAGTATTTCCATGGACTTTATCGATGGGCTACCAAGGTCAAGGAAAGGGAATACGATCATTTGGGTTATTGTGGATAGACTTACGAAGAGTGCTCATTTCATTCCGGTGAAGAGCAAGAGGACCGCATCTTGGCTAGCGTCTGTATATCTTCGTGAGATTGTGAGACTACATGGAGTCCCTTCTAGTATAGTCAGTGACTGTGACCCAATCTTTACAAGTCAGTTCTGGAATAGCTTGCAAGAAGCCATGGGCACAAGGTTGAATCTAAGTACGGCTTATCACCCACAGACGGACGGTCAAACCGAAAGGGTGAATAGTGTACTCGAGGATCTGTTGAGGCTTTGTATTCTGGATTTTGGTGGTAGTTGGGAAGACCATCTTCCTCTTGTTGAGTTTGCATATAATAACAGTTATCAGGCAAGCATAGGGATGACACCATTTGAAGCTTTATATGGGAGGCCGTGCAAGTCGCCTACATGTTGGTGGGAGACTACAGATAAGCTTATACTTGGGCCTGATATGATCAGAGATACATCCGAGAAGGTCGAGTTGATTCGGAGACGGATGAAAGCGGCCCAAGACCGACAGAAATCCTATGCTGATAAGCGAAGAACTGATTTGGAGTTTGATGTTGGGGATATGGTTTTCGTGAAGGTTTCTCCTTTGCGGAATGTGGTCCGATTTAGAGCCGTTGGGAAGTTAGCACCAAGATTTGTTGGACCATTCCCTATTATAGAGAGGATCGGGCAGATGGCTTATAGAGTGGAGTTGCCCGAGAAGCTTGCCGGAGTACACGACGTTTTTCATGTTTCGCATCTCCGGAAGTGTTTACATGAATCAGCAGAGGTTGTTGAGCCAAGTGTTCTGAAAGATGTGGAAGTAGAGAAAGAGGCTACCTTGAGGAGAGCTCCGATTCGTATCTTGGGGACAGAGACCAAGAAGCTAAGGAATCGAGAGGTCAAGTTGGTGAAGGTTCAATGGGGTGAAGCCGAAGAAGACGCAACTTGGGAAACCGAGGAGAAGATGCGTGGGCTTTATCCATTCCTTTTTTAGGGTACACTCTCAATCTCTTTTCTTTGTTAGCATATCTTTCTCTTTGCTATCCATGTTTATCTAGTTTATCGTGTTAATCTTGTCATGAGAACCTTAGGTAGAAACCCTTTGGATGAAACATGTGTTTGAAACATGTTATGCTTGATGGTTGCAAGTGGTTGCAAGTGTTTGCAAGTGGTTACTCGTGGATGCATTATACACGATTAGGCACTAGATCGGCTCACACACTCCTCATATTGCATATGCATGAGTGTTTATGCTTATTCATGGATGAAAATTTTTGTGTTATCACATGGATGTTGCATATGGATGTATGTGATGTGCACACATATAGATGTTATACATTATGTTAGGAATTGCATACATATGGATTCATTTCACTAACATAATTTGCATTGATGATATTTGCATTAGATAAGTACATATACACACACCTTTGCATATGTTCATACAACATTTAGAATCTTGTAAGGACAATGATTGCTCGTGGATGATGTTTTGAGTAGATGGATGTTGGATGGTAGGATACGTTCTTCCTAACTTGAAGATTTCGTGGACGAAATCCTTTAAGGAGGGGAGAATGTAACAACCCGTATTTTCAATAACCTGTTATAACATAAATTGAGGCAGAATTTAATTCTAAAATCTGAATCAAGGGAAACGGGCTTTGCCATTGCGTTCGTCTCGGAAAAATACGCGAAATAGAGTCCGAGTTTTCGAAAATCGGAGTCCGTATGACCCGATTAAGGCCCAACGAAGTTTTCAGAAAATTTCTAAGTAAAAACAGATTTCAAATTCAAGTTTGAAATTGGAAATTTGGGCCAGTTTGGGCCAGGCGGGAAAAATCCCGCCAGAACACCCAAGTCGACAGCCCTGTCGACTTGGGAGTCGACTTGGTTGGACCCAAGTCGACAGCCCTGTCGACTTGGATGTCGACTTGGTCCAGCCGGGCTGTTTAGCCTGGTGCACCATTTAGAGATTGTGTTGAGCTTGGGGGCCAGATTCGGTTTTGAGGGCTGAGATTGGAACTAGGGTTTAATCCTATGACCTAAAACACTTGCCTAATCTATAAATAAGACCCTAACCTACCCTAAATCATCATTATTCATTCATACAACTAAACTATGGCAAAATCAATCCTCTCATGGCCTCCACTCTCTTCATACAATTCCTAAATAAATTTCTAAGTGATTTTCCATGCATACAAGTGTTTTCAAACTTGTATGAGCATCATTAGCTTGCATTCAAGTCAAATTTCTATTTTTGCATCATAAAGGAAGAGTTTTGATCATTTTGGCTCAAGGGTTTTTATGTTAGAGCTTACATTTTGGGTTTTATTGATTGCATAAGGGCTTTCTTATATTTGCTATACTCATTTGAGTCCTCATAAGCATTGTAAGCCCTATTCTACTTTCATACTTAGACTCTAAAGTTAAATGTATGATATGCAAGTTTTCTATGATGTAGTATGCAAGTTTATCATGTTATGCAAGTATGCTATGATATGATATGCAAGTTCATCAAGTTATGTTATGCAAGTTTGATATGCAAGTTGTCATATGATATGCAAGTTATGCTATGCAAGTTTGGGTTGAACATTTTGTTCATGCTATCATGTTATGCAAGCTTATCTTGGGTTTATGAACATAAAGCTTCAAGCTTTATGCTAAAGGTTGCATTTTAGCAACATGTAAGTTATCATATCCCTTATGATAACTTGCATGTGAGGCTAAATGCGAACTTATGGCCATTTCTACATGTCATTTTAGTACCATGTATCACCAATATGCCAAGTTTGGTTTTATGCATGCTTTTGGGGCCTAAAAATGTAAGATGCAAGTGAATGAACACATGAACATTTCATATGCCACCATGTTGAACTTGTGGCTTCAACACCTTTATGTCATGATTATGCCAAGTTCCCTCTTTCTATCCTTTATGCGCTATTGCGATATGTAAGCGATGGGATTGCGTTTGGGGTTGGGTAAACTTAAAAGACATAAAAATATAAGCTTGGGAATTTACCTATTAAGTTAGGTCTACCCATTGAGAATTTACCTATTAAGTTAGGTCTACCCAATTGCTTGAAAATTTGTAACATGTTTTGGAAACATGATGGACATGACACTTAGAAAAGATAAGTGCAACCAATTCGAGGTTGGGTTGAGTTTGTAGCGTAAACCTACCTGGAACCGACCGGCCTAACTAGTTGCTACAAACAATAGGACCCAATGTGAGAAGTTGGCCATGTTGTACCTTGGACCCGAGGTTAGACCAAGTTGTGGTGTAAAGCTACCCGGACCCGCCCGGCTTAACTAGTAACCACAACAAAGTCTAATGTGAGAGGTTAAGGCGCATTAAATTAATTAATGCCTCATGATTAGGGTTAAGTCATGGTCCACTTAGTACTTAACCAATTTAGGCTCGGTAGATTAATCGGGGTTAAGTCGTGAACTCATCGTTACACTTAACCAAGTTAATCCATGATTAGCAAGGGGGTTAAACCGTACTTAACCCACTAGAAAATCCTAGCAATGGGGGGCCCACTCCAGCAGTAATCCCAAGTTAGTATCATCATGACCCTAGGGACTAGGCTAGGGTGGGGGCACGATTACTGGGCTGGAGGTAAGCGACCAAAAGCGACGGCAGAGGGTACGCCGGTGTAGTTCCGGGCGGACCATGGTCGTGCACATAGTCCGAAGCCGGGGAAAGCATGCACGGGTACCAGTAGATCGAGACTGTGCACTCATGTTTATGGTGTCCAGGGGTTGCCACCCTAGGGCTTGATACACCCGACGGGAGACCCTGCACAGTTTGACTACAATTATGATTGGGCCGTATTGACACCAACACGTGACGAGTTAGGCTTAGGGAGCCGATCGACTAGACCGTTTGGTTGGACCTTGTATTAGGGTCATTTCATGATTTTGGACCTCGTATTAGGGTCATTTCATGTTATTGGGCCAAAGCTTGGGCCAAGGGATCAATACTTGTTTATTCAAGTCATGATTAGTTTGCTAGTACACCTATGGTGCAAAACCTTAATCCTGATTATGCGATGACACCTTTATCTACCTTGTTAGTAATCATTATGCTAGTATCCTTATGTTCATCCCTGCTGCTCATGCCAGTTAACTTTATCAGTTTACATTGATTGTAGTAGGGCTTACTCAGTCTTTTTGACTGACCTGTTTTCTTTCGCCTCTTTTCTTCCGTTCCCCCCTAGGTTCTCAGGGAGGGAATACAGGAGCTTAGCTTGGATTTCGGATTGCTTGCTTGAGGGATTTTCAGCTCATGTACGGTTTCGACATGAAGCTAGTTATGGTTACCACTTATTTGGGGATAACACTTATGTATTTCAGTTTTTCAGTTGATGTTGTTTTATCTAGACTTGTTTATTTGGAAAGCTATGTTGTACCAGACTTGTTTTGAAATGTGTTTGAAATCTTCCGCTGTTTTATCTATGATATTTACTCTGTTTACATATATACATATGTTCTTGTTCTGCCTTGATATATCATTATGCATGTTTACCTGATTCAAACGCTCCTCCAAAGTCAGAGTGCTTGCAAGAGTCACCCTGGCGGAGGCGGGGTGTTACATACATCGTCGTTTTCCATATCATTTATAATATTAGAAATCTCACATTGGGTTCCACTCCACCAAAAATAGCAGAAGGCTCAGAAAAATATGCGGTCTCTTCTAAAATGTAGAAGACGTCCACACGAGTCCACTGTCTCTTGTTTCACTGAATTTCGTCAAGAAATGAAAAAGATATGATTTTTATAGTGAAAACAAAAACCGTAGCGCTTAGAACTGCTATAATATAGTTTAAATTATTTTCAGTCGTACCTTTTCACCGCTGTTCGAAACTAGGGTTAGATCTTTCTGCAAATCCGAAGCACTAGATTATAATCAAGCTACACCACATCGAAGAGCGTCGAAGGGCGTGCAAATCGAGGGGCGCCACGTCAGGTGCGATCGCCTGAACAGGCGGCGGCGGCGCGACGAAGTTGCTGACTTCCCGGGGTCAGATCTCCTCCAACTCAACACGATAAATCACGAAATGGGTATGGATTTGAAGGTTGAAGAAAACTCTATGAAAACCTCCAAAGGACATGCGGTTTTATTGCGTGGATTTGAAGACAAAGAGGAGAGAAGGATTGAATAGATTTTCGCCGTCGTTCTGGGTGCTATCGGGGAGAGAGAGAACGCGTGGACTAATCATATTTTTTTGTTTATTTATATATTTTTAAAAATCCAAAAATACCCCTTATCACATACGAACACCAATTCAAACCCAATGACTGTCGTCCCAAGTGTTTTACCCCCATTCCGAACACAATGGGATATGTTTCGTAGGCCCATTCGACTGTTTCAGTCAGTTTTCTTTCAAACTAAAATATAAAACATTCAATATTCCATTTGAACGTACATTTCAATTTGCCAGGGCCACAAACTGATTCTAAAAATTCCAGAAAAATAAATCTAGATATGTTTTGACGATACGGTCCCAACAAAACTAGTTTCGTTGATTTCTGAGACCGTTTGCAAAAAGGCCCATTTCTGGTCGATCCAATTTAACTGTAATTGACCAAAACACGTTTTCCTTTGCAATGCTCACATACTAGCTTCAAAAATTATGAAATTTGAAACCTAGCAATAACTTAACATCCCGGATCTAACAAAAGTGGTTTCATCGAATTCCGAGGTCGTTTGCAAAATGGCCAATTTCACGGGCTATATAAATTCGATAGCGACCATTCTGAAAATTCATTTGGTCATAACTTTTGCTTTCCGCTATGAAACTTCGATTTTTCAGATTCGTTAGAAAGGTATTATTCACTAACAGATTTAAATATTTTTGGTTTCACTCAAATCCAATTTGTTTTGCACCCGGTACAGTCCGACAAAGTTTGAATTCAAATTTTGAAACTACCGCGCCATTTCAGGCCTTGTTTATAAATAGAATTAATTATATTCGTTTTCTATTTTCGATTCAAACTCTCTTTTCATCGCTATTATTTAAAATATTTATTTTAAATATTTAAAATCCATTATTTTAGCCAATTTAAAATTTTTAAATTGGTTCAGATTTTGTGGGTCGTTACAATCTCCCCCACTTAAAACTTTTCTTCCCCGATAAAGAACAAAGTCGAAAGTGGTTTGATTAATCTATTCTACGTTCAATCTGGCTTCAATTCTCCAACTTTTTAGTTTCTGCGAATTTTTAAATTCTTCAAAAATTTGGCTAACACCCGGAATTTTCGAAAAATTTCGCTATAACCTCCTTTGTACGGGGAGAGGTTTGGAAATTTATTGGGCCGTATTAGGTACCCAATAAATCCTAATAAGCATACACATATTTATAGTGATATATTCTAGTGTTTACAGGGGAGCGTGTATAGATAATAACTCCAGAGAATAAATTCTCGTCACCCTATCAAAGCCTGAGGGAGTGTGTATTTTAAATGCTCCAGAGGATAAATCCTCGTCACCTCGTCCCGTGTGGGAAATAAATAGTCCATGTGCCGTATCTAATAACACTACAACAAAAACACCATATTACAACTTTAATTTTACAACGGTGGTAAAAGCACCGTTGTAATAAATGTTTTTTACAACTTTTTTCCAGAAAAGTTGTAATAAACTTATTTTTAACAACTATGTTATTTTGACAGTTGTAATAAAAGCCGATCACAACTTTTATTTTTTGACTATTGCAATATATGACTATATTTTAATATAATTAACAACTAATAATTAATATTTAATACATTTATACTGATTATTTATAATTAATAACTAATAATTACCTTTAATAATCAATTAGGAAGTAATAATTAATAATCAATCCGTAATATTTAATACTTAACAATTAAGAAGAATAATTAAAAAATATAGTTAATATTACATAATTACTATTAAACAGTTAATAATTAAAATATAATAATTAATGCTAATCATGAATAATCAATGATTACTATTAATAATTAAGAAGTAGAGATTAATAATTAAGAAGAAGAGATTAATAGCTAAGATTATATTTAATAATTAATTTATAATAACGAACGATTAATAAGAAATTTTTAATTAATAAGATTAGTAACTACTGTTAAATAAAATAATTAGTGGAAAGTGAATTTTGAAGCTTTCCTTAGATTTAGAAATAAATTTTCTGCTAATAATTACAGCGTTCCTAATTCATCTAAATTTTCGTCTTCCGCTAGCTGTTCATTTTTGATTTTCAACTACCGCTTTTTTGGTCTATGCAGCCCTAAATTCCCAATCCCACCACAGTAAAGTTCCTCTCGCACTACATCTTCAGCCGCCGCCATGCCCTTAACCCTAAACCTAATTACCTTTCTCTGTCCTTCTACATACCAACCCCTTCGCAATCGCTTTCCTTCTCTCATGCGTTCCTTCTACATATCAACACCTTCGCTATCGTGTTCCTGCGCTCCTAATATTACATACCAACCCCTTCCACTACACCAAAACTATGATTTGCCAACACTAATTTTTTTTCGTTGCCAACACTTAGTTCTGTTGACATATAACAACAATTTTACTGGGTTGCCAAGCAAAAAAGAGTTGCTAAAATTTCTAAGTTTTCCTTCATTAATTTCTCTGGTTTTGTCCCAACGCTTACTATCATTTTGAACCTGGCATATACGGAAACATAAGGCAGTAACAAGGACTGAATGGTAAACAGGTATTTATCGCATGTTTTAACCTAAGCCCCAACGCTTTTTTCCTCTTTGGCCGCAAAAGATTGAAAATTACGATAATGAATTTGGGGGTTCCGCATCTTTTCACTTCCAAGCTCATCATCTTCTTCCCAGGAATTAGGAATTAGCGATCAGAATCAACATTTCTTCAAGCCAAGACAGTTCAGCAGAATCAAGCAATCATAGATCAATTTTGTAGGTATGTCTTTTACCTAAATCAAATTTGCAGGTACGTCTTTCAACTAAATCATGGTTTGGGTTCGTGCTTATTTTGATAAACAGATGTAAACGGATGTTTTCGACTTCGAACTGAGTAAGACGATGAAATCTTGATGTACGAGCTTCTATGGTTTGGCCTTTAATTTCATACGCTGCTCTTCTTGTCCTTATCGACGCTGCCACTGCTGCCATTGTTTTCATCAGGTCTTTCTTCTTCGTTTTCCAGTTCCAATTTGTCTTCTTACATCGATTTTTGGTCGCTTTGATAAAGGGAATTTTTTTGGGCTGCTTGATATTGTCCTGCTGATAGATTTATTTCCAGGTTTATAGTATCCACAGGTTTTAAATTATAAAAAGGGAATTTTCACACTTAAAAGAGCTTGGCTCTGGAGCTTATTTTTGTATTTACCTTCTATTTCCTTGTAGTACATCGTTGATGCTCGTATATTTTTTAATCAAAATTTAAAATATTGATATAAGTCACATTTGTATGATTTTTAGGCTTTCAATTCCTAGGAAGTTGCATTTTTCTTTTAACCATTTCTGCTCTTGATTTGTTTCCTTCTATTTAAACATTACCATATAATTTCTTAATTTAGTATTACACATTGTAATCGGTAGAAAAGTGATTTATTCTGAACTCATGTTGGTAACAATATGGAATTTATTTTTACTCAGTATAAAACAATATTGCTTTTACACGAAGGACAACATATAACTATTCTTTGTTTTTTGTTTTAACCAACCATGAAAAATGATTTAAATTAATAAATGGCATGATAAGACTAAATCAGTAGGAAACTATGGTGCATTGCACCATGACCAACCATGATGTATATTGTCGTATTAATATAAGTTGGCATATGAGCATCAAATGATAATTTGATCAAAGATTGTTTGTTCCAAATGTCAATATGGGTACACTTCTCATACCTACTACTTTATCGTCTAGATGGCTAGGAACCTTATGACATAATAGTTTGTGTTAAAGAAATCAGTCAAATGGATCGAGTTGTAAATTATGAGATGACATTATAAAAAAGGTTCTGCACAATATGATCTTCTCTTAATGTAGTAAAATGCTTCTAATCTAGACATGTATCATTACTATGACAAAAATTCTACTACTTATCGTTATAGCTATGCTTTTCATCCTATCAAGGTTATCAAAATTCTTCCTTTTAGGTTTGTTTTGGAGCATTACTCTTAAAAGATACCCAGTGAAAGATGTATCAGTTTATTTATTTATTATTATTCAATTATACTGTGCAGTTGAAGTGCTTTATATGGATACATGGAGCTGTACTTTTTAGCACAAATGAGACAATTGAATGGTACTGTATTTTATCATCCCTACCATAAGTGGAAAAGTATGACTCTTTTCTAGAGCTTATAACTATGTGATGAAGTGAAGCCATTTAATTCCTTTAATTGGATCAGCTTATGATTTATTTTTTTCCAAATAAACACAATTGAATTTTTTTTTTGAATTCTCAACCATGCATAATTCTATCTACATACACAGAGAGATATTATAACTTTTTGGTTGTATTAATTGATCGCTTTTGACATGCATAGATCTTAGATATAGAATATGAATTATTATACATGCACAATTTTTAAACCTTGATATACCACATAAGAAACATAAACTAAATAGATGACACTATTAGCCAATTAGTTTATGCAATTACAGTCAAAACTTCTCAATAAATTATGCATATCACCAACTTTTCATACTTAGTAAATCAGCCTCAATTTTTGGGTAATAAATAAAAGGTTTCTTTTTAAGTAAATGGTGCTTCTTTCTTGCGTGTTTTTAGTTTAATATTTAAAAGTCTTATGGACATTCAACTTGGATTCTATTAGACTTTATTACACTGACAAATTAATAGGCATTTTCATAGCAACCGAAACTGCAAAATAGATGGTTAATGCTAATAATAAATCATTCATGTAATTTATACTACATGTGATAAATATATTATTTTAAGTTATCAGTTCTACATGAAGGGTCATCAATATTCATTTGTCATTTTCATAGTAAATCAACCTCAATTTTCGGGTGATAAATAAAAGGTTTCTTTTTAAGTAAAGGGTGCTTCTTTCTTGCGTGTTTTAGTTTAATAGTTAATAGTCTTATGGACATTCAACTTGGGTTCTATTAGGCTTTTTTACACTGACAAATTTATAGGCATTTTCAAGGCAACTGAAACTGCAAAATAGATGGTTAATGCTAATAATAAATCATTCATGTAATTTATACTACATGTGATAAATATATTATTTGAAGTTATCAGTTCTACATGAAGGGTCATCAATATTCATTAGTCTTGGATATTTTTTGCAATTGAAGGACCCAAAAAAAATACTAATTTGGAAGCGACTAACTAGTCATTTTGTTTTACAGTACTGTTCTTAATGCCGTAGAATTTTCTTAGCCAAAAGATCATCATGGCGATGATGACTGTTATGTTGCTACTTCAAACGAATCCTATGCTATTATTCTGTAGCATTTCCACAAATGTACATTATAGAAAATATGGTTGCTCACCCTCTATTTATCACCTTGAACTTCTATTCAGGTGAACTGACATAGTTCATTTCAAGACATTCTAATCCTGAAATAACGAGAAACATGTTAAAATTGTACCTTCGAACTATTTGTAAAATTTTAAAATAGTAAATACGAAATGAATATATCTATTGTCTGCATAACATAAATGTACTTGATTTCGTTTAGGTCCGCAATTGAAAATTTTCTTTTATTTGTTGCTGTTTGAAATAATAATTAATACATAAGGCATTTAAAATCCATGCATGCGTCCTGAAGTATTTAGGAATGCGTAATTTGCTACTTTTGATATTGCACTTATGGACTTGCGGGATATATTTGGGTTATAAAGAATGTATTTGGCAAAGCTCATCTATGAGACTAATTTCTTTACTTGTTGTCATTTGTGGACGTGTCTATTTTGCTGTTTTGTAGCTTTGTTGTTATTATTTGATTTCTTAATAAGTTATATTTAAGTCAGGTAAAGACAGCAGGTTTAGTATTTGTACACAATATAATGTGAACCTTCTTTATGTTTTTTATCGCGTTATGTATTATTTTAAGAACTATTACATCAAAAGATAGATATCATCTTCATGCTTACTTAGATTCGTTGTGTCAGGTGTGTATTTGTGTTAGGTATCTAAACCATCAACATTCCCCACTTGCTAAACCTAATGATGCATTTTCTTTTTGTTCTTCTTGCAGATTTTCCATCTCAACATTGCTTTGTCCAACATTGGTCAGTTTTCTATCCCGGCTATCTTCTTGTTCTTTCTTTTGATTTTACTGTACACTACACCAAATCTAGACATGATTATGGTGTATAAGTAAGTTGTTAAGCTGCATTTATTGATGGTAAGATTGTGGTTGCATCAAGTTTAGACATGATTATTTGTAGTTTAGCTTTCATGTAAGATAGAACAATTTTTACACGTGAAACTTCAATGGAAAGCGCATTATTTAAAGCATGCTTTATTTCTACATTCGTTAATATAAGGGAAAATACTAAATTTTCTTCCATGTTTCTTTTAAAACATTATAGTACTCCCATTAGTGACGAAAAACCATGGAAAATGCGCTTACTGCCAATGAAAATAAGAAACTGAAATTATCCCCATATGCATTTAGTGATAAATTTGGTAATGTTGCATTAAGCTAATGTATGATGTAGTTCCTATAAAATATAGAATGAAAACAATATTTTTATTTGCCAATATCATGTAAAATAAAATGGCGTTGTATACAAGTAACAAGCTAATGGTTTAGGCTCCTCTGAAGTATTCAATCATGCATCCAAGGACTTAAATAGTTATTATTAACCCAAAACTGAAAGATGCAATATTAAATTATTTGACACTGCCAAGACACTCTATAACTTGCAGTAGAACCATAATACATATCGAGTTAACTAGCGACAAGATGTACAGAAAGAAACTTCAAAGATAGTTAAAGACGTGATTAATTTGTGAGATTAAATAAGTTGTAGTTATTACTTACAAAGTAGACAAAGTAGTCAAAATACGTTGTTTTCATGTAATAAATGTGTACGTGCTACTGCTACTAGGCATACGGTGGGCAAAACATAAGACACGTGTGACATTTGATTGTAGATAAGTGCCAAACATTTGATTGTAGATAAGTGCCAAACGAATTATGACTAAAAGCTTAAGAGTCATATGGCACAACCTAAGTAAATATCTAAACTAAGATAAATATGGTGTTGCTTTTTGGTTGTTTATGTATGCAGTATGTGAATAATGCATATAATTTGTTTGCCATTTCTGATTTTTTTTCCCTTTAAAATAACACAGTTTCATGGCATTTTTCACAAATTTTCCATTTTTCTATGTTAAAGTCCAATTTAAGTCCTTTCTCATATCTTTGGCTCATTTATACTTTTTTTGGTTTTATAAGGTTGCAAGTTCATGGAAGCCTGAAAATATCATTCAAAAAGTGATTGAAGGTCGGTTAAAGAAATACTATGAAGATGTGTTACTGGAACATAAGGACATTATGGATGGTGGTGTAAAGATTCAGGTAACTTGTACATAATAGTTGTAGTAGATTATGGATGATGGTGTACTCCCGTAGGATACGCAATTTTTTGTGGATAACTCATGTTTGTACTAAGTTGCTTTGTAACGGTCAAGTATGTAATAATATATGAAATGTTGTCTAAAACTTATAGCTTATAATATTGAATATTTGAGTATTTTAATAAATTAGTTTGTAAATAACTGTAATATCGGATTTGCTTATGGAGTATTGCTATATTTAGTGCATTGTTCTTTTCATTTGCAAAAGATGATTATTTTTTAAAAAACCCAAATGTCAATCACAACGGTGGTTAATAGTTGTAGTAGATTTTATTACAACGGTGCATAATTGTTGTAATAAAGTTTATTACAACGGTGGAAAAAAGTTGTAAAATATACATATTACAACGGTGTTGCAACAGTGCAAAAAAGTTGTAAAAGATATTAGTCTAGTACAACTTCTTAATACACGACGGTTTGCCCACCGTTGTAAAATGTATATTACAACGGTGTTCCACCGTTGTAATAGGGTCATTTTGTTGTAGTGTAACTAGAGAGACGTGATTATTGTCAACTCCGGACCCGTGTGGGGTTTTTATTAATCTGGAAATTTTATCGTTACAATTTAAATAGTCCATATCAGTCATCAGTTCAACCTGTAAAATATAGTCATCACCATACAAGCCTCTCGCTCGTATGGTAAATCTTCCACCTCGTCACACAAGCTCCAAATGCTTATGTGGTATATGATGAAGTATGCCTATCTTCCAGACGTATGCCATGTAATGTAGTTTAAAATTAATTGTTACTATCCTATGGCGACATTTATTTTTTACACACGGAATAACCAGCACTCCGCATCCAATGGCATTCACAGGAGTTGATATAATAATATTTCGCATCCAACTCATTAAGGTTTACCTATTTGTCAGGCACGCAAATAAAATCTTTACTCAACGGCTATCCAATTACCTGTTCAAACATATATAATGCACATGTATATATTTCTATCTATTTTTAAATCAGTTCAATGTGTGATTTAATCGAATAAATCCTACCATTCATTCACTTATTAATTAAATTAACCATCGTTTCAGTAATTTAATTAATCAAATCTAATATCACACAACACAAACAATCAATCAAATTGTTTTTAACTTTTCAAAAATAGATAGAAATATATCCGATGTCAGACACACAGTCCATTTACAAGTCCGTTCTGGGTCTGAACGAAACCGGGGGTACCTAGTACCTCGCATATCCATCGATCTCCAAGCACGTCTGGACGATCACCAACTGTTTCCATCTTCTTGGGTGTACATCCCAATGAAGATCATCAGTAATCACCCAAACGACGTGAAGACCTCCGGTCTTCGACCACCGTCTTCATCTTCACCTTATCGTCGTATCAGTTATTCAGAATGGGATAAACCCGGTCTTTCTGAATAACCCGCGTATATTATAAACAAGTGTTACACAAACAAAACATACGCCTCATTTCAATTCATCAGTCACTAACCGTAAGTTAATCAAGAGAATAATTCCCTAAATATTAACCCCGAAGGCCGAAACCAACATTAGATCAATATCCAGAAAACCATTCTGCTTAGCTAACCGACAGTTAGTTTCTAAATTTCACATTCATAGGGAAATGTTCCCATTAATTTTATCAAAGACAAATTCCTTGAATTTATTCTTTAATCTACTTTTGAATACCATTCAACACATGAATTTCAATTCAACGAATGAATATCGATTCAACACATGAAGGTTTTCTATAGTTTATGTATATAGATAAAAATGTGATTTTTATATTTAAAACACGAATACCATTCAACACATGAATTTCAATTCAACGAATGAATATTGATTCAACACATGAAGGTTTTCTATAGTTTGTATATATAGATAAAGATGTGATTTTTATATTTAAAACACGAATACCATTCAACACATGAATTTCAATTCAACGAATGAATATCGATTCAACACATGAAGGTTTTCTATTCAACGAATAAATATAGTTTCAACAAATGAAAATAATTCAAACACATGAATATTATTCAAAATTTCGGCAGCATAACGGCAGGGTAGTTAAAACCGGGACCGTCCCTAGTACAGCTCCTCGCTCTACCTTAAAACCTCGCGGTTTTTGACAATGGGGATTCATGCATCTAGTTCGCATGCAGGCGGCATGTATATTTATTTCATTTCCACAAACTAATCCTATGTGGTTTCAACCAAATATTTCTCAACCACAAACGGGTATTTTTCAACCACAATCAATCAATATCAACCACAAACAATTCCAGTCAACCATTCGCTATCAATCAATTTTCACACCAATCACAACCAATAAATATCGTCCATGGTTTGTGGACGAGGGGCATATATATATATATATATATATATATATATATATATATATATATATATATATATATTTATATATAGCATTTCACTTCTATTTCAACATATATATAATTTTTACAATGCATATACAACTTATACACCGAACGTACAACTTATACAACGCTTATAAAAGAGGTGTACAACGCTTATATAACTCATACATCGATTATATAATTTATACATTGAACTGATTTGATTGATTTTGATTTTGTTTATAATATTTTATAATGATTTATCGCTATTTTTATTTATTTTAAAATAGCCAATTAATTCAAAACGACGCTCCGGGCCATAACGCGGCCGTGGCGCTGTTTTTCTTCAGATTTGATTTACACATATCTGAAAATTTAACCGTTGTATCTTCACAAAATTTACATCATTAGAAAGATCTTTTCAAAACGAATCCAACGGTTCAAGTTTCGGTAAAATCCGACTGTCGGATCTCCCGGTATAATCGTTTGAAATTTCGATTTCAAAATACGAACTGCAGCATCGTTATTCGATTTAATATAATTATATATACATATAAATATAATCGATTCTGGCGCTGTTTTTCTTCAGATTTGAATTAAACATTCCAGACAATCCAATGGTGTAAACACGTTCCACGAAAGTGGCGTGGTCCTGTGATTAGCCATATTAAATGTGTTGAGTAGATTTCTCATACCAGTCCCATGACTGACTCGTAGTTTGTTTCACTTTCAAACTCGGGTGCCCCTTTTTCTACACGGACAGCCTTGTATTCAGGTTTTAGCTGGCTTTTTCTGGATAGCTGGAGCTGAAGATGGATTCTATCATTTATTTCTTTTTATGCTGTTCAGCTCCTATTGTACATATTATGTTTATTTCCGCTGTAGACATTTATGTATAGCTGAACTGTATTTGTACTAAGTATGATCCTGTATGCTGTGTAACTCTGATGTTTATGTTTATCCAGTGTATTATTTGTTCATTATCTGGTGTATTTATTTTATTCTGTTCTGCTGGTATTTGTTTATGTGTTATATTCCAAAGATTACCCTTGTCTCCGTCTGTACGGGAAATGGGGTCGTCACAACGTGGTATCAGAGCTCACCCAAGCTTGAGTTTGAATAATAGATTCATTGCCCGAGAACTGTGCTCCGTTCAGATTTCGATATCTCTTTAATAGAGCCTCTAGATCGGGTTCTACATTTCTTCTGTTTCTGACACTCATTTTTCTAGTACTTCTGCAAATAGCAGATCAAGTGTCAGGTCACAGAAAAGATAATTTAAAATATAGAAACACATACTTCAAATGTAAATGTGTCTATCGAGGTATAATTTATACAAGAGGTGTACAACGCTAGACACATTTACATTTGAAGTATATGTTTCTATGTTTTAAAATATCTTTTCTGTGACCTGACACTTGATCTGCTATTTGCAGAAGTACTAGAAAAATGAGTGTCAGAAACAGAAGAAATGCAAACCCGATCTAGAGGCTCTATTAAAGAGATATCAAAATCTGAACGGAGCACAGTTCTCGGGCAATGAATCTATAATTCAGACTCAAGCTTGGATGAGTTCTTTCGAAAGAATTTTTGAGGTATCCAGTTAAGAGATGATCAGAAAAGATTAGTAGCATCTTAGGCACTCAAAGAAGAAGCTTTAATCTGGTGGGAAACAATCATCAACGATAATCCAGAAGGAGATATCACCTGGGACAGATTCAAAGAGATTTTCCTAGAAAGATTTACTCCTCCTGAAGTGACGGAGCGATTATGTGATGAATTTTCTTATCTGATACAAGGTGATATGACCATTCCTGAATATCATAAGAAATTCAACGAACTTTCTCACTTTGCTCCTCATCTGATTCAAGATCCAAAGAGGAAAAATCTGAGATTTATTCATGGCCTGCAAAGGAAATATCAGAATAGTGTGATGAGGAATGTGAAGCTTCCTTTTTCTAAAATGATTTATAATGGCTTCTTTTTTATAAAAAGCATTGTGATGTTTAAAAGAAAGATTTGTTTTTAAAGCACTGGCAATCCAATGGAGTAAACCCGTTCCACGAAAGTGGCGTGGTCCTGTGATTGGCCATATTATAAATGTGTTGAGTAGATTTCTCATACCAGTCCCATGACTGACTCATAGTTTGTTTCACTTTCAAACTCGGGTGCCCCTTCTTCTACACGGGCAGCCTTATGTTCAGGTTTAGCAGGCTTTTCTGGATAGCTGGAGCTGAAGATGGATTCTATCATTTATCTCTTTTTATGCTGTTCAGCTCCTATTGTACATATTATGTTTGTTTCCGCTGTAGACATTTATGTATAGTTGAACTATATTTGTAATAAGTATGATCCTGTATACTGTGTAACTCTGATGATTACGTTTATCCAGTATATTCTATTGTGCATTATCTGGTGTATTTATTTAATTCTGTTATGCTATTATCTGTTTCTGTGTTATATTCCAAAGATTACCCTTGTCTCCGTCTGTACGGGAAATGGGGTCGTCACAATTTTACAAAGATGCCATCTTCAACGGGTTTTTTTCTTTTCTTTTATGTGCTCAAAATTACATTTTAATAGTGAAATCATATTTTTTCCATTGTTTATTATAAAATTTTCTCAGTGTCATACATTTCCACTTGAAGATTGCTTATCCAAATTAAATATTTAAATGAACTGTAGTTTGGTTTATTCTCATTTAATAAAATTAATGCTTAAAAGACATGCACCATCCTTAGTTATAATAACAAATGAACTAATAAGAATGTATAAATTTGTCAGTTTTGTACAATAAAGATAGTTAAGCATTTCAATGTCAACCAAAATGTGTTTATCCACTTGATTTAATCGATCTTTGGTGTTTAACCGTTTGCCTATCAATCTATTAGTGAACAAATTATTTTAGGTCTAAACCTTTAAAATTAATCTTCATTTTTTTGGGAATCCAGTTATAAATACATGTATTGAAGACGAATTTTTTACTAAATTAGATTGATACTTAACACTGATGAACATAGAATTTTTACGAAAATATGAATTTAATGCTTACTTTGGTCAATCTACATATGTGTTTTTTCCACTTCTGTATTTCTAGAAAGTTAGTCGATTGGATTACTCTGGATTTAAATGTGGTTAACAAGATTATTACTAAATTTTAAACAAATTTTGTTTCCATGGAAATTTGTTTCACTCTTTCGGAAACCAAATTAGCCTAACATTGATTTTTCATGAACGTGATTATTTATTGGCTAAGCCATTTATTCATCCACTGGTAACATTCATTTTATCATGGCTTACGATAAAGTGAATAGGCAATGAAATGATTGATTATCTTTATTGTATAACCTTGATACTTAAGCATTTATGTGTCTACCCAGTTCAATGTTATGTAGTCCTGGAATATATAATCTAAAAAATGCCATTTCAAAAACATGGATTAAATCACTTATGAATATTGATTATGTATTTTAATGAATTTAAATTTTGTTTGTCTTCATTTAATAAAATTGATGTTTAAATGGCATGCATTATCCTTATTTGTAAAATCAATTGAATTAATAAGCATGTATCAATTTTTTTGTTTTGTGCAATGAAGACAGTTAATCATCTCATTGTCAAACAAAACGAGTTATCTTGTTGATCTGATCAAATTTTGGACTTTACTCATTCACTAATCTTTTTATTACTAATCAAATTATATTTAAGTCTTTTCCTTTTAAAACTGTCCATCATGTTTAGGAAATCCACTTACAAATACAAGCATTGGAATAATGTTTTCTTACTAATTAGATTTATAATCGTTGTTCACTGGTAAGCATAGCATGTCGATGAAAATGTATTCAATTCTTACATTGGACAATCATTGACTTTGGTTTTTCACT
Organism: Allium sativum; assembly: GCA_030737875.1. Lineage (NCBI taxonomy): Eukaryota > Viridiplantae > Streptophyta > Magnoliopsida > Asparagales > Amaryllidaceae > Allium > Allium sativum. The sequence goes on along the minus strand of CM060913.1, from coordinate 592,556,542 downwards.
AATGAGAATTTTAAGTTGTATTTTTTCCAGTGCATGATCATATGATGCCATTGATGTAAATAACAAGTTGCAATAGTAAAGAAAATCTGTTTTACATGAGCTTCAAAGTATATTATTAGATAGAACTAGATTGCTTCACGTGGAGCTATAGGAAACTTATACAAGAGGATACGTTTTTGATGTCGTTCAAGATTGCTTGACTTGGCTGTACAGTTTTGTTAGATTGTGGTTGTCGTTTAGTATGTTACTGGTTAATTGTATCCTTCTATTATATTATGCGAAACTTATGCATTGTTTCATTTATATCTATCTATTTGTATCTTGAGATCTATAAAATGAGTATACATAATGTAATCCTTAATTGATGAATTGTACGATGGCCAATGGTTTCTCGAGTTGTCAAATTTTCTTATTTGATATATCTTTAAATTTGTTTATGGTTTTCATCCACTTAATTTAAAACTTAATAGACTTATAGAATTGTTGTACTTGAGATCAAATTTATAAACCAGTGGCCAGGAATATGTTTGGAATAAATGATATTCAATTGATATTCGTGTTTTGGTTGGAAGTTGTATAGGATAATTTTCTTTGTAAATTAAGATGAAGTTATTGGTGTTATTCTTAGGAAAAGTTACATCAAGTCTTTCATGTTTTCTTTCAAACGCTCTTTTTCTTTGTTATATTTTATAGAAACAAGCGTATTCTTAACTAATTTACCACTACTAACACATGACCTTTTTACCTAGCTTTTTGACTAAATGTCGGTCTACTAAATAACGACATTGTAGCTGTGCAAATTTTGTTTAAACATGTTTGTTTTAACTTTTGCTGTCAGTGGTGTTTTCAAGTGATCATCGATGCCAACTAGGCGTTATTTTACATTTTAATGCATTGCTATTTTATTATAATGATTTGTTATGTCCTTTGTTTGAGAGGTGTTGTGGGCGTTGAGTTTTCTTTCGGCATCAGAAAGTACACAATTTCAGTACAACATTTATTTTTTTACTTATTATTGAAACAATCCAAGAGTCTATTCACATCAAATCAGTTGCTCTATTAGACCGCCATAATAGCTAGATAATTGAGGTAGAAGGCGTTACTTTAGGTCAGTTAGTTTCCTATGACATTATTGAAAATGTGTCAGGTTGAGGTACTCACTGTTATTAATGGAAAATCATGAAAACAACCACATCTATTAATTGATTGATCAATTTAGTCATTTTTCTACCATACATTATTGCTATGACAAACTATTTTCATTTTATGCATACAAAATTATGCCTAGATTTTGATAAACTGAATTTTTTTATTGATAGCATATAATTTATCTCTATGATCTCTCAGCTTAATGCCAATATCATCCAAGCTACTAAGCATTAAATACATCTCAATTAATAAATTAAATAAATCTCATAAGATATAGCACGTAGAGTGCCATCCATCAACGTTTGTGTTTTCTCATTATGGTATATTTTATTTGTATTTCACTATACATTAAACAATGATTTTGTAGATAGAATGAAGATGTTGACTTATGCTAAAATCTACTATATTAATAAACCAAGCCACATATATAATATATTTATCTGCATGATGACACACATGTATATTACAATCGTATACACACGTTAAAATATTATACAGATTCACATTCTATCTATGTAAAATTCATTTATTTTGCATAGACTGTATTCTAAATGACTTTCAACATCAATCTAATAACAAAACTGCCCGTATGCGTAGCACGGGCAACATGCTAGTATTAAAGAAATAGGAAATACCACTATGCCTAGCAGCATTGACTACCTTCTCATCTTTATTGGCACCAACGTTGGTAGCTTTCTCATGGGGCATGACTGGATTCACATCCTGGAAAAATGTCCTGACCATACGTATTTTCTGCATTTTATTTGCTGCGAGATATTTAGGGTACCGAATGGAGTACCTAAGAATAATCGTATGACATGATAAGTTATATGGGATAGGAATAAAACTATAATTAGCTATACAAATTTAATAATAGCATACATAAACCACAAAGTAGTTCTTAAAGTAATTGTCCAGGATCCTAGAGAATAAAGCATTACTATAGTTTGGTGAATTGCAATAGCTTGAATTATAGCTTTGAAACCAAATAGCTTATTAATGAAGATGACAGTTTCAAGATGGCTCAATAAGACAGATTATTAAAAGAAGGAAAATTAAAATGAGAAAGATGGTACATGCTAAAATAAACATCATATAGTCAACAACTACTCAAGAACATTGACAACATCCATCAAAATGATTAAACAATAAACTAATCAATACCAACAATTTCTCATCGAGAACCTGGATTTTTGAAATGTGAACATAGAGGCCAAAACAGTTTAAGAATCTGAAGAAACAAATGAAATGTAAGAATATTTAGTAGGAAAACGAGGTAGATTCTTTGACAATGCTTACTGAAGTTCTATATGAAATATGCTTATTGAAGCTGTGATTATTTGGCCTTTTCTCCTGCCTTCTTTGCGCTAGTTAAAAAGAAGGTTAGAGAAATCATGAAACTTTAAATTTAACTTTAGTCCAACTCAGGCATGGAACTCGTGCAACATAACCTAAAAGATCTATTCATAGTTCTATGGAATAACTAAAAGATTAAAATCATTGTTTATAAGCTACTAATTGTTTTGTCATTCCATTCCCCATTTTGATAAATATTTAAATGAAAATAAAACCGAAATGAAAATAATCGTTGATTTTCCAACAATATTGAGGAAGTTTCAAATTTTTTGAAGAGGCTTTGTTCGATTATTTCATTCATATTAGCATGTAATATAAAGGATGTCTAATTGGATATTTGTTAGCAAATATTTATTGGTAATTATTTACATAAATTAGCCTATCTTGAACCATGAATGAGCAGTAATAGAATTAAAGTGCAGAAAAAATAGGATTCTATAAGCACATAGTGAAAATAATATTTGCAAAGACCTTTAAAAAACATATAATAATAAGACAACATGTATCAATAAACCTTTTGTGAAGGAATTAACGAATTGAACATGATGACCAATTATATGGTGAAAATGAAAATGAATTAGCATCAGCGTATAAAAAGACAGAATGCAAGTAAATATGAAATGATAAAAACATAAATAGCAGTACTAATAAAAAAAATCTCAAATATAGCCCCATCTCATTATTTTATATAACATAGAACAGTTTGTGTGCATGTGTATGTATGTTAAGATATATCATTGTGTCATGCAATATATGTGAAAACATAATGCTTAGTTTTTTTGGTAACGTAGGACATTATATGTCTTAAAATGCATGCTCATTTCATATAATCTTGAAACTATGTAATAGTTAAATGGATCCGCTTTAAGTTCTGAAGTATTCAAAATATAGGTTTGAACACTAAAATATTCTACTTCAAAATCTCTAGATATATGCAATCTCATGTATGAGCAGGTGAATGACATAGTATAATTGATAATACTGAAAGTAGAATACTATGATCATACTTCCATTTTATAATAAGGACATTCAAATGAATGAATCTGGAGTAGAAGCAAAGAATTTTCTTATTTGAAACAAGTTCGTCCAGAATCAATACTGATAACTGAAAGAATTCAAACAACATAGTTAATTAATTGATGAGACTATGCTTTTTAAGAAAAACTTAGCACGTTGAACCAGTGAAATATTTTAGCAAACTCCATTCATTTAGACTGTGAATCCACCATAATACTTAGAAGAACCATAATTTCATGTAAATTCCAATCAATTAATTTCCCCTTGAAGATCAAGTAAATTTGATTATGCAGTAAACATTTGCCTATAGTCAATGAACTAATTATGTGTGTGTGTGTGTGTGTGTATATGTGTGTGTATGTGTGTATTTATAGAATAAGCAGTAAGCAATTATCTATACATAGAAGCCTTGCCAAAAAAAATTATATATACATAGAATTAAATTATGATTATTTGGAATGGTATTCAAGAATTAAATTATGATTTCGGTCTTTCCAAATAACCAGTGCTTCATATGGAATACACATTTCAAATTAAGTTCTTTTTCATATATATATACATATATATATATATATATATATATATGTATGTATGTATGTTTATATATATAAATTCTTTCTAAATTTAGCAATGGTTGTTTATATAAATCCAATAAATCATTTAAAATCGAGGATCAAGATTAACAATATTTATTCAATTCAAACTCGTTATATTCATTCAACAGGGATTCATTAAATTCGAATCAAAGGTTTCAGGGTCGAAACAATTTCCAATTTAATTAAATAAAATATTTGAAAATAATACATTTGTTATAAACATATATATATAATTTTAAAATAGTAATGGTTAAATAATTACTTGCAATATTTTAAAGTTTGAAGAGGTATACAAATAGAGTATTTAAACCATATACATATCCTTTAAATCAAATAAGCCTTATTTAAATATTTTTTAAATTAACATACCATGTTTAAATAGTTGGAAACCTATATAAATATACAAATATTTTAAATTGGAGTTGTTTCCCTTCCATGCCGATGACTTGAATTATATTCACACTCAAACGAGTATAATTGGCTTCAATATCTCGAGTCGATTCACATCAATTTCAACAACATTTAACTTATTCGCTCTCGTTGACTGCATTCCATATTAACTTCCATGATCAATCCCAGCCTCACTCGGGTAAACTAATGTTATTATCATACCATTTAAGTTAAAACCGAACGATTTATATTAGATATACACTTGGTTAGAAATCGAAACTTCTTATATTCAATATATTTTCTGTATTAAACTAATACTATAAGCGGAATTTCGATATTTTCACTGTTTAATTCCTCAAAATAGTATTCGTCATCATCTACGTAACTTATATTAAATATCTGACGATCACTTCAATCCAATTTAACCAAATTTTAAATTGGAAAATTATTTATTATAGTTATCGTTTCACAGTATCTGAGATTCACTTTCAGTCCGCTCCTTTACCAGACTAGATAAGTAAAAATTGGCCAGGTAAGTTCAATGCACTAGTTGCTACATCCCTTGCCTTAGTTACACACCCCATTTACCGATCCAGAACTAGTAACGGAACAAACTTATTTGTTAACCCGTATACTTAAGTTCATTCTTTGCTTTACCTTCACATTCATATTATCATACAAAGCAATTTATAATATATTATTATAAATATTTATTTAAACGATATAAAATTTCATGACCTAAAAATGGGAGTTTAAATATCCTTTCAAACAATTTTATAATATCGTTTCAAATTTTCCTTTTACAACTTTACTTGGATTTCAAAACCAAATGATTCAACTTCAAAGTGTATCGAAACATTTTTTTTGAGTATATTGCTATTTTAAAATTTTGATTAGATTCGAAATCAAATAATACAAATTTAAGGAACTTTTCAAAATAATTTATAACCCTACATCAAAAAAATTTGGATTATAATTTATGTTTCAAAATTTCATTATACACGATGCTTAATTCACAAAATAATATTTATTTCACAAAATGGTTATCATTAATTTTATTATCTAATTTACAAAATAATATTCAATTTACAAAATATTATAACATTTCATAAATTTAATGATCAAATAAAGTATCGTTCAAATTATAACCTAATTTATAATATTAAATTGTTTTCTGCATAATTATGCTAATAACATTTCAAGATAACCAAATATTATTTAATCGATACTTTCAAATTTATAAAATACCATCATATAGTGTACTTTTTTAGAAAAATAACATTATTTTAACAAATCAACAATTATCGAATATTCCTTAATCGATGGAAATTAACCTTAATTGTTTACTACTATTCCACAAAATCAAAATGACACCCAAATATAATTTAACACAATTGTCATACATGCATCCATAACCAATAATTCTCAATACGCATTATACACTAACGCGTGTCCATATATGGTTTATATTGACCACCATACTCATTCACAATCGTCACGTGTAATACAATATCCATGATCGAAATATTATCGACTAATATCAACATTACTGCCATAATAATTAACTAGCCATCCATGCAACCAATTCTCAACCATTATCAACACACATTATTGTTAACACCCAATAACCCATACAATCAAATATTAAATAGTAAATTTTTAAAAGGAAAAGTTCTCACCAATTAGCTCTCTGATAAAGGGCTACTTTTCTGTCCTCGGACTTAAGTGTTCCAGTCTCCGCGTCTACGCTCTCTTCTTGCTTCCTCTCTCTCTCCCTCCGTCTTTCTTTCCAAATATCACGTCTCTGTCTCCTTTCTGCTTGCGTTTTTTTCTCTTCGTTTTTTTTCCTTCTTTTTTTTTAAAAACAAAGCTTTTAACTACAAAAGAGAACTTGCGCATGCATGCAGTCTGTGAGTGGGAAGCTGCGGTGGCCAAGCTGAGGGCAGGCTTTCACATTTTGAATTTTTTTTCTTCACTTGAATGGTGATAGGAGGGAGGAGTTGGAAACGATGGCCCGGGTTTCAGTGGTGAAGAGGGGTGAAGTGGACCGGAGAGGAGTATAGGCCACTGAGAGGGGCGTACGGGTGCTTGAGTTTGGTGTGTGCAAGAGGGAGGAAAAGGTGAGGGTGCGATCTGGAAGTTGCTAGGACCGAGAGTGTTGGAGGGGAGAGGAGATGGTGCTTGCGTGGGTGGAGAATTTCTTGCAAGGCTTCACATTTTTTTATATAATCATGAAACAGGCAGAACTGTGAGAAGGAGTGAACTAAAGGGTGACGGGAAGGAGAAGAAAAATAAAAGTGGAAGAGGAGAAGCCCATTTTGAAACTTGCAACATGTATAAAATGAAAATGAGAGAACGCATGGCTTCCGGGAGAACAAGTGGTGGAAGAGTTTGGATAAAAGTTTACAAGTGTCCCGATTTTAAATATACATACCATTTTAAATTATACTTTTTGATAAAAAAATCCGCATGCATCAAGTTGGCCTATGAAGTGTCCCGATTTTAAATATACATACCATTTTAAATTATACTTTTTAATAAAAAATTCCGCATGCATCCGGTTGGCCTATGAAGTGTACCATTTTGTTTGCGTTTCCACATTGTTATTGTATAAAATTTTCTCATTTTCTTTTATTTTATTTATGATTATAGATAGCGAATAAACACAACTAAAAAAAATAAAATTGTATACAACAATGTACCACGATCCCAAAATAGAAATAAAATAAACCGATTGATTGATTCTGTAAAGTGTCAAAAGGGACCACAGTTACCCTAAAATACGTTAGAAAAATATATGCTTATTTTCCAAATTAAAAATTACAATAAAATTTTGTAAAGTATTTTAAGACTACACGAACAAAAACTGAACAAAATTTGAAACAAATATTTAATTATAATTAAATTTCAAATTCTGATCATTTCTAGCAATTGAATTACAACTCACTTCGATATTTTAACTAACGATGAACTATTTTTTCCTATTATTTCATCTAAATTTCACAATAAAATTTAATTTCAATCATTTCAAAATAATAATATTTCCTTAAAATTTGATTCAAAATTTATTTCAACCTTCCAAAAGTTATTTTAAATAATATTAAATTCAATTTTAATTGCTAAAATCCTTGGTTGTTACAATGGCTTTACCCCATCTACTGACCTGTTGGATGTTAAGGAGAGGGGGTCAGAACATAAAGTTCTGTGTGACTGGAATGTAGTGTTACTTAATGTCCATACCCTATATTTTTAGCAGGTTACGTATGTCAAGGTATGTCTACGCGGCACATAAGATTTCACACAAACATAAATATCTAACCAATGGGGTGCTGTAACGACCCAGAAAATCTGAACCAATTTAAAAATTTTAAATTGGCTAAAATAATGGATTTTAAATATTTAAAATAAATATTTTAAATAATGGCGATGAAAACTGAGTTTGAATCGACATTTGAAAACGAATATAATTAATTATAATTATATATAGAATTGAAAATGGCGCGGTAGTTCGATAATTCGATTTCAAACTTCAATTGAATATACCGGGTGCAAAACAATCCGGATTTTAGTGAAACCAAAAACATTAGGATCTAATTGATGATATCTTTCCAACGAATCCGACCAATCGAAATTTCATAGCGGGAATCGAAAGATATGTCCAGTTGAAAATTCTGAATAGTCGCTATGGAATTCAGGCCCTTAAAAATGGACATTTTGCAAATGACCTCGGATTTCGACGAAACCACTTTTGTTGGATCCGCAGTGTCAAGTTATTGCTAGGTTTCAAATTGCATAATTTTTCGAATCAATATGTGAGCGTGGCAAAGGAAAACGCGTCTGACCAGTTTCAGTTGATTTTAATCGACTGGAAATTGGCCATTTTTCAAACGGTCTCAGAATTCGACGAAACTAGTTTTGTTAGGACCGTATCGTCAATACGAAGCTAGAAAATATTTTTCTGGAATTTTTAGTGTTAGTATGTGACCCCGGTAATTTGAAATGTACGTTTAAAATTCAATATAGTGATTTAAATGTAAATTCAACGGAAACTGATTGTAACGATCAAATCAACTTGCGATACATATCCCATTTTGTTCGGAATGGGGGTAAAGCGCTATGGACGACAGGCGGTGGGCCTCGTTTCGAGGTCGTGGGTAAAAGTCAACTTTATGCAATTAAATTAATAATAATAAAAAATATATATATAATAATTCCTTCCCTTTTTATCTTTCTGCCCCCCCCCCCCCCGATTTCATTAAATCAGAAATCAAAATAAAAAAAAAAAGAAAAAAAAAACGCGCTCCAACCTCGCCGTCGCTCAGGCGATCGCCACCTCCAGCCCCGCCGCGTCAGCCTCCCGATCCTCCTCCTTACCACCGCCTCTCCTCCTCTCTCGCGTGGAACCCCAGACCCGAGCCCACATCGGAGAATCGTCCGCCGAGACCAACGACCACCGCCCTCCTCCACAAGCCACCGCCTGCTCCTCCTCCTGCCGCCGACCCTGACATAACCCCCCCTTCTTCGCAGCAATGTAAGTTGTTTTTATTTTTAATTCTATTAAAACTGTTTTTTTTAGGGTTAAAACAGATTTTTTAAAAAGGTTAAAACAGATTTTTTTTAAAGGTTAAAACAGATTTTTTTTTAAAAAGCATTTAAAAACTGATTTTTTAAAAAGCATTTAAAAACTGATTTTGAAAAGGTTTTAAAAACTGATTTTATTTTAAGATTTTAAAAAGAAAAGGATTTAGATTTTAGAATAGAAAAAGATTTAAACTTTAGAATAGAAAAAGATTTAAACTTTAGAATAGAAAAAGATTTAAACTTTAAAATAGAAAAGATCATATTTTTAAAATAGAAAAAAAATCAGATTTTTAGATATTGAAAGTCGAAGTAAAAATCAGATTTTTATATATTGAAAGTCGAAGTAAAAATCAGATTTTTATATATTGAAAGTCGAAGTAAAAATCAGATTTTTATATATTGAAAGTCGAAGTAAAAATCAGATTTTTATATATTGAATAACATAGTAAAAATTCGATTTTTACATATGTAGAGAATACGGGCAACGAAAGCGACAAAAGGCGAGATTGGCGAAGGTTTCTCTAAGGAAGAGTCGTAGTATTGGATAGCTATTGGTGAGATTTCTGATTTAAAATATTATATATGTGTGAAATGAAAGTGAATTGCTATATATAAATATATATCTATATATATATATATACGCCCCTCGTCCACAAACCATGGACGATATTTATTGGTTGAAATTGTTGTGAAAATTGATTGATAGCGAATGATTGTTTGGGATTGTTTGTGATTGATATTGGTTGATTGTGGTTAAAAAATACCCATTTGTGGTTGAGAAATATTTGGTTGAAACCACATAGGATTAGTTTTGTGGAAATGAAATAAATATATACATGCCGCCTGCGTGCGAACTAGATGCATGATCCCCATTGTCAAAAACCGCGAGGTTTTAAGGTAGAGCGAGGAGCCGTACTAGGGACGGTCCCGGTTTTAACTACCCTGCCGTTATGCTGCCGAAATTTTGAATAATATTCGTGTGTTTGAATTATTTTCATATGCTTAAACTATATTTATTCACTGATTAGAAAACATTCATGTGTTGAATTGATATTCATTCGTTGATTAGAAATTCATGTGTTGAATGGTATTCATATTTTGAAATAAATCGTTTGATAATAAAAATCACATTTTTATCTATATATAGAAACTATAGAAAACATTCATGTGTTGAATTGATATTCATTCGTTGATTAGAAATTCATGTGTTGAATGGTATTCATATTTTGAAATAAATTGTTTGATAATAAAAAAAATCACCTTTTATCGACTATATGAACTGTGTAAAATAATCTCGTTTTAAAAGAAATTGTTTTATGATAAAAATCCCATTTTTATCACCAACTTGAACTATATAGAAAATTAGTATTTTGAAATGAATTGTTTTACAATAAAAATCACATTTTTATTGTATGCATAAATCGTTGAAATGTGAAGTGTTAAAAATAGCCACTTGTTCAAAATAAACATATATGAGTTGAAATATTCATTAATTAACTAATGAAATGATTTGCACCTATTTATGTAACATTAGAATGAATGGTGTTTTTAAACCCAATGAAAATCAAATATGAAGTTGAATAGAAAATGATAAATGATAAGAACTGTATATATATGTACATGCATATTCATTGAACATGTTATAGCAAAGGGGCTAGAGAAGAGGAATAAAATTTTGTGCTCGACAAATAGGTACACATTTACTGTTTTGTTTGGGTGATGATTTTATGAGCCTGTTGGCTAGCCGCTTGGCTTTTTCTTTTTCTTTTTGAGATTAGAAGGACCGGGAACGCTATTTGCGATTTCCCGATGCTCCCGGTGCAGGGGAGGTTATGGCGAAATTTTCCAAAATTTTAAGGTGTTAGAAAAATATTTGAAGTGAAAACGATATGGAAATCATTGAATAAACTATATTTATATAAATATATAAATATAAATAAAATTAAAACGAAACGAAGCCGTGCAGTTCGTATTTTGAAACCATGATTTCAAACAACTAGTACGGGAAATCCGACCATTGGATTTTCCCGAAACCTCAACCGTCGGGTACGCCTTGGAAATATCTTCCCAACGGCACCAACCTTGTAAAAATCCAACGGTTGGATTGTCTGGAATGTTTAATTCAAATCGGAAGAAAAACAGCGCCAGAAGCGATTATATATATATATATATATATAAATAATTATATATTTAATCGAATAACGACGCTGCAGTTCGTATTTTGAAATCGAAATTTCAAACGATTGTACCGGGAGATCCGACCGTCGGATTTTCCCGAAACTGGAACCGTTGGATTCGTTTTGAAAAGACCTTTCTAATGATGTAAATTTTGTGAAGATCCAACGGTTAGATTTTCAGATATGTGTAAATCAAATCTGAAGAAAAACAGCGCCACGGCCATGTTATGGCCCGAAACGTCGTTTTGAATATATTAGCTATTTTAAAATAAATAAAAATAGCGATAAATCATTATAAAGTACCATAAACAATATGGAGTGGAAATAAACTGAATTTGCTCGATTTATGTGGAATTTGATGGTTGAATGTGTTTGGTGTGAAAATTACATTAAAGAACAATATTGATGTTGTCGAATAATTTAACCATTGAAATAAATTGATTTGAAATTCTAAATATACGAGAATTATTTGAAAAGGCCGAGTTAATTCTCATTTCAAATAATTGACCGACGATTGAAAGTCAAAGATAAAGACGATGGTCGAAGACCGGAGATCTTCACCTCGTTTGGATGGTAACCGAGGTCCTGATTGGGAGGCATCCCGAAATATGGATAATGAGTGGTGATCGTCCAGACGTACGTGGTGATCGAAGGGTTTGCGAGGTATTTAGTGCCTCCGGTTTCGTTCAGACCCAGAACGGACTTGTAAATGGACTGTGTGTCTGACATTGGAGTTTATTCTGTGTTGATTGATTTCTGTTAAATATACATCTGTTTGGCGGTGGAGAATTTATTCTTTTGCTTAACGCCCTTCTCTGAGACGCACGAGCTCAGAGGTTGTATATCGACGGACATCAGTCGCATGGCATGAATTGCCTGTGTGGCATGCTAAGATGCAGTGATCAGGGCTTCTGTTGAAAAGCAAAGTCTTGTGGTGATGATCAAAGCACCGCCTGTGTGGCGTAGCTTTGTGTATAACGTGAATTCGCGAGCCTCACACCCCGGTATGAACCTAAAACGGGAGAAGGACCTCAGGGAGGGCATGCGTTTCTTTCTAGCTAGGGTGGTGTCAGTGACCTACCAGCCCTGACATTTATATACTTTTCACCTATGTGGTTGTTGCTGTTGCGAGGCGCCCCGGTTTGATCGGACGATCCGGGTCCGATGGAGTCATTCGTTGGCTCGTTTACGCCCCAAAGGGCGGGGAGACGTAGTGTTCAGGTATAATAATCCACATCGGTGGACCGACCCTGTCGCTCCAAGGGGCAGCTGCGGCTGTTCCTGAGACACGGGCTAGAGCGTCTCGAATTCGGTAAGGACTATCTTTTGCCTTGGTTCATGACGGAAATCCAATTTCCAAATACGACACCGTGCGGTTTTGATTGTATACCTATATATATATATGGCGACATAGTGGTATGGGGCATTAATGTCGTCTATGATTGATAGTTATGATTTGAAATTGTTTTCAAAACATATAAACACTAGCAATAATATCAAATGCCTTGGTTTTATTCGTATCAATCATATTTTGGCCATTATAAGGAAAAACTCTATCCTCCGGTTTGCGTTGCATTGTGTGATGGGAACTGAGTCTTATAATGGTTTCATTTTTATAAAAAGCATAGCGATGTTTAAAAGAAAGATTTGTTTTAAAGCACTGGCAATCCAATGGAGTAAACCCGTTCCACGAAAGTGGCGTGGTCCTGTGATTAGCCAAATTATATATATGTGTTGAGTAGATTTCTCATACCAGTCCCATGACTGACTCGTAGTTTGTTCACTCTCAAACTCGGGTGCCCCTTTTTCTACACGGGCAGCCTTGTATTCAGGTTTAGCTGGTTCTTCTGGATAGCTGGAGCTGAAGATGGATTCTATCATTTATCTCTTTTTATGCTGTTCAGCTCCTATTGTACATATTTTGTTTATTTCCGCTGTAGACATTTATGTATAGCTGAACTGTATTTGTACTAAGTAAGATCCTGTATACTGTGTAACTCTGATGATTACTTTTATCCAGTATATTTTGTTGTTCATTATCTGGTGTATTTATTTAATTCTGTTCTGCTATTATCTGTGTCTGTGTTATATTCCAAAGATAACCCTGTTTCCGTCTGAACGGGATTTTGGGTCATCTCAACATGGTATCAGAGCTTTGGTTAAGCTTAGTTCTGGAATATAACATTTGAACGAACTCGTCAGAAATAGAACCAGTAGTGTTCTAGGACGGGTAACTCTATACAGATAGGATCAGTAATATCCTAGTATGAGTAAAGCAGAATGAAATTACACCCCAGTAGAAACATTTACATTAAAGTATGTGTTTCTATATTTTTAAAATACCTTTTCTGTGACCTGACACTTGATCTGCCATTTGCAGAGGTACTAGAAAATGAGTGACAGGAACAGAAGAAGTAATCGTATGGCTCGACCAGCTAATGAGCCAGTTGTGCTCCCGCAGCCAGAATCTGATATAGAAGTTCTATTCAAGAGATTTCGAAATCTTGGTGGATCGCCATTCTTAGGCAAGGAGTCCATTATGGAAACACAAGCTTGGATTCGTTCTGTAGAGAAAATATTTGAGGGTTTAAAGCTGAGAGACGATCAGAAAAGATTACTGGCGTCTTGGGCACTCAAAGAAGAAGCTTTGTTTTGGTGGGATTCAGTTATTAAAGATAATCCAGAAGGTGATATCACCTGGGACAGATTCAAAGTGATTTTCTTAGAAAGATTTACTCCTCCCGAAGCAACTGAGCGATTATGCGATGAATTTTCTTATCTGATACAAGGAGACATGACCATTCCCGAATATCATAAGAAATTCAATGAACTTTCTCACTTTGCCCCTCATCTAATTCAAAATCCGAAGAGGAAAAATATGAGATTTATTCACGGACTTCAAAGGAAATACCAGAATAAGGTATTGGGGCATGTGAAGCTTCCTTTCTCAGAAATGATTTATATGGCTTATCAGTATGAAGATCTCGACAGGAAAGGTATGCTACAGTACGAAGAAGAAGTCAGCTCTAGTAATAGAAATGAGTCTGAAACTGATCGTCCTGAGGCCAGTACAAAGTCGGATGCTAGTAAGAAACTCAGTGCTAAGAGAAAAAGGGCTAAATCTGAAAAGGAACCAGTAAAGACCGCCACTTGCTCTAACTGCCATCTGAAGGGGCATTTGTCGATAAACTGCGGACCCTTAAGGAAGAGATTAAAAGGTGCACTTCAATCCCAAGAAGGACTTCAATCGAATAGAAAATGCAATCTTTGCCATCAGGCTGGTCACGTAAAGCAAGATTGCTGGCATTTGAAAAAGACTGAAATAGTTCAAGTGAATGAAGTAGCAGAAACTTCTGATCCCTCAGGAAGTCAAGGAAGATCTGATGTTTTAGAAGGAACGCTTACTGTCAAAAACATTCCAGTCAAAGTACTGTTTGACACAGGCGCGTCACGAAGCTTTATTTCAAAGAGTGCCGCTAAGAAACTAGATTTGAATTTGAGGAAGCTCAAGGAACCAATGACTGTCCAGAATCCGGTCGGGGGTTCTATCAATCTCAGTTGGATTTGTGCAGTACCTGTCTCCTTTTCTTGCTATAAATTCCCTATTATCTCTATCGTCATGAATTTTGATGAATTCGATATCATTCTAGGATTGGATTGGCTAACCAAATATGAAGCGGAAGTTAGATGCGCTGAGAGAGTTGTTAAAGCAAAGGCCCAATTGGGGAATTATATAACCATACCATGTGAAGGCCCAACAGCTAATAGAAAAGACTTCTGGGCAGCTTTGAATGTTTCTCCAGCTCAAATAGAAAATACACCAGAAGCCTCAGAAAATATTCCTGACCTCATCAAAGACATTCCTATCGTCAAGAATTATGCGGATGTGTTCGAGGAAGTCGTTCGCTTACCTCCGCAGAGAGAAATAGATTTCAAGATTGCTTTGATTCCCAATGCAAGGCCGGTAGTTCACGCTATTCGAAGAACGTCCTTGAAAGAGAAAGAGGAATTAGACAATCAAACACGACAGCTAGTATGGAAGGGTCTGATCAGGCCTAGTTTCTCTGATTGGGGTGCAGCAGTGGTGTTCGTCCCAAAATCTGACGGTACTCTACGTCTATGTGTGGATTATCGTGATCTAAACAAACAGACAATAAAGAACAAATATCCATTGCCCGGGATTGATGATTTGTTGGATCAATTAAATGGCGCACAAGTATTCTCAAGGATGGACCTAGCTACAGGATTCCATCAACTTCGAATTGCCGAAGAGTGTGTTCCAATGACAGCGTTCAGAGGTCCCGACTTATTCTACGAGTGGTTAGTAATGCCATTCGGCTTATGTAACGCTCCAGCTTACTTCGTCGATCTAATGAATAGAGTGTTCAGAGGAGTTTTGAATAAGTTTGTTCTGGTTTTCATTGACGATATTCTAATCTTCTCTAAATCAAAGGCCGAACATGAAAAGCATCTGGAACAGGTTCTAGAAATCCTCAGAAGGAATGTATTGAAAGCCAAGTTTTCCAAATGTATATTCTGGCAAGATGAAGTGAAATTTCTGGGCCATGTTGTATCGAAAGAAGGAATCGCTGTGGATCCAAGTAAAATCACGGCTATTCAAAATTGGAAACAGCCCAGTACTCCCACTGAAGTCCGCAGTTTCCTCGGATTGGCTAGTTATTACCGGAAGTTCGTTAAAGACTTTTCGAAGATATCTGGTCACTTAACGAAGCTTACAAAGAAGCACTCTAAATTCAAATGGACTCAAGAGAGTGAGGAGGCTTTCGAAGAGCTAAAGTTGAGATTAACCACAGCTCCAGTGTTAACCATCATCGATGGCAACCAAGATTTAAAAGTATGGATTGATGCTTCTTGAGAAGGCCTTGGGGCAGTGTTAATGCAAAGAGGCCAAATGATTGCTTATGCTAGCCGTCAACTGAAGCCGCACGAGAAAAACTATGTAACTCATGATCTTGAGTTATTGGCTATCATATTCTCTTTGAAAATCTGGAGACACTATCTTCTGGGCGAGAGATTTGAGCTGTTTACAGATCACCAGTCGTTAAAGTATCTGTTTACTCAGAAGGACTTAAATTTGAGGCAGCAGCGTTGGCTGGAGTTCCTTGCAGCATATGACTTTGAAATTATATATACTCCAGGGAAAGCCAATGTCGTGGCCAATGCGCTGAGTCGAAAGAATGTAATGATCGCCAGCTTTATTATCACGACTTCCTTGATTGACAAAATATCTATTCTTCAGAAGGAGGATAACTTTATTAAGGATATGATCAAAAGGATTCAGAAAGGCGAACCCTCGTGTTTTCAAATAGATAACGACGAGACCCTGAGATTGAAAGGAAGGATTTGTGTTCCTGACATCCCCGAACTCAAAAGGGAAGTGTTAGACGAGTGTCACAAGTCCAAGCTGAGTATCCATCCTGGCGTGGCCAAAATGTATAACGATCTCAAAAGAACATTCTGGTGGAAGGCTATGAAAAGAGACGTTTCAATATACGTTAGCCGATGCCCTACTTGCCAGCTAGTTAAAAGCGACCAACAGAAATTAGCTGGATTATTACAACCGCTAGAAGTTCCTGGCTGGAAGTGGGAACATATTTCTATGGATTTCATTGATGGTTTGCCCAGGACCAGGAAAGGAAATGACAGTATTTGGGTGATCGTAGATCGCTTCACGAAGACCGCCCATTTCATACCTGTCAAATCAAACAGAACCGCTCAGAGTCTGGCGCAGATTTACACCAGGGAAATAGTTAGACTACATGGAGTGCCGCTCAGTATAGTCAGTGATAGAGATACAATATTTACTAGTAAATTCTGGGAGGCATTTCAAGTCGAGCTGGGAACGAAGTTGAACTTGAGCACCGCTTATCATCCTCAGACAGACGGTCAGACTGAGAGGGTGAATCGCATTTTAGAAGATCTATTGCGGGCTTGTGTTCTAGATTTCGGTGGATCATGGGAAGACCATCTGCATTTGGCTGAATTCTCTTATAACAACAGCTACCAGGCGAGTCTGACAATGTCGCCATTCGAAGCATAGTACGGTAGACCGTGCCGATCTCCTGCTTGTTGGGTCGAGCCTGGAAATAGACTTGTGTTGGGTCCCGATATGATTCGAGAAGCTGCCGACAAAGTCGATTTTATTAAGAAGCGATTACTCGCCGCTCAAAGCCGACAAAAGAGCTATGCCGATAGACGAAGAAGAGATATATCCTTCGAAGTTGGCGACTATGTATATTTGAAAGTATCGCCGATGAGAGGAGTTATCAGGTTCGGTAAAACTGGAAAGTTGGCACCCAAATTCATTGGTCCGTTTCCTATTCTGGAACGGATCGGAACTCTCGCTTACAGGGTCAAACTGCCTGATTGGTTGCCTGGAGTGCATGACGTATTTCATATATCTCAACTTCGAAAGCACGTTCATGATCCAGACTTGATCGTGGAAGAAGCAGCTCAGCAGGATATTGAAATTACTCCAGAATTAGCTGTGAGGCGAGAGCCGCTAAAGATTATCGGCAAAGAAACCAAAGAGCTGAGGAACAAGAAGGTTCGCTTAGTCAAAGTGCAATGGAGTGGAGATCCGCGAGATTGTACTTGGGAAACTGAGGAGAGCATTCAGAAAGCTTATCCTAGATGCCGAGTAGTTATCTCTGATTGACTCTGGTGCAAGGTACATTTACCCTACTTTGCATTACCATTCAATTCTCTACTCTATTGTTATTTTCTTTTCATAGATGTGCACTTTTAATTATATAGTCTGAATGATTTTTAAGGGGCATAGGATTTGATTAGTATATTTTTGAAAGGTTAAAAACAATTGGATTGGTTGTTGTGTTGTGTGATTGTAGATTTATCAAACCACTTTCGACTTTATTCCTTTTCGGGGACGAAAAGTTTTAAGTGGGGGAGATTGTAACGACCCAGAAAATCTGAACCAATTAAAAATTTTTAAATTGGCTAAAATAATGGATTTTAAATATTTTAAATAATGGCGATGAAAACTGAGTTTGAATCGACATTTGAAAACGAATATAATTAATTATAATTATATATAGAATTGAAAATGGCGCGGTAGTTCGATAATTCGATTTCAAACTTCAATTGAATATACCGGGTGCAAAACAATCCGGATTTTAGTGAAACCAAAAACATTAGAATCTAATTGATGATATCTTTCCAACGAATCCGACCAATCGAAATTTCATAGCGGGAATCGAAAGATATGTCCAGTTGAAAATTCGGAATAGTCGCTATGGAATTCAGGCCCTTAAAAATGGACATTTTGCAAATGACCTCGGATTTCGACGAAACCACTTTTGTTGGATCCGCAGTGTCAAGTTATTGCTAGGTTTCAAATTGCATAATTTTTCGAATCAATATGTGAGCGTGGCAAAGGAAAACGCGTTTGACCAGTTTCAGTTGATTTTAATCGACTGGAAATTGGCCATTTTTCAAACGGTCTCAGAATTCGACGAAACTAGTTTTGTTAGGACCGTATCGTCAATACGAAGCTAGAAAATATTTTTCTGGAATTTTTAGTGTTAGTATGTGACCCCGGTAATTTGAAATGTACGTTTAAAATTCAATATAGTGATTTAAATGTAAATTCAATGGAAACTGATTGTAACGATCAAATCAGCTTGCGATACATATCCCATTTTGTTCGGAATGGGGGTAAAGCGCTATGGACGACAAGCGGTGGGCCTCGTTTCGAGGTCGTGGGTAAAAGTCAACTTTATGCAATTAAATTAATAATAATAAAAAAAATATAATAATTCCTTCCCTTTTTATCTTTCTGCCCCCCCCCCCCCCGATTTCATTAAATCAGAAATCAAAATAAAATAAAAAAAAGAAAAAAAAACGCGCTGCAGCCTCGCCGTCGCTCAGGCGATCGCCACCTCCAGCCCCGCCGCGTCAGCCTCCCGATCCTCCTCCTTCCCACCGCCTCTCCTCCTCTCTCGCGTGGAACCCCAGACCCGAGCCCACATCGAAGAATCCTCCGCCGAGACCAACGACCACCGCCCTCCTCCACAAGCCACCGCCTGCTCCTCCTCCTGCCGCCGACCCTGACATCACCCCCCCTTCTTCACAGCAATGTAAGTTGTTTTTATTTTTAATTCTATTAAAACTGTTTTTTTAGGGTTAAAACAGATTTTTTAAAAAGGTTAAAACAGATTTTTTTTAAAGGTTAAAACAGATTTTTTTTAAAAAGCATTTAAAAACTGATTTTTTAAAAAGCATTTAAAAACTGATTTTGAAAAGGTTTTAAAAACTGATTTTATTTTAAGATTTTAAAAAGAAAAGGATTTAGATTTTAGAATAGAAAAAGATTTAAACTTTAGAATAGAAAAAGATTTAAACTTTAGAATAGAAAACGATTTAAACTTTAAAATAGAAAAGATCATATTTTTAAAATAGAAAAAAAATCAGATTTTTAGATATTGAAACTCGAAGTAAAAATCAGATTTTTATATATTGAAAGTCGAAGTAAAAATCAGATTTTTATATATTGAAAGTCGAAGTAAAAATCAGATTTTTATATATTGAAAGTCGAAGTAAAAATCAGATTTTTATATATTGAATAACATAGTAAAAATTCGATTTTTACATATGTAGAGAATACGGGCAACGAAAGCGACAAAAGGCGAGATTGGCGAAGGTTTCTCTAAGGAAGAGTCGTAGTATTGGATAGCTATTGGTGAGATTTCTGATTTAAAATATTATATATGTGTGAAATGAAAGTGAATTGCTATATATAAATATATATCTATATATATATATATATATATATATATATATACGCCCCTCGTCCACAAACCATGGACGATATTTATTGGTTGAAATTGTTGTGAAAATTGATTGATAGCGAATGATTGTTTGGGATTGTTTGTGATTGATATTGGTTGATTGTGGTTGAAAAATACCCATTTGTGGTTGAGAAATATTTGGTTGAAACCACATAGGATTAGTTTTGTGGAAATGAAATAAATATATACATGCCGCCTGCGTGCGAACTAGATGCATGATCCCCATTGTCAAAAACCGCGAGGTTTTAAGGTAGAGCGAGGAGCCGTACTAGGGACGGTCCCGGTTTTAACTACCCTGCCGTTATGCTGCCGAAATTTTGAATAATATTCGTGTGTTTGAATTATTTTCATATGCTTAAACTATATTTATTCACTGATTAGAAAACATTCATGTGTTGAATTGATATTCATTCGTTGATTAGAAATTCATGTGTTGAATGGTATTCATATTTTGAAATAAATCGTTTGATAGTAAAAATCACATTTTTATCTATATATAGAAACTATAGAAAACATTCATGTGTTGAATTGATATTCATTCATTGATTAGAAATTCATGTGTTGAATGGTATTCATATTTTGAAATAAATTGTTTGATAATAAAAAAAAAATCACCTTTTATCGACTATATGAACTGTGTAAAATAATCTCGTTTTAAAAGAAATTGTTTTATGATAAAAATCCCATTTTTATCACCAACTTGAACTATATAGAAAAATAGTGTTTTGAAATGAATTGTTTTACAATAAAAATCACATTTTTATTGTATGCATAAATCGTTGAAATGTGAAGTGTTAAAAATAGCCACTTGTTCAAAATAAACATATATGAGTTGAAATATTCATTAATTAACTAATGAAATGATTTGCACCTATTTATGTAACATTAGAATGAATGGTGTTTTTAAACCCAATGAAAATCAAATATGAAGTTGAATAGAAAATGATAAATGATAAGAACTGTATATATATGTACATGCATATTCATTGAACATGTTATAGCAAAGGGGCTAGAGAAGAGGAATAAAATTTTGTGCCCGACAAATAGGTACACATTTACTGTTTTGTTTGGGTGATGATTTTATGAGCCTGTTGGCTAGCCGCTTGGCTTTTTCTTTTTCTTTTTGAGATTAGAAGGACCGGGAACGCTATTTGCGATTTCCCGATGCTCCCGGTGCAGGGGAGGTTATGGCGAAATTTTCCAAAATTTTAAGGTGTTAGAAAAATATTTGAAGTGAAAACGATATGGAAATCATTGAATAAACTATATTTATATAAATATATAAATATAAATAAAATTAAAACGAAACGAAGCCGTGCAGTTCGTATTTTGAAACCATGATTTCAAACAACTAGTACGGGAAATCCGACCATTGGATTTTCCCGAAACCTCAACCGTCGGGTACGCCTTGGAAATATCTTCCCAACGGCACCAACCTTGTAAAAATCCAACGGTTGGATTGTCTGGAATGTTTAATTCAAATCGGAAGAAAAACAGCGCCAGAAGCGATTATATTTATATTTATATATATATATATATAAATATAATTATATATTTAATCGAATAACGACGCTGTAGTTCGTATTTTGAAATCGAAATTTCAAACGATTGTACCGGGAGATCCGACCGTCGGATTTTCCCGAAACTGGAACCGTTGGATTCGTTTTGAAAAGACCTTTCTAATGATGTAAATTTTGTGAAGATCCAACGGTTAGATTTTCAGATATGTGTAAATCAAATTTGAAGAAAAACAGCGCCACGGCCATGTTATGGCCCGAAACGTCGTTTTGAATATATTAGCTATTTTAAAATAAATAAAAATAGCGATAAATCATTATAAAGTACCATAAACAATATGGAGTGGAAATAAACTGAATTTGCTCGATTTATGTGGAATTTGATGGTTGAATGTGTTTGGTGTGAAAATTACATTAAAGAACAATATTGATGTTGTCGAATAATTTAACCATTGAAATAAATTGATTTGAAATTCTAAATATACGAGAATTATTTGAAAAGGCCGAGTTAATTCTCATTTCAAATAATTGACCGACGATTGAAAGTCGAAGATAAAGACGATGGTCGAAGACCGGAGATCTTCACCTCGTTTGGATGGTAACCGAGGTCCTGATTGGGAGGCATCCCGAAATATGGATAATGAGTGGTGATCGTCCAGACGTACGTGGTGATCGAAGGGTTTGCGAGGTATTTAGTGCCTCCGGTTTCGTTCAGACCCAGAACGGACTTGTAAATGGACTGTGTGTCTGACATTGGAGTTTATTCTGTGTTGATTGATTTCTGTTAAATATACATCTGTTTGGCGGCGGAGAATTTATTCTTTTGCTTAACGCCCTTCTCTGAGACGCACGAGCTCAGAGGTTGTATATCGACGGACATCAGTCGCATGGCATGAATTGCCTGTGTGGCATGCTAAGATGCAGTGATCAGGGCTTCTGTTGAAAAGCAAAGTCTTGTGGTGATGATCAAAGCACCGCCTGTGTGGCGTAGCTTTGTGTATAACGTGAATTCGCGAGCCTCACACCCCGGTATGAACCTAAAACGGGAGAAGGACCTCAGGGAGGGCATGCGTTTCTTTCTAGCTAGGGTGGTGTTAGTGACCTACCAGCCCTGACATTTATATACTTTTCACCTATGTGGTTGTTGCTGTTGCGAGGCGCCTCGGTTTGATCGGACGATCTGGGTCCGATGGAGTCATTCGTTGGCTCGTTTACGCCCCAAAGGGCGGGGAGACGTAGTGTTCAGGTATAATAATCCACATCTGTGGACCGACCCTGTCGCTCCAAGGGGCAGTTGCGGCTGTTCCTGAGACACGGGCTAGAGCGTCTCGAATTCGGTAAGGACTATCTTTTGCCTTGGTTCATGACGGAAATCCAATTTCCAAATACGACACCGTGCGGTTTTGATTGTATACCTATATATATATGGCGACATAGTGGTATGGGGCATTAATGCCGTCTATGATTGATAGTTATGATTTGAAATTGTTTTCAAAACATATAAACACTAGCAATAATATCAAATGCCTTGGTTTTATTCGTATCAATCATATTTTGGCCATTATAAGGAAAAACTCTATCCTCCGGTTTGCGTTGCATTGTGTGATGGGAACTGAGTCTTATAATGGTTTCATTTTCATAAAAAGCATAGCGATGTTTAAAAGAAAGATTTTTTTTAAAGCACTGGCAATCCAATGGAGTAAACCCGTTCCACGAAAGTGGCGTGGTCCTGTGATTAGCCAAATTATATATATGTGTTGAGTAGATTTCTCATACCAGTCCCATGACTGACTCGTAGTTTGTTCACTCTCAAACTCGGGTGCCCCTTTTTCTACACGGGCAGCCTTGTATTCAGGTTTAGCTGGTTCTTCTGGATAGCTGGAGCTGAAGATGGATTCTATCATTTATCTCTTTTTATGCTGTTCAGCTCCTATTGTACATATTTTGTTTATTTCCGCTGTAGACATTTATGTATAGCTGAACTGTATTTGTACTAAGTAAGATCCTGTATACTGTGTAACTCTGATGATTACTTTTATCCAGTATATTTTGTTGTTCATTATCTGGTGTATTTATTTAATTCTGTTCTGCTATTATCTGTGTCTGTGTTATATTCCAAAGATAACCCTGTTTCCGTCTGAACGGGATTTTGGGTCGTCTCAGGTGCATATCCAAGTCAATCGCCCATTAGTGTCTTTAGGGTAAAGACCCTACGAGGTGGCATTCTCAGTCACTTATGGCCCTATTAAAAGTGGATTTTTATAATCTCTTATAACCCTGAGGCGGACCCTTAGCCCTTTAAGAACCTCATCCTAGTATGTTAACGTTCTTAAGTCTAATCTCTCATTTGTAAAATGAGAAGTAGTATTGCGAACGTTACTACTTAACTGATATTACCCGGTAGGACACTTTTGTCACTTAAGACTTCCCTTAGATGGTGAGCATGTGATAGACACATATCCTTCAATTACCAATCTGTCCCTAGTTGGGCCCTTACAAGCTTCTAGAGGAAGTGGACATCCCACGTGAACTACCCTACTCCGCTAACCATTTTATGTCTAACCACTTTTAAACAAGAAGGACCCAAAGACTTACCTTAATACTAATAAGGGTGGGTCCTATGACTTGGGTTCCTCTCCAAGGAATAAACCTTCGGAGGGATCCTAAACACTTAAGACCCAAATTAGATAAATGGTGAGCCAGCCACTTAAAACCTTCTTAATGCATAGTAAGCCTATTTGTTTTCACACATCAAATTATATATATAGTTATATATATACAAACAATAGATCTCTCACATTAACCCATATACTTTTAGATGTAAGATATGCCGGTTGGTTCCGGGCAGGCTTCTACTACAAGTCGGTCTAACCTCATGTCTAGTGTAATAAGTTTATGAATGGCCCATGAAACCTAGGCATCTCACATTAGTTTGGTCCACTTGTGGTTGCTGGATATGTCGGTCGTTCCGGGCAGGCTACTACCATAAATTGCAACTAACCTTGTGTCTACGTGTCATTTATTATATAGATATATATTTAGGCCATTCTATACATACACACACAAGCAAACAAATATATATATATATATATATATATATATATATTTGTTAAGGGGATATTTCAAATTCCAACTATAATATAATCGCATTTATTACGCTAGTATAACATTAATTATGTTAATTACGTTTAAATAAGTAATATAATAATATCACCTAATTAACATTAATTTTCGTGTAAACGGGGAAACGTTCTAATTGGAATGGCAATGGTCATTTATCCAAATTAAGGCATACAAGTTTAGGTCTTTTCATATTTTACCGGTACAACATAACAAGATGGCATAATGAACATATGGCAAATAGCAGTAATGGAAAACATACACATTCATAACAATTACAACTTGTATCCTAGGCATGTAGAAAAGGTTTCAATATTAAATTAAAAGGAAAGTATTTCATACTTTCACACATATATGTTACAATCTATATTTCTCGTAATTCACCCTTTTTGTGGTATTATACACCTAAAAATGTCCGCATTTGACTTATTCCAATTTATGAATGCATTTACACCCATATTAGGATCCAAACCCAATTCAACTATGAAACAATTCAAATCCCAACCTTTTTAGGCTTAAATCGAATTATAATAAGGGTGAATTGCATAAAATATAAATAATAATACAATACTCATGTTTACCTTTAATTCAATACGAAACCACAACTCTACAAAACCAATTCAATATTTTTGTAATGGCCCACGAGATTTTCGACCCTGAAAATTGACATAAATACATTTACCATAAAATTTGCCGACCTTCCAAGCACCTAAAACACAGGAACGTTATTAGAAAGAGGTTAGATGTAGTGACCTAAACTTCCCCGTAAAGGAAAGAACGGATTGCTTTTAGGACAAGACGGATCAGAACACAAACAGAAGAACATTTCATTGCTTATTACAACAATTCCATCAAAATACAATAATATACAGAGTATGAATAAATATTACACATCATAAAACATTAGAGATTTAAATACACTACATAGCAGCGGAAAAATAATACAAAACACAACTAAAAGTAATACATGGATACAAAGCTTATCGCTGCAGCTGTAGACCAGAATTCTGTGAATATAATATCTGCAAAACCCAAAACTACTAGCTGCCCGTGTGGAAAATATGGGCACCCAGAGTTTAGGTTAAAACAATAAACTCCACGTTTGTCATGTGACTGGTGTGAGAAATAAACAGTTATTAATTTGATTCTTAAAGTTCGTTAAATCAAGGGAACACCCCGTATAACGTGGAACGGGTTTCCTACCAAGAATACCAGTGCATTAACAAACAACACAATGCTAATTAAAGAAAATGAAGCTATTATACGACCAAGGTCCCATCACATAATGCAACGCAAGCCAAAGGAGAGGGTTTTACCTTATAATAGCCAAATAATGTTTGATACGCGAAATTTAATCTTTTATTATTACTATAAGTGAAGAAATCAACTTCAAATATAAATGTATCAATCATAGGCGGCATGGGTACCATCTATCATGTCGCCATACTAGGCTCTACAAATAAAAACCGAAATGTCATGTATTGGAAATTGGATTTCCGTCATGAGTCGAGGCCAGGGATGGCTCCTCGCCTATTCAAGACACTCAAGCAAATGCCTCAGGATCTCCCGTAGAAGACCCCTGGATCTTTGGGGTTGGTCCTCCCTTACGTTTGAGGATTAGTTATTCCTAAACACACGTTTCCCGGTCCTATCGGATCTATCCATCGGCTCCGTAGAGACCGATATAACCGAGGCGCCTTGCAATCCAACAACCACATAAATAAAAATAACAACAATGTCAGGGCTAGTAAAACGCTGACACCACCCATAGCTAGAAAGAAACGTCATGCACTCCCTGCAGTCACGATCCCGTTTTTGACTCATACCGAGGTGTGAGGCTCGCGAATTAACGCTATACACAAAGCTATGCTGTATTAAAGCCGTGCTTTGATCATCAACCACAAGACTCTGCTTTTTAACAAAAGCCTTGATCACTGCAACTCAGCATGCTACACAGGCAATTCATGCCATGCGACTGATATCTATTGATATATAACCTCTGAGCTCGTACGTCTCCGAGAATGGCATTAAGCAAGAGAATAAATTCTCCACCGCCAAACAGATATATATTTAATAGAGAACAATCAACACAGAATAAAATCCAATGTCAGACACACATCCATTTACAAGTTTGTTCTGGGTCTGAACGAAACCTGAGGCACCTTATTCCTCGTCCCGTATGTCCAATACAGGAGAGAGGCCCTCGCATATCCGTCGATCTCCAAGTACGTCTGGACAGTCACCACTTATTACCTTGTCTTGGGTGTACAGCCCAATCAAGACATCAGTAATCATCCAAACGATGTGAATACCTCCGGTCTTCAACGACCGTCTGCATCGTCGACTTATCGTCGAATCAGTTATTCAGAATGGGCATAAACCCGGTCTTTCCGAATAACTCGCGTATATAATAAACAAGTGCTATAAAAACACAACATAATCCTCATTCCAACTCTGAATATTCTTTTATTCAAATATTCACATATTTAGGGATTTGTTCCCATTAATTTTATCAAAGATAAATTCTTTAAAATCTATTCTTTAATCTTCCTTTGGATATCAATTCTAACCATATTAAGGTTTTCCAAACTAGTCGAGATTAACGCACCTTACCGAAGTAACTATTTATTTAATTTCCCAATCCCAACCTATTCATCCCATGGAGCAAAACTAGTATTACTCCATAACTAACGCTGCGGTGTTATCGGTAAATTTAATTACCATTTCCCATTCAAATATAATTAAAGGAGAAAAACTAGTATTACCCCATAACTAACGCCGCGGTATTATCGGTAAATTTAATTACCATTTCCCATTCAAATATAATTAAAGATTTAAATATCGCTTGAAGCAAAACTGGTGATGCTCCACTCTCGATCATTTCCCAAATTTGATAATTTAAATTATCGATTCACATTTCAATCTAATTAAAGATTCATTAAAACTCCACTTAGTTTTAATCTTCCTATAAATCAATATTAATGATTATTTAACTTTGGAAACACAAACACGCTGCATCGACAATTTACACTGTACTATTGATTTCTGCCTATATGTTACCTCTGAGCTCGTACGTCTCAGTGAAGGGTGTTAAGCAAGAGAATAAATTCTCTGCCACCAAATAGATATATATTTAGCAGAGATCAACCATACAGTTTGAAATACAATGACAGACATGTACTCTTGTCTTTAACTGGGTTAAAGAACTAATGTCATTTAAAACACAATTCACGATAAACCAAATCGCATTCCATTAATTATGGAATCTTCACGGAAAAACAAACTAATATATAATCGATATCAATTTCCGTATCCGACTAATAATATAAATGGAATAATGCCAAAGACTTTTATATTCCATATGTATTAACAGTCTTCCTCCACAGAAGTTCACTTTGATTATTATCAAATCGAATTCCATTCAATTCCAATTTAATATATTAAATTGGAGAACTTTACTTTGGAAAATTCCCTTTAAATCTTAATAAAAAGATTTATAAATTTCAAATCACATTTCATTGTAAATCGGATTAAAACGAATGTCGTTAAAAACACAGTTCACAATAAATCCAATTCACATTCCACTTTCAGTTCCAATTAAATGTTAATTAATTGGTAATTCTTCTTCAAATCTTGATTAAAAGATTTATTCTATTCAAACGAGGATTCAAGAACAGTGTTATTTAAGACACCATTCACGACAAACCCAAAATCACATTCCATTGTTAATCGGGTTAAAGAACAAGTGTTATTTAAAACACCGTGCATGACAAACCCAAATCCCATTTGATGTTAAATACAAGGCTCAGAATAGAAAATATATCGGCTTATATTCAATATCAAATTCTGAAATCAACAAATATCGTATTGGAATAACGATATATATATCTTCCAAATTCCTCCACAATATCCGTATAATCACGGAATCTAATATCGAAATATTCCGAAGATAATTTCGATTCAAATCCGTTCCATTCATATATTGGAAATTCAGGTTATTTTTAAAACCATTTCAAATCCAATTTATTTATTTTAAAAATATTGGATTCATTATTCTAGTTCATAACTAGTTCATTTCGATAAAAATATATTTTTATCTTTTCAAATATGGAATTTTTCATCCCAATTCTTTCAAAATCATTTATTATGGTTTTACATAAATTATTGATATTTTTGATAATTTTATCAAGGCCCGTACAGTCGATTTCCATAAACGGTCATCAAACTGCACTTACAGCGACCTTTTCCAAATTTGATTTGGACATAATTCCAAATC
The DNA here is from genome assembly GCA_030737875.1 of Allium sativum. Classification (NCBI taxonomy): domain Eukaryota; kingdom Viridiplantae; phylum Streptophyta; class Magnoliopsida; order Asparagales; family Amaryllidaceae; genus Allium; species Allium sativum. The sequence continues at coordinate 592,527,535 of CM060913.1, read as the reverse complement.
TAACCGTTATATTTCAAATCTCTTGTACTCGTTTGAAAGCTCTTTTCAATACAAGCCCAACGGTTTCGGTTTTAAGAGAATCCGACGGTCGGATCTCCCGTAATGTCCGTTCGAAGTCAATGGTCGAAATTCACAAACTACCGCAGCGCGGCGCGTTCTATTCAGGCCATTATATATATAATATATATATTATATATATTTCGTCGATTTCCATTTAAAACGTATTTTATAAATCGTTTTAAATTCGTTTTCAAAATGATTTCAACTTCATATTCAATTTCAAATCAAAATTGAATATTCCATAACATCGATATATAAATGATAGTATTTTCAAAACATTAGATTTTGAAATCATTTCCTATTCGATATTCATTACAAAAATGAATAAAATCAATATAAATATCATTCACGTCAAAAAGACGTTAATCTAATCAACACGGCTTTATATATTTAAATATATTCGTGTCCATCTCAAATCGGACATCAAAATCAGATTTTGATCTTTTACTGAATATTGTTTTAAAATATTCATTATTTTAAAAATATTTGTTCTTTCTGAACTGGAATCAGACACAGTCAATTAACATATAATTTAATTTATATGGATTTCATACACACATGTACACAACAACAATCAAACACAGTCAACCACCATCCAAAGTGCATTCTACACTGCATAAGCATCAAATATAAATATTTAACGCTTATAACAGTCTGTCAACCAATCGATTGACATACAACTAAATATTGGGATTAGTGTATGTCCAATATCATCCCAATACCTGTGTGGGGTTTCAGTCAACAAATACATATTTATTTGTGTAGTTGGGTGATGTGTAAAATTTATCGTCCCAATCAATATATGTCAAATGTGTGTACATAATCAAATCGTCCGATTTGTTTATAAATATTTATTTTATTCATATACATGTTAAAATTATATTTGTAACTATAGAATATTTATTTCCATTCCACATCACACAATCAATTTTCACAACACAATCAAACAAACAAACAAGTCGTCCATGGTTTGTGGACAACGGGTGTCGGGTGCTGCTAAGCACCATCTACATCCAAGTATATATTTTGACTAGAAATAAAATTAAAGTGAGCAGTTCTCACCTTGGGGTTCCACTCCGTCATTCTTTATTTCTGAATGGTTCGTATTTTGTTTTGATTTCAGTCTGTTCCATTGCACTCCTTTTCACGCTGTTCATAGTAAAAATCATATTTTTAATATGATGTTTATTTTAAAAATCGCATTTTTATAATGGCACTTCATATATAAAAATCATATTTTTATAGCGTTACTTCATATATAAAAATCTATATTTTTACAATGTTAAAAATTATATTTTTACTTCAAAACCATATGTGTAAAAATCATATCTTTAACACGATGTTTACATTATGAAGATAATATTTTTATTTCGATGTTCATACAATAAAAATCATATTTTTATTATCTCTATAATATAAAAATCATATTTTTATTATCTTTATAATATAAAAATCATATTTTTATTATCTCTATACATATAATAAAAATTGCATTTTTATTATATCGCTACATATATAAAGATCACATCTTTATCTTGCTAATAAATATATAAAGATCGAATTTTTATATAATTAAAAATCGAATCTTTACATAATTAAAAATCACTTCTTTATAAATAAAAATCAAATCTTTCCTATAAATAAAAATCAAATCTTTATATTTTTAAAAACCTATTCTTTCCTTGTTCAAAAATATAATCTTTTTATGAAGATAAAAATCCTATTTTTATATAAGCAAACAATGTAAATTTATCCATAAAAAAAAACCCCGATTTTTAAACTAATCATATAAAAAAAACTAAATAAACTAAATCAAGAAAACTTACTATTTTTCCAAAGGGGGTGGAGGCTGTGGGGGCGCGCTGGGCTGAGGAGGTGGTGACTGAGGCTTGCGCAGGCGGTGGTGTCAGAAGGGAGGTGGAGGGGAGTGGCGCGGATTGGGAGAAGTGGGCTAGGTTTCTTCGACCTGGAAGTGGAGAGAGGGTGAAGTTCGGGGGGGGGGGGTGTCTGACGAGGAGGCTCGACGGCCAGGCGGCGGGGGTGAGGCACGCGCCTTAGGCGGCGGCGGGGAATCGGGAGTCTTCCGCGATCGAGTTTTTTTTCTTTCTATTTTTCTCTTTCATCGATCTGAATGGTGTGGAGGGGGATGGGGAGGAAAGGAAGGAGTTGACTTTTTATTATTAATATTTAATTAATTTAATCTCCTGAAAGGTTATCTTCACACTCGAACTCCAATCGACGCCCAATGTCTATCGCCCCTAGCTAATTACCCCCATTCCGAATACAATGGGATATGTTTCATAAGCCAATTTGACGGTTACGATTAGTTTTCGTTAAATTAAAATATAAATCATTTTATTGAATTTTAAACGTACATTTCAATTTACTGGGGCCACCTACGGACTCTAAAAATTCCAAAAAAATTATTTCTAGCTTCGTATTGACGATACGGTCCTAAAAAAACTAATTTCGTTAAATTTGAAGACCGTTTGAAAAATGGTCATTTTCTGATCGATCCAATTCAACTAAAATGGTCGAAACACGTTTTCTTTTGCCACGCTCATATATTGATTTCAAAAATTATGGAAATTTGAATCTAGCAATAATTTGATATTCCGGATCCAACAAATGTGGTTTCTTCGAAAACGGAGGTTGTTTGCAAAATCGCTATTTTTAAGGGCTATATTTCCGTAGCGACTATTCTGAATTTTCAACTGGGCATAACTTTTTATTCCTGCTATGAAATTTGGATTTTTCGGATTCATTGGAAAGATATTCTCAAATAGATTCTAATATTTTTGGTTTCGCTAAAATCCGGTTTATTTTGAATCCTGTACATTCATTTGAAATTTTAAATTGAATTTTCAAACTACCGCGCCATTTCTAATTCCTTTTATAATTAAAGTAAATATTTATATTCTAACGTCGATTTATATAAATATATTCATTCCAATTCTGTTTAGAATAAATTTCTCGTCGTTATTATTTAAAATAAATCATTTTAAATATCCAAAATTCATTAAAATAACCCAAATAAAAATTTTAAATTGGTTCTGATTTTCCGGGTTGTTACAATCTCCCCCACTTAAAATATTTTCGTCCTCGAAAAGGAACGGAGCTGAAAATTGTTTTACTAATAAACTCAACTTAATTTATTTTTATTACGGTTTAAGTTTTTCAACTTTTCAGTTTCTAAGAACTTCTCAATATTTTCAAAAATTTGTCTAACACCCTAAATTTTTGAAAATTTTCGCCATAATCTCATTTGTACGGGAGCACCAGGAAAATCCTCAAATCGCCACACAGGCCCTCTCATCTCAAAAAGAAAAAGAAAAAGCCAAGCGGCTAGCCAATTGGCTCATAAAATCATCCAAACCCAAGAAATTAGTAAACATGTACCTATTTGTCGAGCATACAATTTTATTCCTCTTCTCTAGCCTCCTTGCTATGACATGTTCAATGTATATACATGTATATGCATGCAATTTCAAACAATTTTCAATACCGTTCAATATTCGATACAGTTTGGTTATATGTACCGTTCTTTCACATAATGGTTTTATTAGATAATAAATAATCATACAACACAACCATCAATCAATTAGTGAATTAACGTTTCAAATTCATAATTTTGATACATATACAGAAAATCATGTTTTTGATGCCAATTCACAACAATAAGCCCCATCTAGTTTTGGTTCTCACACCAGTCAATTGGAAATATATAGATATCCCACTTTCGACACTCAAACATAAATACTGATGATGAAGCTTCATCATCAGAATCATCCCCGGTCGACTAGAGTGTGATTCTATATCAATCTAGTATACTGGATGCTTCGTATATACGCTAGCTAGGCGTATATGCAAATCTCTATATATTCGATTGTCCAAAATTCAAAATGAGATAAATATTCAAATACGTAGAATATGGTTTAACTTTTCAAAACAATATTTGTTTTCATTTTTATTTTAAAAACACTACTCTTCACACTCGTTCTAGGATACTACTGATCCTATCTCTAACGAGTCATTCTCATTGGATATTACTAATCCAATCTCTGCTGAATTCTTTCGTTTGGCTCTAATGCGTCTTGTTCTCTGAGCTCTGTAAACTAAAGCTCCAATACCAAATGTAGCGACCCGAACTTCCGCGTAAAGGAAAGAATGGATTGCTTTGAGGACAAGACGAATCAGAACACAAACAGAAGAACATTTCATTGCTTATTACAACAATTCCATTAGAATACAAGAATATATAGAGTGTGAATAAATATTACACATCATAAAATATCAGAGATTTAAATACATTACATAGCAGCGGAAAAATAATACAAAACACAACTAAAAGTAATACACAGATACAGAGCTTTCCGAATATCACTTAAGCTGTAAACTAGGATCTTGTGAATATAATATCTGCAATACCCAAAACTACTAACTTCCCGTGTAGAAAATAAGGGCACCAAGAGTTTAGGTACAATAAACTCCAGGTCAGTCATGTGACTGGTGTGAAAACTAAAATAGTTATTAATTTGATTCTTAAAGTTCGGTAAATCAAGGGACCACGCCATATAACATGGAACGGGTTTCCTCCCAAGAATACCATTGCATTAAACAAACGATGCAATGCTAGTTAAAGAAAATGAAACTATTATAAGACCCAGGTCCCATCTTACAATGCAACGCAAGCCGGAGGATAGGGTTTTATCTAAAATAGCCAAATAATGCTTGATACGCGAAATTTAATCTTTTATTATTACTATAAGTGAAGAAATCAACTTCTAATATAAATGTATCAATCATAGGCGGCATGGGTACCATCTATCATGTCGCCATACTAGGCTGTACAAATAAAAACCGAAATGTCACGTATTGGAAATTGGATTTCCATAATGAGTCGAGGCCAGGGATGGCTCCTCGCCGATTCGAGGCACTCTAGCAAATGCCTCAGGATCTCCCGCAGAAGACCCCTGGATCTTTAGGGCCGGTCCTCCCTTACGTTTGAGGTTAGTTATTCCTGAACACACGTTTCCCGGTCCTATCGGACCTATCCATCGGCACCGTAGAGTCCGATATAACCGAGGCGCCTCACAATCCAACAACCACATTGGTAAACATAACAACAATGTCAGGGCTAGTAAAACGCTGATACCACCCATAGCTAGAAAGAAATGTCATGCACTCCCTGTAGTCACGATCCCGTTTTTGACTCATACCGAGGTGTGAGGCTCACGAATTAACGATATACACAAAGCTACGCTGTATTAAAGCCGTGCTTTGATCATCAACCACAAGACTCTGCTTTTCAACAAAAGCCTTGATCACTGCAACTCATTATGCCACACAGGCAATTCATGTCATGTGACTGATATCTATCGATATATAACCTCTGAGCTCGTACGTCTCAGAGAAGGGCGTTAAGCAAGAGAATAAATTCTCCATTGCCAAATAGATATATATTTAATAGAGATCAATCGGAACAAAATAAAATCCAATGTCAGACACACATCCATTTACAAGTTCGTTCTGGGTCTGAACGAAACCGGAGGCACCTTATTCCTCGTCCCGTATGTCCAATACAGGAGAGAGGACCTTGCATATCCGTTGATCTCCAAATATGTCTGGACGATCACCACTTATTACCTCGTCTTGGGTGTACAACCCAATCAAGAATCAGTAATCATCCAAACGTTGTGAATACCTCCGGTCTTCAACCACCGTCTTCATCGTCGACTTATCGTCAAATCAGTTATTCATAATGGGTATAAACTCGATCTTTTCGAATAACTCGCGTATATAATAAACAAGTGCTATAAAAACACAACATATGCCTCATTCCAATTCTGAATATTCTTTTATTCAAATATTCACATCTTTAGGGATTTGTTCCCATTAATTTTATCAAAGATATATTCTTTAAAATTTATTCTTTAATCTTCCTTTGGATATCAATTCAAACCATATTAAGGTTTTCCAAACTAGTCGGGATTAACGCACCTTACCGAAGTAATCATTTATTTAATTTCCCAATCCCAACCTATTCATCCCATGGAGAAAAACTGGTAGTACCCCATAACTAACGCCACGATGTTATCGGTAAATTTATTTACCATATCCCATTCAAGTATAATTAAAGATTTAACTATCGCTTGGAGCAAAACTGGAGATACTCCACTCTCGATCATTTCCCAAATTTGATAATTTAAATTATCAATTCACATTTCATTCTAATTAAAGATTCATTAAAACTCCACTTATTTTTAATCTTCCCAAAAATCAATATTAATGATTATTTAACTTTGGAAACACAAACACGCCGCATCGACAATCTACACCGTACTATTGATTTCTGCCTATATATACCCTCTGAGCTCGTACGTCTCAGAGAAAGGTGTTAAGCAAGAGAATAAATTCTCCGTCATCAAACAGATATATATTTATGTGAAGACCCGCAACTTCCCCGTAAAGGAAAGCGACGGATAGTTCGAGAACAAGCCACAACAGAATGCATATAAAAGAACATTTCATTGTATATTACAACGATGCATCAGATTACAAGAATATGCAGAGTATAAAAGAATATTACACAGAAATATCAGAGATTTAAATTACATTTAAATACATCGCAGCGGAAAATAATACAATACACAACTAGAAGAAGATATACGGATACAAAGCTTTCCGGATATCGTTCCAGCTGTAAACCAGGATCCTGTGAATATAAATCTGCAAAACCAAAACTACTAGCTGCCCGTGTCAAAATAAGGGCACCCAGAGTTTAGGTTAAAACAATAAACTCCAGGTCAGTCATGTGACTGGTGTGAGAACTAAAATAGTTATTATTCTTTATTTTAAAAGTTAGGTAAATCAAGGGACCACGCCGTATAACACGGAACGGGTTTCCTCCCAAGAATACCAGTGCATAAAACAGCAGCGCAATGCTAAATAAAGAAAGATGAAGCTGTTATAAGACCCAGTTCCTATCACACAATGCAACGCAAACCGGGGGATAGGGTTTTCCCTTATAACAGCCAAAGAATGCTTGATACGTTTAAAACAAATCATTTGATACTATAATAAGTGCATAGTGTATAAAACAACTTCAAATCATAAGTATCAATCATAGGCAGCATAAGCGCCCCATCCCACTATGTCGCCATATATAGGATATACAATCAAAACCGCAGAGTCTCGTATTTGGAAATTGGATTTCCATCTATGAACCGAGGCAAAAGATAGTCCTCAATCGATTCGAGACTGCCTAGCCCCAGCCTCAGGATCAGAGCTCGAGTGACCCTAGGAGCGACAGGGCCGGTCCACCGCTGTGGATTAAAATGCCTGAACACTACGTTTCCCCGCCCTTTGGGGCGTAAATGAGCCACTAAATGACTCCATCGGTTCGAGAACGACCGATCAATCCGAGGCGCCTCGCAACAGCAACAACCACATAAGTCAAACTCGTCAGGGCGTGTAAAACCACTGACGCCACTTCTAACTAGGAAGAAACGCAGGCCCTCCCTGAGGTCCTTTCTCCCGTTTTTGGTTCATACCGGGTGTGAAACTCGCGAAGTAAACGTTACACAAAGCTACGCCACAAAGGCCGTGCTTTGATCATCACCACAAGACTTTGCTTTTCAACAGAAGCCTTGATCATTTGCATCTTAGCATGCCACACAGGCAAACCACTCTATGCAACCGATATCAGTCACACAGAATGAAATCCAATGTCAGACACACAGTCCATTTACAAGTCCGTTCTGGGCCTGAACGAAACCGGAGGCACCTAGTACCCCGCATATCCATCGATCTCCAAGTACGTCTGGACGATCACTAACTGTTTCCATCTTCTTGGGTGTACAGCCCAATCAAGATCATCAGTTATCACCCAAACGACGTGAAGACCTCCGGTCTTCGACCATCGTCTTCATCTTCGACTTATCGTCGTATCAGTTATTCAGAATGGGATAAACCCGGTCTTTCCGAATAACTCGCGTATATTTTAAATAAGTGTTACACAAACACAACATACGCCTCATTCCAATTCATTAGTCACTAACCGTAAATTAATCAAGAGAATAATTCCCCAAATATTAACCCCGAAGGCCGAAACCAACATCAGATCAATATCCAGAAAACCATTCTGCTTGGCTAACCGACAGTTAGTTTCTAAATTTCACGTTCAAATCCAATTAAAGATTTAACTATCGCCTGGAGCAAAAACTGGTGATACTCCATTCTCGATCTTTTCAATCTAATTAAAGATTCATTAAAACTCCACTTAGTTTTAATCTTTTGACTGGGTTAAAGAATCAGTGTCATTTAAAAACACGGTTCACGATAAACCCAAAATCACATTCATTAATCGTCGGGTTAAAGAACGAGTGTTATTTAAAACACTGTCCACGATAAACCCAAAAATCAATATCGATTCAATTCCAATTAAATGTTATTTAATTGGTACACTTCATTAAATCTGAATAAAAAGATTTAATCTTTTCTCACTTGGGTTCAAGAAGAGTGTTAGTGAAGACACCATTCACGACAAACCCAAATCACGTTCATTAATTATCGGGTTAAAGAACAAGTGTTATTTAAAACACTGTTCACGATAAACCCAAAAATCAATATCAATTCAATTCCAATTAAATGTTATTTAATTGGTACACTTCATTAAATCTAAATAAAAAGATTTAATCATTTCTCAACTGGGTTCAAGAACAGTGTTAATGAAGACACCATTCACGACAAACCCAAATCACATTCGATATTCAATACAAGGCTCTGAATAGAAAATATATCGGCTTATATTCAATATCGAATTCTACGACTAACAAATGTCGTATTGGAAATAACGATATACATATATATCTTTCAAATTTCCATAACAACACCTGTATAATCACGAATTCCAACATCGAAATATTCCGAAGACAATTTCGATTCAAATCCACTCCAATGCAATCATTGGAATTTTGGTTACTTTTAAAACCCTTTTCGAATTCAATTTATTTATTTAAAAATAAATAGAATTATAATTCTAGTTCAAAACTAGTTCATTTCGATAAAAACCTATTTTTATCTTTTCAAATATGGAGTTTTTCATCCCAATTCTTTCTAAATCATTTCTTATGATTTTACACAAATTATTACTATTTTTAATAATTTTATCAAGGCCCGTACAGTCGATTTCCATCAATGGCCATCGAACTGCACTTACAGCGACCTTTTTCGAATTTGATTTGGACATAATTCCAAATCCAACCGTTAGATTTCAAATTTCTAACATTCATTAGAAAGCTCTTTTCGATACGAACCCAACGGTTCCGGTTTTAGGAGAATCCGACGGTCGGATCTCCCGCAATGTCCGTTTGAAATAAATGGTCGAAATTCACGAACTGCCGCGGCGCGGCGCGTTCTATTTAGGCCATTATATTATATATATAATATATAATATATACTTCGTCGATTCTTATTTAAAACGAATTATATAAATAGTTTTAAAATCGTTTCAAAACCTATTTCAACTTCCATTTCAATTCAAAGCAAAATTGAATCCTTCCTTATAAATCCGTTTTAAAATTCATTTCAATTCAATTCAAATTTCAATTCAATTCAAATTTCAATTCAATTTGAATTCATTTTCAATTCAATTCATTTCGAAATCGTTTTCAATTCAATTCATTTCGAATTCGTTTTCAATTCAATTCATTTCGAATTCGTTTTCAATTCAATTCATTTCGAATTCGTTTTCAATTCAATTCATTTCGAATTCGTTTTCAATTCAATTCATTTCGAAATCGTTTTCAATTCAATTCATTTCGAAATCGTTTTCAATTCAATTCATTTCGAAATCGTTTTCAATTCAATTCATTTCGAAATATTTGATTTCAAAATTACTTTTCAATATCCATTTCAAAAGGAATAAAATCGATAAAAATATCGTTCACGTCAAAATGGCGCATCTAATCAACACGGCTTCATATATTGAAATTTTCAAATATTCCATTTCGAATATTTCTATTTCAAATATTTCTTATTATAAAAATATTCTTTATTTTCACGATTGGAATGAGGCCCAATCAATTACCATATAAAGTTAATTATATGGATTTTCATACAACACATGTATATAATAACATTGAAAATAATCAACCATCAACCAAAGTGCACTACACTGTAAAGGCATCAAATATAGATATTCAACGCCTATAACAGCCTGTCAATCAATCGATCGACATATTCAATCAATCAGGATGAGTGAACTTCAAATTTCATCCCAACACCCGTGTGGGGTTTCAAACAATCAAACACAGATTTTATTTGTGCAGTTGGGCGATGTGTAAAATTTATCGACCCAATCAATATCAGTCAAATCAGTGTATATGCAAACAAATCGGCCGATTTGTTTATAACTATTCATTTATTCACATTCACGTTAAAATTTATATTTTTAACGATAAAACATTTTATTTCAACCTATGAATTTCTATTCAATTCATTTACACAATAAAATGATATTTTTATTTTCTAACATATTTTAGAAAATTTCGGCGGCATAACGGCACGATACTCGAAACGGGACAAGGCCTAGCCTTATCCCCGGTCTAGTGAAGGCCCACGCCATTCACACATCAATCAAATCAATTTCATCTCACCAAAACAATCGAATCCAAATCAAATAATCTAACCAACTACACAACCAATCAAACAAGTCCATGGTTTGTGGACGGGTGTCGGGTGCTTCTAATAAGCACCGTCTGCATCCTAGTATATATATATAACTAGAAAAATTAAATTGAAAGGTGAGAAATTCTCACCAATAGCTATCCTAGCTCCACGGCTCTACATTTGCAGAAGTCTTCGTCTTTTCGCCTTTTTGTCACCTTCGTTGCTGCTTTCACTACAAATGTAAAAATCGAATTTTTACTATGTTATTCAATATATAAAAATCGAATTTTTATTTCAAAGTTCTTTATATAAAAATCGAATTTTTATTTCAAAGTTCTTTATATAAAAATCGAATTTTTATTTCAAAGTTCTTTATATAAAAATCGAATTTTTATTTCAAAGTTCTTTATATAAAAATCGAATTTTTATTTACGCTACTATATAAAAAGATTTCGCCTTTATAAAAACGTGGACTTTGCTTTTTCAAATTTAAAGATTTCATCTTTATAAAAATCTCATTTTTATTTTTCTACATATATAAAGGTGACATTTTTAATATCCCGATCATGTAAAAATTATATTTTTAACTCTCTACACCCATAAAAATCACATTTTTACCCTTCTACTATATGAAAGATTATATTTTTAATACTTTAAAAATATAAAAATCATATTTTTATTACTTTAAAAATATAAAAATCATGTCTTGCTCCTTTTACATAATAAATATCCCGTCTTTTCTCCTTTTAAAAGTATGATTTTTATTTTCATTTTAAATCAGTTTTTAAAAATCATTTTAAATTAGTTTTTAAAATCATTTATAAATTTCAGTTTTAAAATCTAAAATAATAAAAAAAATCAGTTTTTACAATGCTTTAAAATCAGTTTTTAAAAATGGTTTAAAATCAGTTTTTAAAAATGGTTTAAAATCAGTTTTTAAAAATATTTTATAATCAGTTTTTAAAAATATTTAAAATCAGGTTTTAAAAATATTTAAAATCAGGTTTTATAAAATAAATAAATAAAAAAAATAAATAAATACTTACTGCGTGAGAGAGAGAAGGGGGGGGGGACGTTGCCGGAGGTGGCGGTTGGTGCCGGGGCGCAGCGTGGTGGGGTGGCGGGCCATCGCGAGGAGGTGGGGGGGCTGGCGGCCTTCAATTCGTCGGCGGTCGTCACGGTGGGGGGAGGCTCTGGCGTTTGCGTCTTCGATTCGAAGGGAGGAAGGAGATGAGCGCGAGGGGAGAGGAAGGCGCGAGGTCAGGAGGTCGGAGGGGGTGCGCCTGCCCTAGGCGGCGGCGAGGTCCTCCAGGTGGGGCGACTGGTCATCGAGGGTTCACTCCTTTTTTTTTTTTCCTTTTTTTTTTTTCTTTTTTTTTTCGATTCGATTTAAATGAAAATTAGGGGGGGGGCCAGAGATAAAGGAAAGGGGATTTCCCTTTTTTTTTATTTTATTTTATTATTATTTAATTCAACCTAAAGTTGACTTTTTCATAAGACCTCGAAACGAGGCCCACCGCCTGTCGCCCATAGCGTTTCACCCCCATTCCGAACACAATGGGATATGTACCGCAAGCTGAATCGACCGTTTCGATCAGTTTCCTTTTAATTTACATTTAAATCACTATATTGAATTTTAAACGTACATTTCAAATTACCGGGGTCACATACTAACTAGAAAAATTCCAGAAAAATATTTTCTAGCTTCGTATTGACGATACGGTCCTAACAAAACTAGTTTCGTCGAATTCTGAGACCGTTAGAAAAATGGCCAATTTCCAGTCGATTAAAATCAACTGAAATGGTCAAAACACGTTTTCCTATGCCACGCTCACATATTGATTCGAAAAATTATGAAATTTGGAATCTAGCAATAACTTAACATCACGGACCCAACGAAAGTGGTTTCGTCGAAATCCGAGCTCGTTTGCAAAATGTCCATTTTTAAGGGTCTGAATTCCATAGCGACTATTCAGAAATTTCAACTGGACATATCTTTTGATTCCTGATACTAACTTTTGATTTTTCGGATTCGTTGGAAAGATATTCACTATTAGATTCCATTATTTTTGGTTTCACTAAAATCCGGATTGTTTTGCACCCGGTACATTCAATTGAAGTTTGAAATCGAATTATCGAACTACCGCGCCATTTTTAATTCTATTTATAATTATATATAAATATTTATATTCTAACGGCGACGCGTATAATATATACGTTCGAATTCTATTCAAAATAAGTTTCTCGTCGATATTATTTAAAATAATTCATTTTAAATAATCAAAATTCGCTAAAATTGCCAAAATAAAAATTTTAAACTGGCCCAGATTTTCCGGGTTGTTACAATCTCCCCCACTTAAAACTTTTCGTCCCCGAAAAGGAACAAAGTCGAAAGTGGTTTGATAATTCAACTCTACATTCGATTTGGCTTCCGTTCTCCAACTTTTCAGTTTCTGAGAATTTTCAAAATTTCAAAAATTTGGCTAACTCCCTAAATTTTTGAAAAATTTCGCCATAACCTCCCCTGCAATGGGAGCATCGGGAAATTGCAAATAGCGTTCCCGGTCCTTCAGATCTCAAAAAGAAAAAGAAAAAGCCAAGCGGCTAGCCAATAGGCTCACAAAATCATCATCACCCAAACAAAACAGGAAATTATGTAGTAAACATGTACCTATTTGTCGGGCAAACAAATTTTATTCTCTGCTCTAGCCTCCTTGCTATGACCTGTTCAATATAAGTATATGTATATGCAAGCAAACGCGACCAATTTTCAATACAATCAATATTTGGTTAAATTAGGCATAAATGGTTAAAAATTAGCAAACAACTAAACAAACAACACAAACATCAATCAATTAGTGAATTTAACGTTTCAAATTCATAATTTGATATATATACAAAAATCATGTTTTTGATGCCAAATCACAACGATGTATTCTAGCTATATATAAGTTTTGGGTTCTCACACCAGCCTAATGGAAATATATAGAGAATCACACCTTCGAGACACGAACATAAATACTGATGATGTCATGACAATCATCAGTACCATCTTCGGGCGACTAGAGTGTGATGCTATATCTATCCAATATATTAAAATTTCGAATACACGCGGATCAGACGTATACGCAAAATCTATATATACTGGATTGTCCACATCAATATAAATGGATAATCAAATACGAATAATTGATTTAAATTTTCAAAACAAAAGTTTGTTTTCATTAGAAAAATATACTCTTCACACCCGTTCTAGGATACTACTGATCCTATCTCTAACGAGTCATTCTCATTGGATATTGCTAATCCAATATCTGATGAACTCTTTCGTATGTTTCTAATGTGCCTTGTTCTCTGCTTTGTAAACCAAAGCTCTGATACCAACTGTGAAGACCCGCAACTTCCCCGTAAAGGAAAGCGACGGATAGTTCGAGAACAAGCCACAACAGAATGCATATAAAAGAACATTTCATTGTATATTACAACGATGCATCAGATTACAAGAATATGCAGAGTATAAAAGAATATTACACAGAAATATCAGAGATTTAAATTACATTTAAATACATCGCAGCGGAAAATAATACAATACACAACTAGAAGAAGATATACGGATACAAAGCTTTCCGGATATCGTTCCAGCTGTAAACCAGGATCCTGTGAATATAAATCTGCAAAACCAAAACTACTAGCTGCCCGTGTCAAAATAAGGGCACCCAGAGTTTAGGTTAAAACAATAAACTCCAGGTCAGTCATGTGACTGGTGTGAGAACTAAAATAGTTATTATTCTTTATTTTAAAAGTTAGGTAAATCAAGGGACCACGCCGTATAACACGGAACGGGTTTCCTCCCAAGAATACCAGTGCATAAAACAGCAGCGCAATGCTAAATAAAGAAAGATGAAGCTGTTATAAGACCCAGTTCCTATCACACAATGCAACGCAAACCGGGGGATAGGGTTTTCCCTTATAACAGCCAAAGAATGCTTGATACGTTTAAAACAAATCATTTGATACTATAATAAGTGCATAGTGTATAAAACAACTTCAAATCATAAGTATCAATCATAGGCAGCATAAGCGCCCCATCCCACTATGTCGCCATATATAGGATATACAATCAAAACCGCAGAGTCTCGTATTTGGAAATTGGATTTCCATCTATGAACCGAGGCAAAAGATAGTCCTCAATCGATTCGAGACTGCCTAGCCCCAGCCTCAGGATCAGAGCTCGAGTGACCCTAGGAGCGACAGGGCCGGTCCACCGCTGTGGATTAAAATGCCTGAACACTACGTTTCCCCGCCCTTTGGGGCGTAAATGAGCCACTAAATGACTCCATCGGTTCGAGAACGACCGATCAATCCGAGGCGCCTCGCAACAGCAACAACCACATAAGTCAAACTCGTCAGGGCGTGTAAAACCACTGACGCCACTTCTAACTAGGAAGAAACGCAGGCCCTCCCTGAGGTCCTTTCTCCCGTTTTTGGTTCATACCGGGTGTGAAACTCGCGAAGTAAACGTTACACAAAGCTACGCCACAAAGGCCGTGCTTTGATCATCACCACAAGACTTTGCTTTTCAACAGAAGCCTTGATCATTTGCATCTTAGCATGCCACACAGGCAAACCACTCTATGCAACCGATATCAGTCACACAGAATGAAATCCAATGTCAGACACACAGTCCATTTACAAGTCCGTTCTGGGCCTGAACGAAACCGGAGGCACCTAGTACCCCGCATATCCATCGATCTCCAAGTACGTCTGGACGATCACTAACTGTTTCCATCTTCTTGGGTGTACAGCCCAATCAAGATCATCAGTTATCACCCAAACGACGTGAAGACCTCCGGTCTTCGACCATCGTCTTCATCTTCGACTTATCGTCGTATCAGTTATTCAGAATGGGATAAACCCGGTCTTTCCGAATAACTCGCGTATATTTTAAATAAGTGTTACACAAACACAACATACGCCTCATTCCAATTCATTAGTCACTAACCGTAAATTAATCAAGAGAATAATTCCCCAAATATTAACCCCGAAGGCCGAAACCAACATCAGATCAATATCCAGAAAACCATTCTGCTTGGCTAACCGACAGTTAGTTTCTAAATTTCACGTTCAAATCCAATTAAAGATTTAACTATCGCCTGGAGCAAAAACTGGTGATACTCCATTCTCGATCTTTTCAATCTAATTAAAGATTCATTAAAACTCCACTTAGTTTTAATCTTTTGACTGGGTTAAAGAATCAGTGTCATTTAAAAACACGGTTCACGATAAACCCAAAATCACATTCATTAATCGTCGGGTTAAAGAACGAGTGTTATTTAAAACACTGTCCACGATAAACCCAAAAATCAATATCGATTCAATTCCAATTAAATGTTATTTAATTGGTACACTTCATTAAATCTGAATAAAAAGATTTAATCTTTTCTCACTTGGGTTCAAGAAGAGTGTTAGTGAAGACACCATTCACGACAAACCCAAATCACGTTCATTAATTATCGGGTTAAAGAACAAGTGTTATTTAAAACACTGTTCACGATAAACCCAAAAATCAATATCAATTCAATTCCAATTAAATGTTATTTAATTGGTACACTTCATTAAATCTAAATAAAAAGATTTAATCATTTCTCAACTGGGTTCAAGAACAGTGTTAATGAAGACACCATTCACGACAAACCCAAATCACATTCGATATTCAATACAAGGCTCTGAATAGAAAATATATCGGCTTATATTCAATATCGAATTCTACGACTAACAAATGTCGTATTGGAAATAACGATATACATATATATCTTTCAAATTTCCATAACAACACCTGTATAATCACGAATTCCAACATCGAAATATTCCGAAGACAATTTCGATTCAAATCCACTCCAATGCAATCATTGGAATTTTGGTTACTTTTAAAACCCTTTTCGAATTCAATTTATTTATTTAAAAATAAATAGAATTATAATTCTAGTTCAAAACTAGTTCATTTCGATAAAAACCTATTTTTATCTTTTCAAATATGGAGTTTTTCATCCCAATTCTTTCTAAATCATTTCTTATGATTTTACACAAATTATTACTATTTTTAATAATTTTATCAAGGCCCGTACAGTCGATTTCCATCAATGGCCATCGAACTGCACTTACAGCGACCTTTTTCGAATTTGATTTGGACATAATTCCAAATCCAACCGTTAGATTTCAAATTTCTAACATTCATTAGAAAGCTCTTTTCGATACGAACCCAACGGTTCCGGTTTTAGGAGAATCCGACGGTCGGATCTCCCGCAATGTCCGTTTGAAATAAATGGTCGAAATTCACGAACTGCCGCGGCGCGGCGCGTTCTATTTAGGCCATTATATTATATATATAATATATAATATATACTTCGTCGATTCTTATTTAAAACGAATTATATAAATAGTTTTAAAATCGTTTCAAAACCTATTTCAACTTCCATTTCAATTCAAAGCAAAATTGAATCCTTCCTTATAAATCCGTTTTAAAATTCATTTCAATTCAATTCAAATTTCAATTCAATTCAAATTTCAATTCAATTTGAATTCATTTTCAATTCAATTCATTTCGAAATCGTTTTCAATTCAATTCATTTCGAATTCGTTTTCAATTCAATTCATTTCGAATTCGTTTTCAATTCATTTCGAATTCGTTTTCAATTCAATTCATTTCGAATTCGTTTTCAATTCAATTCATTTCGAAATCGTTTTCAATTCAATTCATTTCGAAATCGTTTTCAATTCAATTCATTTCGAAATCGTTTTCAATTCAATTCATTTCGAAATATTTGATTTCAAAATTACTTTTCAATATCCATTTCAAAAGGAATAAAATCGATAAAAATATCGTTCACGTCAAAATGGCGCATCTAATCAACACGGCTTCATATATTGAAATTTTCAAATATTCCATTTCGAATATTTCTATTTCAAATATTTCTTATTATAAAAATATTCTTTATTTTCACGATTGGAATGAGGCCCAATCAATTACCATATAAAGTTAATTATATGGATTTTCATACAACACATGTATATAATAACATTGAAAATAATCAACCATCAACCAAAGTGCACTACACTGTAAAGGCATCAAATATAGATATTCAACGCCTATAACAGCCTGTCAATCAATCGATCGACATATTCAATCAATCAGGATGAGTGAACTTCAAATTTCATCCCAACACCCGTGTGGGGTTTCAAACAATCAAACACAGATTTTATTTGTGCAGTTGGGCGATGTGTAAAATTTATCGACCCAATCAATATCAGTCAAATCAGTGTATATGCAAACAAATCGGCCGATTTGTTTATAACTATTCATTTATTCACATTCACGTTAAAATTTATATTTTTAACGATAAAACATTTTATTTCAACCTATGAATTTCTATTCAATTCATTTACACAATAAAATGATATTTTTATTTTCTAACATATTTTAGAAAATTTCGGCGGCATAACGGCACGATACTCGAAACGGGACAAGGCCTAGCCTTATCCCCGGTCTAGTGAAGGCCCACGCCATTCACACATCAATCAAATCAATTTCATCTCACCAAAACAATCGAATCCAAATCAAATAATCTAACCAACTACACAACCAATCAAACAAGTCCATGGTTTGTGGACGGGTGTCGGGTGCTTCTAATAAGCACCGTCTGCATCCTAGTATATATATATAACTAGAAAAATTAAATTGAAAGGTGAGAAATTCTCACCAATAGCTATCCTAGCTCCACGGCTCTACATTTGCAGAAGTCTTCGTCTTTTCGCCTTTTTGTCACCTTCGTTGCTGCTTTCACTACAAATGTAAAAATCGAATTTTTACTATGTTATTCAATATATAAAAATCGAATTTTTATTTCAAAGTTCTTTATATAAAAATCGAATTTTTATTTCAAAGTTCTTTATATAAAAATCGAATTTTTATTTCAAAGTTCTTTATATAAAAATCGAATTTTTATTTCAAAGTTCTTTATATAAAAATCGAATTTTTATTTACGCTACTATATAAAAAGATTTCGCCTTTATAAAAACGTGGACTTTGCTTTTTCAAATTTAAAGATTTCATCTTTATAAAAATCTCATTTTTATTTTTCTACATATATAAAGGTGACATTTTTAATATCCCGATCATGTAAAAATTATATTTTTAACTCTCTACACCCATAAAAATCACATTTTTACCCTTCTACTATATGAAAGATTATATTTTTAATACTTTAAAAATATAAAAATCATATTTTTATTACTTTAAAAATATAAAAATCATGTCTTGCTCCTTTTACATAATAAATATCCCGTCTTTTCTCCTTTTAAAAGTATGATTTTTATTTTCATTTTAAATCAGTTTTTAAAAATCATTTTAAATTAGTTTTTAAAATCATTTATAAATTTCAGTTTTAAAATCTAAAATAATAAAAAAAATCAGTTTTTACAATGCTTTAAAATCAGTTTTTAAAAATGGTTTAAAATCAGTTTTTAAAAATGGTTTAAAATCAGTTTTTAAAAATATTTTATAATCAGTTTTTAAAAATATTTAAAATCAGGTTTTAAAAATATTTAAAATCAGGTTTTATAAAATAAATAAATAAAAAAAATAAATAAATACTTACTGCGTGAGAGAGAGAAGGGGGGGGGACGTTGCCGGAGGTGGCGGTTGGTGCCGGGGCGCAGCGTGGTGGGGTGGCGGGCCATCGCGAGGAGGTGGGGGGGCTGGCGGCCTTCAATTCGTCGGCGGTCGTCACGGTGGGGGGAGGCTCTGGCGTTTGCGTCTTCGATTCGAAGGGAGGAAGGAGATGAGCGCGAGGGGAGAGGAAGGCGCGAGGTCAGGAGGTCGGAGGGGGTGCGCCTGCCCTAGGCGGCGGCGAGGTCCTCCAGGTGGGGCGACTGGTCATCGAGGGTTCACTCCTTTTTTTTTTTTCCTTTTTTTTTTTTCTTTTTTTTTTCGATTCGATTTAAATGAAAATTAGGGGGGGGGCCAGAGATAAAGGAAAGGGGATTTCCCTTTTTTTTTATTTTATTTTATTATTATTTAATTCAACCTAAAGTTGACTTTTTCATAAGACCTCGAAACGAGGCCCACCGCCTGTCGCCCATAGCGTTTCACCCCCATTCCGAACACAATGGGATATGTACCGCAAGCTGAATCGACCGTTTCGATCAGTTTCCTTTTAATTTACATTTAAATCACTATATTGAATTTTAAACGTACATTTCAAATTACCGGGGTCACATACTAACTAGAAAAATTCCAGAAAAATATTTTCTAGCTTCGTATTGACGATACGGTCCTAACAAAACTAGTTTCGTCGAATTCTGAGACCGTTAGAAAAATGGCCAATTTCCAGTCGATTAAAATCAACTGAAATGGTCAAAACACGTTTTCCTATGCCACGCTCACATATTGATTCGAAAAATTATGAAATTTGGAATCTAGCAATAACTTAACATCACGGACCCAACGAAAGTGGTTTCGTCGAAATCCGAGCTCGTTTGCAAAATGTCCATTTTTAAGGGTCTGAATTCCATAGCGACTATTCAGAAATTTCAACTGGACATATCTTTTGATTCCTGATACTAACTTTTGATTTTTCGGATTCGTTGGAAAGATATTCACTATTAGATTCCATTATTTTTGGTTTCACTAAAATCCGGATTGTTTTGCACCCGGTACATTCAATTGAAGTTTGAAATCGAATTATCGAACTACCGCGCCATTTTTAATTCTATTTATAATTATATATAAATATTTATATTCTAACGGCGACGCGTATAATATATACGTTCGAATTCTATTCAAAATAAGTTTCTCGTCGATATTATTTAAAATAATTCATTTTAAATAATCAAAATTCGCTAAAATTGCCAAAATAAAAATTTTAAACTGGCCCAGATTTTCCGGGTTGTTACAATTTACCAGAGATCAACCATACAGTTTGAAATACAATGACAGACATGTGCTCTTGTCTTTAACTGGGTTAAAGAACTAATGTCGTTTAAAACACAGTTCATGATAAACCCAAATCGCATTCCATTAATTATGGAATCTTCACGGAAAAACAAATTAATATATAATCGATATCAATTTCCGTATCCGATTAATAATATAAATTGAATAATGACAGAGCCTTTTATATTCCATATGTATTAACAGTCTTCCTCCACAGAAGTTCACTTTGATTATTATCAAATCGAATTCCATTCAATTCCAATTTAATATATTAATTTGGAAAAATTTAATTCAGAAAATTCCATTTAAATCTTAATAAAAAAAATTATAAATTCCATATCACATTTCACTGTAAATCGGGTTAAAGAACAAATGTCGTTAAAAACACAGTTAACAATAAACCCAATTCACATTCCACTTTCAGTTCCAATTAAATGTTAATTAATTGGTAGTTCTTCTTCCAATCTTGATTAAAAGATTTATTCTATTCAAATGGGGATTCAAGAACAGTGTTATTTAAGACACAATTCATGAAAAACCCACAATCACATTCCATTGTTAATCGGGTTAAAGAACAAGTGTTATTTAAAACACCGTTCACGACAAACCCAAATCCCATTTGATATTAAATACAAGGCTCTGAATAGAAAATATATCGGCTTATATTCAATATCAAATTCTGAAATCAACAAATATCGTATTGGAATAACGATATATATATATATATCTTCCAAATTCCTCCACAATATCCGTATAATCACGGAATCTAATATTGAAATATTCCAAAGATAATTTCATTTCAAATCCATTCCATTTCATATATTGGAAATTCCGGTTATTTTTAAAGCCATTTCAAATCCATTTTATTTATTTTAAAAATATTGGATTTATTATTCTAGTTCATAACTAGTTCATTTCGATAAAAATATATTTTTATCTTTTCAAATATGGAATTTTTCATCCCAATTCTTTCCAAATCATTTATTATGATTTTACACAAATTATTGATATTTTTAATAATTTATCAAGGCCCGTACAGTCGATTTCCATAAACGGTCATCGAACTGCACTTACATCGTCCTTTTCCAAATTTGATTTGGACATAATTCCAAATCCAACCGTTAGATTTCAAATCTCTTGTATTCATTTGAAAGCTCTTTTCGATACGACCCAAAGGTTCTTGGTTTAGGAGAATCCGACGGTCGGATCTCTCGTAATGTCCGTTCGAAGTCAATGGTCGAAATTCACGAACTGCCGCAGCGCGGCGCGTTCTATTCAGGTCATTATACATATAATATATATATTATATATATTTCGTCGATTTCCATTTAAAACGTATTTTATAAATCGTTTTAAATTCTTTTTCAAAACGATTTCAACTTAATATTCAATTTCAAATCAAAATTGAATATTCCATATCATCGATATATAAATGATAGTATTTTCAAAACATTAGATTTTGAAATCATTTCCTTTTCGATATTCATTATAAAAATGAATAAAATCGATATAAATATCGTTCACGTCAAAATGGAGTTAATTTAATCAATACGGCTTTATATATAAAAATATATTCGTGTGCATCCCAAATCGGACATCAAAATCAGATTTTGATCTTTTACTGAATATTATTTTAAAATATTCGTTATTTTAAAAATATTCATTCTTTCTGAACTGGAATCAGACATAGTCAATTACCATATAATTTGATTTATATGGATTTCATACACACATGTACACAACAACAATCAAACACAGTCAACCATCATCCAAAGTGCATTCTACACTGCATAAGCATCAAATATAAATATTTAACGCTTATAACAGTCTGTCAACCAATTGATTGACATACAACTAAGTATTGGGATTAGTGTATGTCCAATATCATCCCAATACCCATGTGGGTTTTCAATCAACAAATACAGATTTATTTGTGTAGTTGGGCGATGTGTAAAATTTATCGTCCCGATCAATATCAGTCAAATGTGTGTACATAAACAAATCGTCTGATTTGTTTATAAATATTTATTTTATTCATATACATGTTAAAAATTATATTTTTAACTATAGAATATTTATTTCCATTCCACATCACACAATCAATTTTCACAACACAATCAAACAAACAAACAAGTCGTCCATGGTTTGTGGACGACGAGTGTCGGGTGCTGCTAAGCACCGTCTGCATCCTAGTATATATTTTGACTAGAAATAAAATTAAATTCAGCAGTTCTCACCTTAGTGTTCCACTCCGTCATTCTTTATTTCTGAACGGTTCGAATTTTGTTTTGATTTCAGTCCGTTCCATCGCACTCCTTTCACGCTGTTCATAGTAAAAATCAAATTTTTAATATGATGTTTATTTTAAAAATCACATTTCATAATGGCACTTCATATATAAAAATCATATTTTTATAGCGTTACTTCATATATAAAAATCTATATTTTTACGACGCTAAAAATTATATTTTTACTTCAAAACCATATGTGTAAAAATCACATCTTTAACACGATGTTTACATTATAAAGAAAATATTTTTATTTCGATGTTCATACCATAAAAATCATATTTTCATTATCTCTATAATATAAAAATCATATTTATATTATCTCTATAATATAAAAATCGTATTCTTACATTGCTATACATATAATAAAAATTGCATTTTTATTATATCGCTACATATATAAAGATCACATCTTTATCTTGCTAATAAATATATAAAGATCGAATTTTTATATAATTAAAAATCTAATCTTTACATAATTAAAAATCAATTCTTTCTAAATAAAAATCGAATCTTTCCTATAAATAAAAATCGAACCTTTATATTTTTAAGAACCTATTCTTTCCTTGTTCAAAAATATAATCTTTTTATGAAGATAAAAATCCTATTTTTATATAAGCAAACAATGTATATTTATCCATTAAAAAAACCTGATTTTTAAACTAATCATATAAAAAAATAACTAAATAAACTAAATCAAGAAAACTTACTATTTTTCCAAAGGGGGTGGAGGCTGTGGGGGCGCGCTGGGCTGAGGAGGTGGTGATGAGGCTTGCGCAGGCGGTGGTGTCAAAGGGGCGGGGGAGTGGCTGCGGTGCGGATTGGGAGAAAGGGGCTAGGTTTCTTCGAACTGGAAGTGGAGAGAGGGGGGAGTTCGGGGGGGGGGGGGGGTTTCGACGAGGAGGTTCGACGGCGGGGGTAGGGCACGCGCCTCAGGCGGTGGTGGGGAATCGCGGCCTTCCGCGATCGAGTTTCTTTTCTTTTTTTGCTAATTTTCTATTTCATCGATCTGAACGGTGTGGAGGGGCAGGGGGGAGGGAGAAAAGGAAGGAGTTGACTTTTTATTATTATTTGAATATTTAATTAATTTAATCTCCTTAAAGGTTATCTTCACACTCGAACTCCAATCGAGGCCCAACGACTGTCGCCCCTAGCTAATTACCCCCATTCCGAACACAATGGGATATGTTTCGTAAGCTAATTCGACAGTTACGATCAGTTTCCGTTAAATTAAAATACAAATCATTATATTGAATTTTAAACGTACATTTCAATTTACCGGGGCCACATAAGGACTCTAAAAATTCCAAAAAAATTATTTCTAGCTTCGTATTGACGATGCGGTCTTAACAAAACTAATTTCGTGAAATTTGAAGACCGTTTGAAAAATTGCCATTTTCTGGTCGATCCAATTCAACTGAAATGGGCAAAACATGTTTTCTTTTGCCACGCTCACATATTGATTTCAAAAATTATGGACATTTAAATCTAGCAATAATTTGACATCCCGGATCCAACAAAAGTGGTTTCATCGAAAATGGAGGTCGTTTGCAAAATCGCTATTTTTAAGGGTTATATTTCCATAGTGACTATTCTGAATTTTCAACTGGGCATAACTTTTTATTCCCGCTATGAAATTTGGATTTTTCGGATTCGTTGGAAAGATATTCTCAAATAGATTCCAATATTTTTGGTTTCGCTAAAATCCGGTTTATTTTGAATCCCGTACATTCATTTGAAATTTGAAATCGAATTTTCAAACTACAGCGCCATTTCTAATTCCTTTTATAATTGAAATAAATATTTATATTCTAACTTTGATTTATATAAATATATTCGTTCCAATTCTGTTTAGAATAAATTTCTCGTCGTTATTATTTAAAATAAATCATTTTAAATATCAAAAATTCATTAAAATAACCAAAATAAAAATTTTAAATTGGTTCTGATTTTCCAGGTTGTTACATTAGAGGGTGAGATAAGAAAGGAAAAAAATACTAGGGTAGAAGAATAAGAAGAATAACACAACACATAATCAGAGTCTCACATCGCAGCGGAACAAAATATAATATAGAAATAAATCTTTATTGAGAGCTTGAAAAATACTTACAATCATTATAATACATTCACACATCTGGATTGTTATAAATACGTGTACTCATATACAACATATAGCGGAATAACAATCATATATCATAGCCATGCGAAAATAAAGGGACAACCAAAGGCATTTGATTTCTTCAGATTAGGTAATGAATATACCCTTTTGATGGGTGCGACCCACATAGCCATGCGACCTACCCGATTTTAACCATTTTCCGGTTGATAAGGCTAGAGGTCAAATTTATTTATTTATTCTATGTAATTTTTTTTTCTTCTGAACATTTGACCATCTTTCACTTTGAATGTCACATCGTCAGATCCATGAATATCACTAATAGACATCCACAAAAATATTCTGCATATTTAGCTAAAAGAAGGTGTCCAGTCTTCTCTGCCATCAACAGAAATACGTTTGAAGAAATCAACATACGTGATCCTTTGGAAATACTTTGTCAAACATTCGTCCATTCAAGTCATCCAGGAATAGGATGAACCGAACGCACTCTCTTACCACATCCTATATAGGTATCACCCTAAGGATCAGTAGCGAGTAGTCCTTGCAATCCGTAGATTCCAACCACGATAGATACACAGTATATCTCTGCGTTGCAACACAGAGATTTTAAGCAATCCTTCCGCTTACGAAAATCCACGGTCTTCAATGCTCCATCTTCAATCTTCAAGCTTTTGTATTTGCTTGTCCAAAATGGTTTTCAAATATAAATACGATGCCAATCTTTCTGTACCAACAACGCATTAAGCCAGGTTTTGATAGTCGGTTATTTAACTATCAAAATAAACGGTTATTCAATCATGAAAATAAAATGAGTTCACTGGTTCAGTACTCAACATCACTTGTCTTTTTCAGTTAAAACAATAACAAACGATTAATTTAACTTGTAAATCTTTTAATATTTTCAACACAGTATTTACTTCTTATATTTATATACTAATGTTCTTAAAACCATTTCATTTTAATACTTTATAAAATATCTTATAACGCATTCAAATTCCAATTACCTTTCTTTTCAAAACATTTGCTACTTCATTCTTTAATCTATAATTGAGAAATTGATTCAACTTATTACTTCCAAAACTTAATTTTTCATTTCCTTTTTACTCGAAGATATCATTATATTGTCACGCAACCCCCTTTTATTTTTCCTTTGCTTTGGAAATCTTATTTATATATATTCTCGAGTTCTTTATTTCCCTTTTTCAGTAGAAATCATATTATATACTCTCAAATTCTTTATTTCCATTCTTCAACATTCATTAGTCCCTGACCGTAAATTGGTAAGAGAATAATTCCCTAAGTATTAACCCCGAAGATCGAAATCAACATCAGATTAATACTCAGAAAATCACTTAACTCAACCAATCTCCAGTTAGGTTCTAATTCTTTCATTTCTTATCTTAACTACATATTATTCCACTTTCAATCCAGTCAACCATTTCCCTCTTTGAAAATCTCATTTCAATTCCATTCATTTCATTTAATTCATTATTAAGTATCGCCAATTCAAAATCAAAGCTTGAACTTCTCATTTCATTTATAAACCTTGTTTATAACTCTGGATTAATATAAAATCCTTTTATCATGCTTCCTTTATTTAATCAATTATTAAGTAATCACTTATTTTAAACCATCGTATTTGCTTAAATTTCCTTTTATAACTTTGTTATAAAAACTCGGGTTTTAAAATATAAACTGTTCATAAACTCCTTTCACAATTCAATTAGGTTTCATTCCCACTTCGATTACTTTTAAATCAATTTCTATTAAAAAGTAATCTTTTAGATTATTATTATTTAAAATAATAATTTACTTCAACCATTAACTACTACAGAAGCAGTTAATTTCTTCATTAACTAAAATAGGTAGTAAATTCCTTTTTTTAAATCTTATTAAAATAAAAACAAATATCAATCAAACTGTCTCGTTAGATTGATTCAAAACAAATTAATTTAATAATCAATAAAAGTTAAAACGGTTGACTTATTCAACTCAAACACGGTTATCTCGTTAACCAATTTAAATTTATCTTCCTTTAAATTAATTAATAATATAATTAATTTAAATAATTTCATTTAATTGTTTTCTTAAAAACAATTATCCAATTTTTAACCCTTAGGTTAATTTCTGCTTATTTACTTATAAATCTTACTCATATTAAAATTTTCTTTATAAAAATCATTTTAATAATCACTTATAAATTTAAATAATAAACAAAAAAATATTTATCCCCTTTTTATAACTTTTATTCAAATAATAGATTTAAAATCTATCTTCAGTTGTAAAACAAATTTTATAACTTCATTTCATTGATTAATCTGACGGTAAATTATTATTTTATAAAACGATTTATTTTATAGGCCATATGTTGCCAATTACTCAACCGATTCTGCCCATTGGTTAATATCATAATAAACGGTGAATTGTGATCCAACAATCAATAAACAAATCAATCATCTAAACAGGTTGGTTAAATAGTTCATATAATTATAATATGAAAATAAACAATAAATTTGTGGAATCCGGTTGGATCCCTCCAACCTGTCCTTCCATGTATTCATATAAGTTAACAATTCATTTCATACAGTAATATATTATTAGCAATAACACATGAACAATCAATTCAACTAATAATGGACAAATAACAACAATACAAACATCAAATTAAATTTAATACGTTAATATTATTATAAACGTAACCAACAAGGTAAGTTATCTCATTTGGAAATAATCGTTAAAAATAATGATTGGGTTTGATTAAATAAAACAAATGTTTAATTTAAATCATTGATATAAAAATTTTCAGCATATAGGCAAACAATCATCAAATCATTCAACAACTAGAAACCATAGTACACAAACAATAAAACCCGACTTATATAAAATATAAGTGGGATAATTGAGTGAGTTTAACTCACCTTTGGTTTGATTATTCTGAAACGGTTGGTAACAATTAAATTAAACGGTTGTTTAACTTAACTGTAAATTCTCGTTCTCTCCAGCTCTGTCTAATCCAGCTTAATGATGTCATGCTCACGTTTCCTATCTTATCCAATTCTAATAACAAAGGAGCATGTTACAGAATTTTATACGTATTGGTTTTAAATTAACTAAATAGACCTTACTAAATTTTAATTAACATTAATTAATTTAATGTTTATATAATTGGCCATGTTTTAATTATAGTTATGCACATTTAAGTCGTAAGACCAATCTATAAAAATGTATACATTACTGGTTCCAACTATAACCGTATGGGTTACATTGATTTAAATACACTTTATCAGTCCACGTTAAAATAGATACACCATTTCCTTAATACACATTTAGGCATATTAGTCACGGTTTTAATTATAGTTAGGACCCAGGAACTGCTTAATAACTAGTTAGGCATATTTGTACACATATTTACGCAGGACAAGTATTTTTATTCTACCTTCTGCGTTGTTTCCCGTTTACATAATTTAGATTAACCTATATTAAAATTAAAATGCCTTAAATAATTAAATCTTAAATTTAAGCACTTTGAAAACAAAGGGTTGATCCTTCTTCACATTATATCCCTTTTTATTTCACTTTTTCTTTCATGAAAACCCAGGCTACTCATTGGTTTCTTGTTCTTCTTCACGTTGGACATCCCTTCACACTATGTTGTTTCTACTCAACGTACAACTCCACTGACTCCTTACATCAAAAAACCGCAAACACCCTTCACGTCAAAAAAAAAAAACAAATGGCCCTATTTTATTTTGTTTCATTGCCTGCTGCCCTATCTCCTTACAGCCTACTTGAACCCCCACGCACCACTTCATCACTTCGATCAATAAAAACGAAACAGTTAGACCAGCTGCAACCTCGTTCAGTTGCTTCCCTCAGCACGCTCTCCCTAAGCAACACATCCCCACGTCCCTTTTCCATCACCTTGACGCCGATCAAAGAGCACCAGTGGGTGCGACTCAGCGCTCTCCAACACCGGCACCAGTTCGTGGTTCGGTGAACCCAATCAACGGTGATAACCCTAGATAGTCGCAGTCCTTTTTCCTTGATTTCTGACCAAAATGTTGCTTGAAAATACATTGTGCCCGATCATTAACAAGAGCTCGAAGAGCTCGACATATTTGTAGTTATGAGTTTTATGAATGGATTAGTGGATTTATAGGTTAAAGGGGAGAAAAATTGGAGTATACTAATCGTAAATTCCAGTGAAGGCGACGACATTTTTCATTGACCAATGGGTGAAAACGTTTAGGGTTTTTGACATTATTTTGGCTATTTATAGAATGCATTTAGATTATTTAATTATTTAATGATGAATTAACGTTTTAAAACCACCACAAACAACTTATGTTTTTCGATATAAATGTTAATCCTAGCATAGAAAAATATTCCAAACACGATGGGACATGTTTCGTCAAATTCCGAGGTCGTTTGTAAAAAGTCCTTTCTAATTATCGCTGAAAAATCACGGGTTTAAATTTCCCATGATCACAAGATAAACCCAATCAACTTGAA
The DNA here is from genome assembly GCA_030737875.1 of Allium sativum. Lineage (NCBI taxonomy): Eukaryota > Viridiplantae > Streptophyta > Magnoliopsida > Asparagales > Amaryllidaceae > Allium > Allium sativum. Next base: position 592,497,894 of record CM060913.1, on the reverse strand, counting down.
ACCTTAATATTCTATTAGACTTTTTCCTTACGGATCTAATGAAATTTATTTCGTTAAAATTGGAGTTCGTTTGGCCAGTCATTTATTCATTTAAAGTTACCTCTGTCTAAAAAATATAAACGATTAAATAAACAGAGACGTTTTTGGCTACCGAAGTCACATGCGATATCCGTTTGCCATGAAATTTAATATCGTACAATAATTTAACGTTATGGTTCCAATGTAACGAATTTCATCGAAAACAGATACCGTTTGCAAAATATCTATTTTTAACGCTTATATAATATCGAATAAAATATAATATAAATTCCCAAATAAGTCACTTAAATAATAATAAATTATTATTAACGTATTTATCCAAATAAAATTATCATATAGCCTCAAATATAAATTATACACTCAATATCAACATTTTCGGGTTAAACAGATATCCAAATTATATTAAAAACCCTGTTAATTTATTGAATAAACGTTATCATTTATTAACAACTTTCATAGCGACTATTTTAAAATTTGAATTGGACATAACTAACAATCTATAACATGAAATCTTGAATTTTCTCTTTCATATGAAAATTATAATCAACAAGACTCAAACGTTTCTTGTTTCACAAAATTCGGACTTATATCGGATCATGTATATTCAATTGAAGTTGAAAACTCAATATTATAAACTATCGCGCTATTTCGGGTTCGATTTAAATTATATATTAATTATAGCATTCAACTTCGTTTTATTAACGAATTAAATATTAAAAACCAATAATATTCCAAATATAATATTTAAAATAG